>CAJGYO010000005.1:119311745-119689306 GCA_904845875.1 Miscanthus lutarioriparius | reverse complement strand
ATTTCACCGAGGATCGACAACAATTGGTTGAGAACAAAACGCCTTGATGCCACTAGCAAGGGCGGAGTGGACGACCAATGTATAGTACTAATAGTGAAGCATGTGAGTATGGAATCTATCACGGGTAGGAGTTTTAGCCGACAGGGTCGAGAAAGTCTATAAGCACATAGGATGGAGGAAGAATCAATATAACTATATTTTGGGTATACTGCCATGCGTTGTTCCTCATAACAGTATCTCACTCCATTCTAGACTCTGTTTGCTTTTTGTTCTAAACATATGAAGGGTTCTCTTCTTACACATTCCATCAAACTGAATTATCGAAATGGATTATGTTTGCTTTTCTTCCATATCTTCAAATGTTTTATATGAAACAAAAACTATGTTAATAGTAACAAGGAGCTGGCAATTTGTCCTCTCATATATAATGAAGCGGTTTGCCAGTTAGTAAAGACAATATATGCTCTGCATTAAACCTTCTTATAATCCGTCTTTTTTAATTTTGTTTTTCCAAATTAAATAAAGACGTTTTTCTCTCTCACAACAAAGCGGTTGGAGCGATTATTTGAGCATTTTTTTTCATTAGGAACGAGACCATATAGGTAGGGATGGACCCAAGGTCCTTGCACATAGCTTCTCTCCTGTCCATACATGACCCATCTTTATTGAGCATGGTTATCACAGGCAAAGGGTGGTGTACCAGAGGCCAGTAGTTGCGTTGCCTAGGCTCCTCCGTTCTCTTGGGTCCGCTACTATATATGGGTCGCCATTCGGATTCCTTTTTTTTTCCTCGTCTTTATATTACATAGGGCTTTTGATTATAGGTGGTTCATTATGTTAGCTAGGTTGGACATATTAAGCGTAGAAAGCATCAATTTTAACCAATGCTCGTGCAACGTGGAACAAGATCCAGACCAGGCCAGCCCACGTTGCAGCTGTTCTGTAGTACTCCATGCAGGAGACTGGCGACAGAACGGCCCAGCTACCTGAGATAAGCCATTTCTTGAATAGACACAAGCTGCAGTGTTTAGAGGAAAATTTAAATACATGTTAGTACAGTATTATGAGCCGTTAATCGCTAGTTATGCTTCAGGTCAATTATCAGGTTGAGCCCATCATTGGCACATAGATTCCATTACTCCCAGGCCTAGCTAGCTAGCATTTTTTTCGTCAAGAAAAGGAAAAAGGTTACGAGAACTGCTCCAATACTCTCTCTTTAAAATTTGCACGGATCTTAAAGCATCCTCTCTAATAACTAATTAAAATGATCTTAACTATTTTTTTGCTTGGATCCCAAATGGGACTGGCCCATTGAACAACAGCTCGTGTCCGGCCCTGACCCAAATCCGTTTCCCTAGTTAACAGAGACCGGCGCGGATCCACGCCGTCCACGGCGTCGCGGCACACCGCTAGAACCACCGCACGTGGCACGTGCAGCGTCGTCCTGGCTGAGAGGAGCGGCATCGTCCAATGCGCTCCATTCCCTTGATGCACGCAGCCGTGCAATGCGGTGCCGGACCAACCTTTTCCTTGATCAAAATGGAAAATCATCCAACGAATTGGGCAAATGGAAATCTACTGTTAATCGTATCAATCCAAGAGAACATTAACAATGGACTTTTAGCAATATCATCATAAATTTTGATGCTTGCCGGGTTGTATAAAAATTGTGCCATGCGTATGGGCGAGTCGTACTTAATGGAATGTTTTCCAAATCATTCAACGCGTTAGAGGCTGAGAGTCTGGCGAGATCCTCAATGGCATGGATCGGAGACGGGGAAGACCTCTGAATGGTGATGGTGAGGTCACTCCGCTCGTTCATGTGGCCACCAGCGAGCATCGAGAGGCGGAGGCGATGACGGCGTGATGAAGAACTTGTAACACTGGTTGTTACGAGCTTGCTTAGCATCGAGGTTTAGGTCAGAGAGAGATTAGTCTAACAAGTTTTTGGGCACTTTTGTGGACTCAAATAAATATCAAGTTAACTTACTCGGTGCGTACCAATGAAAATCCTGACGAGAAACATGGGATAAGTCATTTTAGTTGTTTGGCACGAAAAACAATTTATATAAACAAAAATAAAAATATAATTTGTGTGTAATACTTAAAGTAAAGATGGCGAGCAAGTGGTGTAGTTGAAGATCCAACTTTAATTTGTGAAAATAAATGTTGTTAACTAGTGTTTTGAGAGCTCAAAATCAAATTTGACGTTAAGATAAGCTCTTCTCGTTAAATTGGGCAAACAATTGAACTATTGTTAAAAAATACCATTTTTGGCGAATATATGGAGCAAAATAGTTAAATGGTGCTTAAATATTTTGCTCCTATGGGTTAGTATAAGGTATGGACTATTGCATAAAGTAATTGTTGGTTGAAGTTAACAAGGTTTAGACCTATTAAAATTACGACAAAAGAGTTAAGGGTTACTTAGTCCCAACTCGCAATCCTTAACTTTTCTAAGTATGGAAGGGTAGAAGAAAATGCTATCTTGACATTTAAATTCTAGCTAAAATATTTAAACACTAGATGCATGTTTTGATATTGTTGATTGCATCAAAGTGAGTACATGAGCATGGTGTAGGTGAAGTTGTGTTGGATGTCACGTTGCTCTCGTAAAATTGCCCAAACCTCCTTAGAACGCAGCGTTGTAACCGCGTTGTTGGCGCTCTGTTGCGTGAACCCGGCACTCCAAATGGCGAGCCCATGTTGGCATCCTTTTATCTCTCTCTATGGTTGCTCTATGGTCGTGACAATTGCTTTGCTAGATGGCTGGTAGTGTTGTCTATGGATCAGTGAAATTGGTTGAGTTTCAATCGAGGTAATCAGCCGCATTTGCTTCGCTTTAAAATGCGTTACGCGGAATTGCAGCGTAGCCGCCGGCCCTAAGTTCGCGACACCACTGCGCCTTGACCCAGCTTCGCTGTGGGCGTCGGTCTCACGCTTGTGGCACTGACCGGCCATGGACCAGACTCGTGCACTTTAGGATGCCATCGTACCGCTTCGGCTTTGGCGTTAATGCGGCCCGATTGGCAGCGCGGTTCGGCTCCATTGTGCCATACTGTTGGTCGAGCAGGTCATGGCTTCGCGTCGCTCGGTCGGCCAGGCGTCCGCCTCACCCCTCGTTTCACCTACCAAGTCGAGGCTCACAGGCGGTGTCAATGCCGCCGCGTCGGGGCCAATGACCTCGGCCGCGAGGGCGATGGTGATGTCACTCTGCAGCGTGCGTGCCCCCTAAGCCGTAGCCAACATGCTGCTGGTCCGGCCACTCCATTGAGTGCTTCATGCCAAGCCTCGAGGTCTCATCGTCCAGACGCTGCAGGTCATACTCGCCACCATCGAGCGGAGCCACCCATCTTAACTTGCTCGGGTTCGCTCGTGTGTGCTCTCTCCATGACCGCACGGTGTCTTTGAGCCACCGCTCCTCCTTTCTTCCTAGCGCACGGTATCTTCATTGCTCAATTCCTCGCTCTAGCGGGTAGCTTAGGAAGTAGGCTAGATGTCTCCTTCCTCAAGCTCGGTCATGCCCTCTGAGGCCGGCAATTTAGCCTTTTGCTCATCGCCGGTCATGGGCGCCGTCGAATCGGTAGGTTGGGAGGTAAGGCATGTAGGAGTGGTAGCAGTTCTATTGCTCGTAACCCCGAGCTCGCTTTGACTCCCTCTATCTGGTGCTCGCGCCATTTTGCGAGTAGCGCTTGCACGAGGCGTAGTGGCGGCTTGGGTGTCCATCCCGAGCACCGCGCCCAGCTGACTCGCATGACCAGAACTGTCGCAATAATGCTCCCTGGCTTCAACCATCGGTAGAGGGCGTGAACCACGGTGAGCAAGCTGATGCTTCTCCGCCATCTCTACCTTTTCCGTGCGATCATGACTAATTAATGGTTGAGTCTGTTTGGATTATGGCCCGATATCGAGATACATGAGAGAGGTGCGTCACCGCGCTCCATTTGATCATGACTAACTAATAGTTGAGTCATTTGGATCCATTAGCTACTAATAGTTAGCTAGTTGATCACTTTAGCTGCTATTAACTACTTTGATTCAATTAGTAAAATAGTTATTCAGCTAACAATTAGCTAGATCTGTTTAAATCTAGGGAAATAATTATTAGCATTAACTACAATCGACTTGGATCAAGCGGAGCCTTAGCGACCTAGGCGGCAAAGCCAACCTAAGCAAAGCTAACCTAAGCTCCAACACCTGATAGGATACATATCAAAGTATACAAGTTTAGCGCCCTAAGTAATAGGTGTGTGATTATTTGTAACCAACCTTGGCTTATACCCCTCCGTTTCAAATTATAATTCATTTGATTTTTTGACCCTAAGTTTGACCGCTCGTCTTATTCAAAAAATTTATGCAAACATAGTCAAATTTAAGTCTAGTCAAATTTAAGTCATTCTTGAAGAACTTTTTGTTAATAAAGCAAACCACAACAAAAGAAGTGATATTTAACACAAATTTTTGAATAAGATGAGTGGTCAAACTTAAAGTAAAAAAAGTCAAATGATCTATAATTTAGAACGGATTTAGTAGTATTTAATTAGTCAAATAATTTTTTTAGCCAGCCGAGTCAGGCTGTGGCGTGGGGGGGGGCGCTGGGGCCCTGACCATATTATATTAGCACTACAATCATTCGTTAATTACTCTGCCGTCCACATCTTGCAGACCAAACCACCAACATATGACCTGCTTGCCATGCCATATAGCATACAAGTTGAGAACGAATCAGTTGAAGTGATCTTCTGAGAGCTAATGAAAATCTGACGAGAAACATGGGATAAGTCGTTTTAGTTGTTTGTACACGGAAAACAATTTATATAAATAAAAATAAAATATAACTTGTGTGTAATACTTAAAGTAAATATAGCGAGCAAGTGGTGTAGTTGAAGATGCAACTTTAATTTGTGAAAATAAATATTGTTAACTAGTGTTCTTGAGAGCTCAAAAATCAAATTTGACGTTAATATAAGCTCTTTTCGTTAAGTCGGCAAACACTTGAACTATTGTTAAAATATTATTTTTGGCGAATTATATTAAGAAAAATAGTTAAATGGTGCTTAAATATTTTGCTCCTATGGGTTAGTATAAGGTATGGACTATTGCATAAAGTAATTGTTGGTTGAAGTTAACAAGGCTTAGACCTATTAAAAATTACGACAAAAGAGTTAAGGGTTACTTAGCCCCAACTGCAATCCTTAACTTTTCTAAGTATGGAAGGGTAGAAGACAATGCTATCTTGACATTTAAATTCTAGCTAAAATGTTTAAACACTAGCTGTATGTTTTGGTATTGTTGATTGCATCAAAGTAAGTACATGAGCATGGTGTAGGTTGAAGTTGTGTTGGATGTCACGTTGCTCTCGTAAAATTGCCCGAACCTCCTTAGAGCGCTAGCATAACCGCTGCGTTGTTGGCGCTACGTTCGTGAACCGGCACTCCGACAACGAGCCCATGTTGGCATCCTTTTATCTCCTCTATGGTTGCTCTATGGTCGTGACGATTGCTTCGCTAGATGGTGGCGGTGTTGTCTATGGATCGCTGAAATTGGTTGAGTTTCAATCGAGGTAACCAGCGCATTTGCTTCACTTTAAAATGCATGCACGGCACCGCACAACCCTTCGCCGGCCTAAGTCCACTGGTCACCGCCGCCAGCGCCGCAGACGTTGTGGGCGTCGGTCTCCTGCCGTGCTGAGTTGTGGTCATGCGGACCAGCTCGTGTGCACTTAGGTGCCCACGCAGCCTCGGCTGGCGTTAATCGGCCCCGGCCCGGCCCGCTCTGCGGCTCCCGCATGCGTCGCTGGGGCGAGACAAGGTCGTAGCTATCGTCGCCGGTCGACGTGGCGTCCGCCTCACCCTCGTTTCACCTACCGCGCCGAGACTGGCGGTGTCAATGCCGCCGTGTCGGGCCAATGACCTCCGTCGCGGGGCGATGATGATGTCCCTTCCGCTGCTTGCCCCGCTTAGCCGACGCTGATGTGCCCACTCTTCGGGTGGCCACGCCATTCGGCGCCCCATTGCCAAGCCTCGGCGTCTCATCGTCCCAGACGCGCACAGGCTCGTACTCACTGCCACCATCGAGTGGAGCCACCCATCTTAACTTGCTCGGGTTCACTCGTGTGCCTCTCTCCATGTCCGCGTGGTGTGTCTTTGAGCCACCGCTCCTCCTTTCCTCCTAGCGCCGCTGCTTTTGCTTCAAATCCTCGCTCTAGCGAGTAGCTTAGAAAGTAGGCTAGCCGTCACCTTCCCTCAAGCTCGGTCATGCCCTACCGACCGGCAATTTAGCCTTTTGCTCATCGCCGGTCATGTGCGCCGCCGAATCGGTAGGTTGGGAGGTAAGGCATGTAGGAGTGGTAGCAGTTCTATTGCTCAGAACCCCTGAGCTCGCCTTGACTCCTCTATTTGGTGCTCAGCGCCATTTTGCTGTGGCGCTTGCCGGGAGACATGGTGACGCATGGGTGTCCATCCCGAACACCGCCGCCCACGTGGCTTTCGACGTGACAGAACCGTCGCAGCGCTCCCCTGCTTCAACCGTCAGTAGGGCGTAGACCACGGTGAGCAACTGATACTTCTCCGACATCTCTACCTTTCCGTGAGATCATGACTAATTAATAGTTGAGTCTGTTTGGATCCGCAACTGATATCAGATACATGAGAGAGGACGCCACCTCGCTCCATTTGATCATGACTAACTAATAGTTGAGTCTGTTTGGATCCACTAGCTACTAATAGTTAGCTAGTTGCTTTAGCTGCTATTAACTACTTTGATTCAACTAGTGAAATAGTTATTCAGCTAACAATTAGCTAGATCCATTTGAATCTAGGGAAATAATTATTAGCAGTTAACTACAGTCGACTTGGATCAAACGGAGCCTTAGCAGCCTAGGCGGCAAAGCCAACCTAAGCAAAGCTAACCTAAGCTCCAACACCTGATAGGATACATATCAAAGTATACAAGTTGGCGCCTAAGTAATAGGTGTGTGATTATTTGTCACCAACCTTGGCTTATACTATTCCGTTTCAAATTATAATTGTTTGACTTTTTTGACCTTAGTTTGACCGGCTCGTCTTTATTCAAAAAATTTATGCATACATAGTCAAATTTAAGTCATTCGACTTTTGTTAATAAAGCAAGCTATAACAAAAGAAGTGATATTTAGCACAAATTTTTAAATAAGACGAATAATCAAACTCGGAGTAAAAAAGTTAAACGGTCTATAATTTGAAACGGATTTTGTAGTATTTAATTAGTCAAATAAATTTTTTAGCCAGCCGAGTCGGGCCGCGGTGGGTGGGTGGGGGGCTGGCCATATTATATTACTACTACAATCATTCGTTAATTACTCTGCCGTCCACATCTTGCAGACCAAACCACCTACATATGACCTGCTTGCCATGCCATATGGCATACAAGTTGAGAACGAATCAGTTGAAGTGATCTTCTGAGAGCTAGCATGCGTGATGGGCACCCCCCCACTACACAACAAATATTATTGCATGACAATCATCATATATGTGTCTATCGTCCTAGCTAGTCGATCCTAGCTTTATTAGCTGCAAGTAGCTAGCTTCTTTAGTAAATTAAAACATTACATTCATAAATTTTTATCAAGTTTATAGTAAATAGTATTAATATTTATGTCTTCAACTAATTTTATTAAAAATTATATTTCATAATCAATTTAACGATACTTGTTTTTTCTCATAAATGTTAGTATATTTTATATAGTTTTAGTTAAATTTTAAATAGTTTGACTTCTCGAAAAAGCGAGAATTATATTCTTTCGCGGATAGAGGGAGTATAGTTTTTTCTATGTATTTAGATACAGCTAGCATGTATGGTGTATCTGTCGGTGAATAGCAAAAGATATCTATTTGGAAAAACCAAAAAACGAATATAATTATAAATAAAAACAGGACGAGTAGGATATAATCGCTCCTTTAGTTAGTTATTAGTTTAATCTATACACATGCAATTGCTATGCTGGGTACCTAGCTAATGTAATTAGAGTTGCTCGGTTGATCAATTAGGCCTAGGTAGTGCCATTAATTAAGCTAGCTAGATGACCGATAGATCGATCCGCAACTGATATCAGATACATGAGAGAGGCCGCCACCTCGCTCCATTTGATCATGACTAACTAATAGTTGAGCTTGTTTTGATCCATTAGCTACTAATAGTTAGCTAGTTGGTCACTTTAGCTACTATTAGCTACTTTGATTCAACTAGTGAAATAGTTCTCCAGCTAACAATTAGCTAGATCAGTTTGGATCTAGGGAAATAATTATTAGCGATCAACTACTATCGACTTGGATCGAACAGAGCCACTACAGGAGAACACAGATTTGCCGTGTCGCTTGCTTTTCTTTTGCCGAAAGTGCCAAAAATCGGGCACTCAGCGAAGCCACTCTTTGCTTCGAGTGTCGGACCGGGTGGCACTTTCGGCAAAGTCTAGCACTTTTCGGCAAAGGGCGGCACTCGGCAAAGCCCTCTTTGCCGAGTGCAACACTTCAACAAAGAGTGGCACTTTCGGCAAAAAAATGACACTTGACGGTAAACGAGCCCACCGTCGTCAAATTTTTTAAAAAAATTCTTTGTCGAGTGCCGTCCACGGCACTTTCGGCAAGAGGGTTTTTGCCGAGGCCAAGGCCCCTGCACTCAGTAAGATCCCTTCTTTGCCGAAGTGCCACTTCTCTAACACTCGTCAAAGGACCTCTTTGCAGAAGTGCCGGGTCATTTACTCAAAAAATATTTTTTTTGTTTTCTTTGACCCATTTTTTGTGAGGCCTTCCCACATTATTTAAAACTCCATGTTCAAATTTGGGACAATTTTGACTTTTTTGCTATATTTTGTTAGTTTTTTTTGTTTCGTTGAATTTTATGGAATATTTCAAATTTGAACTGCAGGTGCATGAAATAATCGAATTTGGTCATTCAAAAAATGATATTCATGATATTTGGTGTATGTTGAGGCCGTATCCAGGAACTCACATGAAATTTCGAGCATCTTGTTGACGTAACATGACGAGGTACCTGCGGGAAAAGTGTATTTAAATTATATAAAATCCGAACAAAGTTCAAAAATGATGAAACTTGTCGGGGCATCGTGTTATCGCATGTAGAGTCTATGGTAAAAAATTGAGAAGGTTTCAAGCAAGTTGCGATGTCGAATGCCTAAAACCCAGACATCTCGATATGGAGTTTTAAATAATATATTAAGGCTGCAAAAAAATAATGGGGCAAAAAAAACAAAAACAAAAAATTTGTCGAGTGCCGCCCAACACTTTCAAGAAGAAGAACCTTCTTAGAGTGCCGAAGTGGCACTTTCGACAAAGAATTTTTTTAAAACAAAGCCTTTCTTAGAGTCTTGGGCCTACCAAAGACTTTCGAGTGGGAAACCTTAACTAAATGTGGGGCTGGCCCACACACTCACTCCTCCACACAACACACTCACGCACGACACCCTAGCGCCATGTATGCCGTTCATTGTCGCCAACTCGCTTCACTTGCCGCCATTGCCAAGCCGCCGCGCTTCCCATCACCCGTCCCCGACTGCCCCGCGAACCCATGGCGGTTGCATGCCGTCCTGCCGTTACCACTGGCGCGCCCTCCCACCCAGTCGGCCAGCCGACCACGGATCGGCGCCCGGCGCGCTTCGGTCTTGGCGCCCTGCCCGCTTTCTCGCCCGCGCCCGCTGCATGCCAGCACCGCCTCCCCACCGGTCGGCCTCCGGCCATCGGTTTCCAGGCGTCCAGCTTTCACAATGGCCGTCCGGCCCGTCCATGGCCAAGCGCCCAATAAAGACCCGGCGAGCTTAGCCCCGGAGGAAGGAGGAAGAAGGTAGAAGAGGAAGGAGGAAGAAGAAGGAGGAAGAAAAGGAAGAAGAAGAAGAAGAAGAAGAAGAAAAGGAGGAGGAAGAAGGAGAAGAAGGAAGAAGAAGGAAGAAAAGGAGGAGGAGAAGGAGAAGAAAAAGGAAGAAGAAGGAGGAGGAGGAGGAAGCCGAGGTGGAGGGGATGAACGTTCGTCCACGTCATCCACGCCTGTCCGTCCCACGCCATCATCCCGCCCTCATGGAGGAGAAGGTAAAGCCAGCAGGGTTGTCGGCCATCGCGCCATGTTTATATCGTTGACGGCCTTTCGTCTGCGGGTTTGTGGTTGTGTTGGCCATCGTTACCCCAAATGTGGGCGTCGGCCATCGTGTCTTAAGCGGTTTTTTCTTAGAGTTTTGGAAACCTCCCGTGCATGGGAGGTTCTCGCCAAAATTTTAACTTTTAGTGATGTTTTCTTCTTTTGCGAGCAGACCTATCGGAGGGGACCCGGAGCACCTCGGCGACCACGATCATCTTCGTCGGCGTTGCAGTCCTCTGCACACAATACCGACTTCGCCATGCACCGACTTCCACCATCGCTTGCTGCTAGCCTTTATCTCCACCGCCACCCTAGGTATAATTGAGCTCTCTTCCTTACCGCTGTAGTACGTGATCGGTGTAGCCTAGTTAGGCGTCTCCCGTTCAAAAGCAGAATCACGGTTGGAGGTATGCGGATCTCTGCATATCTATGACCGTGATCTGCTTTGGATTATCCATGTTTTTGGACAGCCAGCGGATGCGTAGATGGGTTAGTTTCCATATTACTTTCCGGATCCAAGATGGAGTTTTAGCACCACCTCACTTTGTTGTTCTCCGGATACACACTCTCCTTCCGGGGCGTGTATCGGGAGAACAATGAGGTGGTGTCTTAAATTTATCTCGGATCGGAGTAGAGCATGAAACTAACTTCTCATATCTACGCATCCACGGGTGGGATTATAACCTATCCTCACCTATTAGGCGGTAGGCACGCCGCAAGTGCGGTACAATCGATGGTTATATTACTCCGTTATGTGTATATGCTAGAGGATGGATAACCATGAGTGGATGTACATGGGACGCCCAAGTCAGGCTCAAATCACCCGTGAATGGATGGATAAGACCGAGAAATTCTTGGACCATGCATTTAAGGTAGCTAAGGGAGCGAGAGACACGTTCTGTCCTTGCAGCCAATGTGAAAACAAGAAAAGAAAAACAAGGGAAGTCATGGTGCAGCATCTTTACAAGTATGGATTTATGCCAAACTATACCCGGTGGGTGTCCCATGGTGAAGCCTATCGTCCTAGAGAGGAGGTCGTGAGACGACGCTTGGAGGCATTTGATGGTGATAGCGGGGTACCAGGATGGTTAGGTGACTATGAGGATGCGACATTTGCTGAAAGGCCTACGGAGGACGAGCAAGAGGATGAGGAGGAGGAGCCAGAGCCAAGCGCTAAGGCGTTCTTGGCCATGTTGGATTCGGCACAGAAGGTCCTACATGAGAAGACAACAGTTTCTCAACTGGATGCCATTGGCCACCTACTGGGGTTGAAGTCCCAGCACAACATGACTCGAGCCTACTTCGATGCTATGATGGCAATTATTGGGGGGCTGCTTCCGGAGGGTCGTGATCTGCCGAGCAGCTTGTACGAGTCAACGAGACTCCTTCGGGCACTGAAGATGCCATATGAGCAGATACATTGTTGTCCGAAGGGGTGCGTCCTATTTAGGGAAGAACACAAGGATGCAAAGTACTATCCAAAGTGTAAATCCTCTAGGTATGTGGAGGTAGACAAAGGTGATGGAAAGAAGGAGCAGAATCCTCTAGGTATGTGGAGATAGACAAAGGTGATGGAAAGAAGGAGCAGAATGAGGACATCCCCATGAAAGTCCTAAGACACCATCCGATCATACCTAGGCTCCAACGGCTATTCATATCCGAGGAGTCCGCGAAACAGATGACATGGCACAAGAATGGCGTTCGATACAATCCTGACAAGATGGTACATCCAGCAGATGATGAAGCATGGAAAAGCTTTAATGGCAACCATCGTGGCAAAGATGAAGAGGCCTATAATGTACGTGTTGCGCTGGCAACGGATGGGTTCAATCCTTATGGAATGATGTCGGCCCCATACACTTGTTGGCCCGTGTTCGCCATTCCCCTCAATCTCCCCCCTGGGGCCCTACTTCAACGGCAAAACATATTCTTGATGTTGATAATTCCTGGACACCCGGGAAACAAAATGGGTGTGTACATGCAGCCTGTTTATGATGAATTGATCAAGGCTTGGAATGAAGGCGTATGGACTTACGACCGAGCTACAAAGAACTTCGAATGTATGTTTGGTACCGATGCTCCATGCATGACTTCTGGCGTATGGGATATTCGGCCATTTGGTGTGTCCCACGGGAAGTTTCCATGCCCTGTATGCAAGGCAACTCTATAGTTCATTTGGTTGAAGAAGGGTGGGAAGTTCTCGTCGTTAAACAAGCATCGATGAGTTCCTCCCTCTTGACCATGCATTCGGAGGAGACACCAAGAACTTCACGAAAAGGTGTCACGGTGACCAACCCTCGCACCTCGAGAAGATGACTAGTGCCCGAGTTCATGCTCGGATAGATGCTCTCGTGCTCCCGGCGCAGAAAAGATAATCCAAAGAAGGGTAAAAGAAAGAAAGTTAATCCAAAGAAAGATAATCCAAACAAAGATCGCTTTGTGGGCTATGGTGTGGAACATATGTGGACTCATAAGTCGGGATTGGAGAGGCTTCCCTATTTTGATGACCTTCTCCTTCCACATAACATAGATGTAATGCACACTGAGAAGAATGTCGCCGGAGCACTTTGGGCAACACTCATGGACATTTCTGACAAGACAAAGGACAACCCTAAGGCGAAGAGTAGACATGGCAACACTATCACGACAGACCAAATCTACTGAATCTCGCCTCAAGAGGCGGCAAACCATGGAAAAAACCTAAGGACGATTACATCTTAGAAAAGAAGCACAGGACGGAAGTGATACAATGGATGCAGACGTTAAGTTTCCACGATGGGTTTGCAAAATAATCGAGGAGGGAAGCGAACCCGGATCTTGGCGAATCTTAGGGATGAAGAGTCATGACTTCCACATATGGATTGAGCGGCTTCTTCCATTTGATGGTTCGAGGCTACGTCCCCGAGCATGTCTCTGGAAGGTCTTTGGCGGTGAGCTTTTCTTTCGCCACTTTGTGCCAAGGAGATATCTCTGAAAGTGGTTGAGGAGTTGGAAAAACGACACCCGAAAGTTTTCTGTAAGTTGGAGAAGATCTTTCCACCGGCTTTTCTTGTCGATCCAAATCGGAGGCTACAAATTCGTTGAGGCCCGACAAGAAGGTTTGCTCGAGTTCGTGCAACAACTTGGGGAGCAACAAGGTTGGCGAGATCCCACTACACCTTGCACCACAGCCACCACCATAGTCTACTCCGGTGAGTATATTTTACTTTACGTGCTCATGTTAGTGTCAAACCTAGAGATGGCCTTCGTCCGGATTTGTTGATGTGTGGGCCTTCGTGCGGGTTAGTTGATGTGTCGGCCTTCGTCGTGGGAAATGTGGTTGTCGACCTTCGATGCCGACGCGTTTTTCTTGCGAGTTTTGGAAACATCCCGTGCGAGGGAGGTCTTGCGAAATTTTCAACTTTTCTTTAAACTCCTTACATTTTTATCTTGTCACTCCGTGCAATATCTTCTTTTTGTGCAGGCGGACATCGGTATGAAGCGTCGAACCAGGTCGAGGTCGCCGCATCGCAAGTCGGGCCATCCGCACCCGGACCGTCGCAGGGATCGCACGCTGGGGCGCAGTCGTCGTGAGCCACTTGCGGAGTAGTTTCTATGTATCGAACTTCTGAACTTGTGGACTATGAACTTGTGGTTTGTAATAAATTATGGATTTCGGACAAATTTGGTTGTTTGTAATATATAAATGTGGTTTGTAATTTATAGTTGTTGAATTGTGGTTTCTATTATATATATGCATTGTTGTTTAAATGGAAAAGCAAAAAACAAAAAAAAGAAATTTAGAGGTGGCTTTGCCGAGTGCAATGACCATTACACTCGGCAAAGAAAATTAAAAAACGCGCTTTCGAAAGTGCAATGGTCATCGCTTTCGGCAAAGAAAATTTTAAAAAATAAATAAATAACACCCTTTTGCTTAGAAAGTGCTTGTGGCACTTTCGGCAAAAGAGGTTTAAAACAGATTTCTTTGCCGAGTGCGGAGTTGTGGCACTTTCGGCAAAGAGTTTTTTTAAAAAAAAAATTAGATTTCGGCGTCGGCGACGCGTCAAATCTTTGCCCGTACCAAGACGGCACTTGACAAAACCTTTGCCGAATGTCCGAAATTTGGCACTTTCGGCAGCGACCTTCTGGAAGGGATTTGACGAAGGCTCTTTGTCGAGTGTTGCACTCGGCAAAGAGCCCGCCTCCCGTAGTGAGCCTTAGCAGCCTAGGTGGCAAAGGCAACCTAAACAAAGCTAACCTATAAGCTCCAACACCTGATAGGATACATATCAAAGTATACAAGTTGGCGCCTAAGTAACAGGTGTGTGATTATTTGTCACCAAGCTTGGCTTATAGTAATTAATTAGTCAAATAAATTCTTTAGCCAGCCGAGTCGGGCCGGCGGGGGCGGCTGGGGCCCTGGCCATATTATATTACTACTACAATCATTCGTTAATTACTCTGCCGTCCACATCTTGCAGACCAAACCACCAATATATGACCTGCTTGCCATGCCATATGGCATACAAGTTGAGAACGAATCAGTTGAAGTGATCTTCTGAGAGCTAGCATGCGTGATGGGCACCCCCACTACACAACAATATTATTGCATGACAATCATCATATATGTGTCTATCGTCCTAGCTAGTCGATCCTAGCTTTATTAGCTGCTAGTAGCTAGTTTTTTTTTTTTTTTTTCGAACAAGTAGCTAGCTTCTTTCGTAAAATAAAACATTCCATTCATATATCTTTTGATGACTAGTGAAGAATATAGTAATGCGCATCAACCAAGCAAATTCGAAAAAAAAGAGGCACGAAACTAAGCAGCACTTTGTTAGAGCCAAGAAAATAATTTCCTCTAGACATACGGCCTGTTCACTGATTGATTTCTAGACTGATAAACTTGATTAGTACTGATTTATTGTGAGAGAAAAACACTATTAGCTGTCTGATAAATTCATACAAAAACCAACCCACGAACGTGCTGATAGGATGCATCAGCTGGTCGATCGATCCAACCGCTGGTCCTCGTCTCCTCCGCAGCTGGCTGGTCAGGTCAACAGCGATCGATCGATCGGTACGCACGGTATATATTCTATTCCAATTCATATGTACACGGTACATAATCTCGATATATAGATATATCTTGATGAATCCAAAACAGCTAACTACTCGATGTTGCCTAGCTTTATTTTGCTCAAAGTTAAAGTACTACTCGATCCAGCCGGACCTTTATCCTTTCTCAGCCATCAGCTAGCTCTCTCGTTTTTCTCATGTTGATTCCATCGATGGAGTGCACTACTTATACACGCACAAGACATATATAGCGAGCTGCATATACCATATATATTGTATATATAATTGATACCGCTAGCGCCCGAACGTCCGGACGGACGCCCGTGTCTGGATGCCTGCGGCTGCTGGCCAGCTGCGCCGGCGGCTCGCTCGCCTGCCTGCCTACCCGCCCGCTGCCCGCACCCCTCCCGCCTCGCTTCCCGCGCACGTGGGGACCACCTTTACCTGCGACTGCTTCGAGCGCCTACTCATAAAACACTTGCAACATGAAGAACTTGCTGCAATATACGTCTGAAACAGATGAAATATTTGAAACATACTCTTACAACATATATGTATAGTCACTCCAACATATGCAATATCCAGATAAAACATTTGCAACATACGTATGAAACGACTGAAACGTTTCGAACATACACTTGAAACATATGTGTACAGCCATTACCATATACTTTTGTAACATCTGGATAAAACACATGCAACATACGTCAGAAATAGCTGAAGCACTTACAACATACGTCCGAAACACTTGCAAAAACACCTGAAAACACTTGAAAACCTTTACAAACATATGAAACATCCAGATAAAACCCTTGTAATATATGTCTCAAACAGCTGAAAATTTCGAACATACACTTGAAATATACGTGTATAGCTATTGCAATATGTGCAACATCCCGATCTACTTTTGCACCTAAAACGAATTTTCTTTGGTTTCTTGGCCCTTCCGTTAGTTTGATAGGCTAGCGGTGTTAAGTTGTACGTGAAATAACTCTTTTACCCATAGTTTCAAAAAATAATTATTGAAAAAATAAAAAAAATGATTTCATGCTTGGAAAAAGATTGTACCTTATCTTTGGAAATTATTGATAGAGGCAGCCTGAAGACCTGTGAACGGTAGCCTTCTGCGACAGGGGTAAAAAGGTCATTACGCATATAGCTTAACACCGTTAACCCATCAAACTAACGTAAAGGCTAAGAAACCAAAGACAACTCGTTTTAGGGCCAAATAAGTAAATTCGAAAAAAAGAGGCACACAACTAAGCAGCACTTTTTTTAAAGCCAAGAAAATAATTTTCTCTAGACATAGGATGCATCAGCTGATCGATCGATCCGCTGGTCCTTGATTATATATTAGGTAGCGTGCACGTGCGTTGCTACGGAATAACTAACAATTTATACTAAAAACACACGGATCGCACGATAAAATAACAATACTGTTAAATTAAATACCAACATTAAAGTGACATTTAATCCAAAAAGCAAAGTTTATGAATTTAACACAGTCGCGGAGTACGCGACGTTGCAGGCTCATAAACTCTAGAGCTTTTAGAGATTGGGTTGAATCCAACCTAGAGCCTCGGAACCCTGCATCTTTTCCTGGATAGGCTTCACTTCGGATGCGCCGGTAGCAATATCAACGATCTCCAGTCGATGGACCAAGTCGTATGGATCCCCATACAATGGCTCATGCATGTAGATTTTGTTCTCCTTGTACTTGGATACACTTGTTCCACTGAAACTTTTATTGAAATGTTTAGACACGAACAGTGTCTGATCATCGATGTCCCTCACCCTGGACCACTCCGGCGTACGGTCGTGAAGGTTGCACTTGTAGATTGCGCTGCTATAGGTGAAGCTCTGTGTCTCGTGGAACGTGCTCACCATGGCACCCATAATGTGCGACTCACCGTTTGATTCGTGTAGGCTGCGGTGGTAGAAAACCTCGCGGTGGCGGCAGCGATGGCGGCAAAGTCGCGGTTGGAGATAGCGCCGCGACGTTGCTCCTGCGAGACGAAGATTTCTCCGGTGCGATCGATCGCCAAGAACTTGTCTTGGCGATGGGCGATGGACCCCACGGAGAATTCTAGTTTGGTGTCGGCGGCGTCCATGTCTTTGTCGACTCCAACCCGGCAGAAACGCGACCTCAAGTGGAGCACCCAAGCATGGCCATGGCCACGCACTTTTCGCGACCAGCGGCGTCGGCGGCGCCGAGAACACGATCTCACGGAAGAACACGTCCCTCATGTCTTCTAGCTTGATGGCTCTACGGCGACATCCGTGTCCCCATAGCCGTTGGTGGGATGGAGGACCCGCCGCCGTGGACCCTGACCGCAGCGTTCGATGAGGGACGCCGCCGCGACGTGTTCGCTCACTGGCGGGAGCTCAGCGCGGGGGGCAGCACCGGCGAATGGATTCAGCGATGTCACGGACGCCGCTTTGATCCATGGCGCCCGACCACCCACCGAGGAGCCGCACACCACCTTGTCGCGCCGTCGAGCGGCGTCTTGGACAAGACCTTCTTCTCCGGACGCCTTGATGAGAAGCCGACGCGTCCGAGTCGAAATTCGAACAGGAGCAGCGGAGGCGCGGCTGAAGGTCACGAACGAGACGGCGGCGCGCCATGGGGAGCAAACGGATCGAAAGGACGCCGCGTCGTGGCCTGATGCGAGACGCTGCCCGATGAACTCGAGGAGATCCTCTGGCAGGCCGGATCTCCAGTCAGGGAGAGGTAGGGACCTTCTCTTGGGATTGGGAGGCTGAGCCGTAGAAGACAGATGACATCAACTATGGTTCACGCAAGAAACAGCAAGCGAGGGCGATGTAACACGTGAGCGTGAAACCAAATGAAAGGAGGAAAAAACTATCCCTTTTGCAAATGCAAAAAGGAGAAGTAATTAAATATAGACAGATTTGGCAAGGTTCTCAGAAATACAAAGAGGTTCCTTTTGTCTTAATTCTCTTTCCTTTTGTGTTAATTCTCTTTCCTTTTGCTCGTTGTCATATATGCTGGTGCATGCAAACATGCAATGTGTATATGGATAGCACAATAATTTTCTACTTTCTATTTTGCCGTGATTTCTCTATCACATGAGAGGCAATATGCAATCAAGGAGAATGACGCGATCAATCAGTAATTAAGATGTCGTGGGATTACAGGCGTGGGCAAACGGATGAACCAAAATAAATATCGCATCAAAAAATATCAATACTTTATTCTTTTTAGTTGTAAGCAGATATATTCCCGCGCTAGCTTTTCCTCGTCTCCGCGGCTGGCTGCTCAGGTCAACAGCGATCGATCGATCGGTACGCGCGGTATATATTCTATTCCAATTCATATGTACACGGTACATAATCTCGATATATAGATATATCTTGATGAATCCAAAACAGCTAACTCCTCGATGTTGCCTAGCTTTATTTTGCTCAAAGTTAAAGTACTACTCGATCCAGCCGGACCTTTATCCTTTCTCAGCCATCAGCTAGCTCTCTCGTTTTTCTCATGTTGATTCCATCGATGGAGTGCACTACTTATACACGCACGAGACATATATAGCGAGCTGCATATACCATATATATTGTATATACAATTGGTACCGCTAGCGCCCAAACGTCCGGACGACGCCCGTGTCCGGATGCCTGCGGCTGCTGGCCAGCTGCGCCTACGGCTCGCTCGCCTGCCCGCCCGCCCGCTGCCCGCACCCCTCCCGCCTCGCTTCCTGCGCACGTGGGGACCGCCTTTGCCTGCGCCTACTTCGAGCGCCTACTCATAAAACACTTGCAACATGAAGAACTTGCTGCAATATACGTCTGAAACAGATGAAATATTTGGAACATACTCTTGCAACATTTATGTATAGTCATTGCAACATATGCAACATCCAGATAAAATATTTGCAACATACGTCTGAAACGGCTGAAATATTTTGAACATACACTTGAAACATACGTGTATAGCCATTGCCATATACTTTTGTAACATTTGAATGAAACACATGCAACATACGTCAGAAATAGCTGAAGCACTTACAACATACGTCCAAAACACTTGCAAAAACACCTGAAAACACTTGAAAACCTTTACAAACATATGCAACATCCGGATAAAACCCTTGCAACATACGTCTGAAACAGCTGAAACATTTCGAACATACACTTGAAACATAAGTGTATAGCTATTGCAACTTGTGCAATATCCCGATCTACTTTTGCAACATCTAGATGATACACATGCAACATACGTCAAAAACAGCTGAAGCACTTGCAATATATGTCCGAAACACTTGTAAAAACACCTGAAAACACATGAAAACCTTTGCAAACATATGCAACATCCAAATAAAATACTTGCACACATATATATTTGTAGAACATATGCAACAGTCAGATAAACACACTTGCTACATACGTCTGAAAAACAGATGAAACATCGTGAACAGATGCTTGCAAAACATACGTGTACAACCATTGCCACATATGCAACGTCCCGATCTACTTTTGCAACATCCATACGAAATAATTGAAACATACATTTGAAACAACCGAAACACTTGAAACATAGTCTTGCGACATGTCTGAAAACGACTGAAACATTAAACACAGTGTCGCCGACGGCCATGGCCTACCTGGTGGGGAACTACGGTAGCCAGCAAGCTCGGGTCAGGAGAGCATCACGAACAACGACCTAGCGTACACCTCCGCTGCAAGACTTCCCTTCCTACCATGGTGTCTTCGGCTAACAGCAGGAGACGATGTCCCGGCCGGCGATGACCTCGTACTGGTGGCATCGGGTTGGTGGTGGCTCGGTGACACTGCGCCCATGACGAATGAGGTAGAGTGGGGCGTGGCGTGGCTGGCGATGGGGTGCGACGCGGTGGGGAGGAAGCACACAACACAGCGAGGGACACGGCGTGGTGGGGTAAGGGGGCGCGACGAGATGGAGTGGGACGGGCAGATGCGAGCCTAAAGAAGAGGCAGAGCAGGACACAATGTCAGTGGAGGCTGAGAAATGAGTGGATAAGAACTAACGTAGAGAATGAGTGGTTGAGATGAGCCTGGAGTCCGTCGGATGTTTTCAGGAGCGTCAGCCACTCCGGTTGGAGCGTTTTCGATATACAATCCCCACAGCACGCGCAACTCTTCAAACGGCCAGCATTATGTATGATGATATATTGATATATATAAATCTCTAATCTATTCATTCTAAGCTAAGGCTAACGCTGTTTGATTATTTAATTTCAAGAATTATTCCTCGATCTACCGCTTCTCATATGCATGTTTCTCATGTGGATGCAAGGTGATCCTCCTAGGCGACGCTAGCTAGCTGCTGTGACTTTCTGATGCTGTCGTTATTATACTTTTAGTTTTCATTAAGCGTGCTCCAAAGACAAGTTTCTCTTTTTAATTAGATATATCTACTCTACTTAACTATCGTTTCTTTTAGAATCATCAAGCTAGCTAGCTAGCAGCTGGCCAGCAGGGCGGGGGCCAAAACCTTCAAAGCAAAGCACCACCACACCACGTATATATGCTCGCTCACCACCGTACCTGTGCGGCCATTATCAGATTTCCGCATGCAATATAATAGTATATATAATATATAGTACTAGAGTATAAATTAATCACAAGCCTAGCTTTTTAGTTTGTTTCCTTTTGTTCGAGTGCACGATTAGTTCCAGATAAAAAATGATCTACTAACCAATGAACGCGGAAGCATAACCACCATAGAAGAAAATACGTAAACGAAAACGACACCGAGGCACGGTGTTTTTTTTAACGAGGTTCGACGATGTGCCTAATCCTCAGGGCAACGATGTATGTCTAACATCTTACATTCCATACCATTCTATGTGCAACTATTACATACATAGGCGAACCTGTGCCCGGGCGAGCCCAAGAAAAATTAAATAGGAGGGGGGAGCATGCCGTTGGCAGTGCACAACCCACTGCCAAGGAGAAAGAGAGGATTTACAAAGGCACAATGTATGTTCTTCAAAGAAGTTGGGGCAAGACGCTTTTAATGGGCTTGGCTCATTGCTTCAGAGGCCGGCCTCTTAATTAAAAGAACACAATATATAGGCAACCATCTTAAGAGATCTGTCTCTTGTAAAAAATAAATTACAAAGCCGAACTTTGCTGATTTGACCTCTAGGTTATTTCTAGAGGCATGGTTAATATGCCATTCTAATTGTCAAAAGACATACATGAAGACTTTCTAAACCTTAAATACATCTTGCACATACAAAGGGATTTAACAGAGACCATCAGCTGATGATGAGTAATGGACCGAGAACGCTGCTTCTCTCTTCCTTCTAGATATCTCTCTAGCTAGGCAAAAATGGGGGCAGATTTGGGTGGCCCAGGAAGAGGATCGATGCATGGATGCAAGGGGCTCTAGCTTTTGGGCTCGTGGTATTGCGTGACACAACTAATCAATCTCTAAAGGAATAAAGTGCTCGATCTCGTCCATCTGCTCTATGTTTTGCACTTTTCTAGAGGATCAGATATGGGTCATGCGTGAGATTTATAGTAGATTTCTACCTATCTACAGATAGCACTATGCTATATAGATCTGTAGATGTGTTCGATTAGTTCCCAATGCGATCGACACCTCTCCCGTGATCGAATCATTTTTTTTAATACCATACCTACTATAGTACTCCCTCCCTCCCTTATTAATTGTCATTCTTGTTTCTCAAAAAAATAACTTCGACAAAATCTACATAAAAAATCTTAATATTTATGATACATAATTAATACTATTAGATAGATCGTTGAACCTATTTTCATAATAAATTTATTTAAAGATACAAACATTGTTAATATTTTTTACAAATTTAATCAAATTTAATGGCACATAATCAACGGCGACAAATATGTAGGGATAGAGGGATGCAGCTGCATGCAGTACTCTGACCTGATTCTTTTTGTTTGGAATTTAGTCCTTCAAAATTCTTTTGTGAATCCTTCGATTCAAACAAGGCTTTAATCAAATTTTTTTTTGAAACTGCTTCAATCATTTCTAGTACATCTAGCATCGGAGCAGAAATGAAAAAAAAGGGCCCGGCCAGGGAAATGAAATATGTTAATAATTCAGGTTGTGGTACTCCTTAATTTCATTCAACATCCCATATAATTATTGTAATATGTCGTACATACAATTTTGCTCTGTACTTGTGCTCACGTCATCAAAAGTACCCCCGCCCTGCCCATCTGATCCATTTTAAAGACACTTAGTCCTGAAATAGAAGGTATTAAAGCAATTTTAGGAAAAAAAAAAGGAATCTGGCTTACGATACTCACCATGTATTTCACAGTTACTAATTTAGAGGATTGACTGTATAATTAAATGTATGTCAGTGACACAGTTACTAATTTTAGGCCCTTTTCGTTTCGCTGAAGTTTGGCTTGTGCTGATGTTTTATGCTGATTTGTTGTGTGAGAAAAAATATGGTTCATTCGTTGAAAAGTACTGCTGAAGTAGTGTTACAGAACAAGGTGCGAATGTTACGACAACAGTACATCATTGAGAACCACGTGCATATGATTACGATCAACATACATAATCCATGTCAATGTTGGAGGATGTACCCTAACTGATGAAGCATATGCATAATTTTCCCTTGTGTTAACCAACGACAACGCTGCACGTACGGACGCCACACTTTGGTACTATTGTAATACGTACCAGTTATTTGATGCAAAGTTGCAAACGAACCGTACCGTAACTTACCCTTAGCTTAGCTCCAATGCAATGCGTGCAAGAGCTTGCATTGTTCGTTCAAAAAAAAATATAAGTCCTATTCGCTTGAGTACTTTTCAGCGAACGGGACGACGTCATAATCAAAATACTGCTGGAACACACCATAATGCAATGATCGAGACACTGCACGTACGGACGCCACACTTCGATATGTACGGAGTACATAGCAACGATCGAGACGAGATGAAGGATGTGATATGTGATACGAATTATATATATTATCATTATGGAAAAATTGGTTGTGTAGTATCAAAGATCGCGATCTTCGTAAAATACCATCGAAAAATTAGCGCTCCGTAAAATATCACTGAAAGATTGAACTGTGAACTGAGAGTGGCATTCTGCTAAAATAAAGTCACGGGAGTGACGGAAGCCTCCGTCGCGCCCGTACGCGATGTTGTCACGGATACTCGCCACGAAGAGGAACAGCTCCTGCGGCACCCCGCCACCACATGCAGCGCCGGCAGGTTGTGCTTGTGCACGTCCTTACCAGATAGGATTACAGGAGCACGCGCTAGGACGTGGGCTAGTAGAACCGCTGCACCAACGCTAGCAGGTTCCAGCGGCAAGAAGCACACGCCCTTGCCGAGTTGAAGAAGCACACGTCCAGCAGCAGGTTTCGGCGGCCAGAAGCAGCGCATCGCCTTCGCCACCACCAGACCATGGCCCTCTCAACGGCTTGGACGAGACCGACGAGGCGCCGAGGATGACGCAGCTGCCAAGGGTGGAGCCAAAGTCGGCCATCCACTTTAGGAGAACGCCATCGTTAGTGCCATCTCAATGTGGAGGCGCCGCAGCTGAGCGGAGCACCTCGGAGCGCGAGTGGTGGACTGGTGGGAGACGTCCGCGACGGGCGCGGGCAGTGGCTCGGAGCGCCAGGAGACGCCTGCTGCGGCGGCGGACAGGATCTGGCCGAGCGCATGGCAATGTCGCCGCCCAGGACATGCGCGATGTGCACGAACGCGCCGCGCCTGCAGCTAGCGGCTGGTGCCGCGGGGAGCCCGGTACAACGGAGGAGGAGGAGGGCGGCGGGTCGTCGGGATGACGCAATCGAGGCGGACGAAGACGGAGTAGACAAGCAGCACGAGCGCGTGGAAGCAGCGCGAGACGAGGGCTCAGCTGCCGAGCGCCTTGATGTCGCCGATGCGGTTGAGGACGTCCCGCTGCAGGGGCCCTCCTCCTCCTCCATCCCACATAGGTTACAGGCACACAGATCGAGATCAGGGAGAGGCGTCGGCGTGGGGTAGGACCGGGCGGGGCGAGAGCCGGGACGGCAAGGACGTGCGCAAGCACGGACGCTGTGGCACGTGGTGCCGGTGGTGCCGCAGGAGCCGTTCCTGTTCGCGGCGAGCGTCCATGAGAACAACCCGTAAGGGCATGACGGAGGCTACTTTCAGTTCCGTCACTTTTGTCGCTTTATTTTAATGGAATGCCACTTTTAGTTTAGGGTTCAATCTTTTGGTGGTATTTTACAAGGATGTAAACTTTCGATGGTATTTTACAGAGATCGTGATCTTTTGATGCTACACAATCAATTTTTCCAATCATTATTATTGAAGCAGACCAACAATGTGACGAAAAATCGCACTGGTGGGATACTTCTCCAGCATATATGCATCCGTAATTACGTGCCATGATTCTGTGCTAACTAACGATCGAAAAAAGCTGACGATCGATTATTACTAAAATACACTACTGGCTAGCTATTATCTAGATAGGAGTATATGCAAGCAGTCAAAAAGTGGCTTCATGAATTCTCAATTTGGTGGCTTTTATTATATCTTAAAACCTATTTTGAACACAGAAAGTTTTATAAGAATCAATTTAATTTCAAAAGAGAAAACATAGGATTCAATAAAAAAGATCCCGCGTTCTCAAAACATGTAATTAATTTGCAGAGATCAAATAATGAACAAAGAGAGCGGGAGTACAAGAAGGTTCGTGGCCCGCGAACCATATTTGTCACATTTGACTAGGCCCTGTTCGCTTGAATTACTTTAGGAGTATTTCTCAGCGAATAAACAGTGTTTTTCTCTTATAAAAAATCAACATAAGCATTAACATAAGCTAAATTTCAGCGAAACGAGCAGGGCCACGTTTGGTCTTTAATGTGTATTTTTAACCATTGATATGTTCTAAAAACATAAAATTATTCAAATTTGGCAACACGCACATGTAGTGCAGTAGGTACTAGTAGTACTAGTTTATTACTCCGTAGTATATATACATGTTGGTCCTAGCTCGAACATGTGCAGCAGAATCCAAGTCGTTAGGGGCAAATATTCTGGCCGTCACTCGCTGAATTCCATTTCCATCCGGTATACTAGTACTGTGTATATATATTTAGCTGTTTCTTGTTGCTGCCGCAGCTTCCCAAACAGGCTGATTGTTCGTCCGCTGTCCTTGCTTGCATCGCAAATCTATGCATGCATGTGCAGGGAAGCGAAGGGAATATTATCATCTTGTTCTCGACATGGTGAACATTACACTCTGCCAGCATCTGCATGCATCGTCTGCAACTGCGAGTGATCCATTATTAATTATATATTGCATTGGTTAATGGTATTGTTAACCAGATCACATACGAGAGCGAGGCGGAGAGGGCACAAAATCACAAATTATAATGGATTGGAGTTGGAGGCGACGGATACGACCTCAATTATAAAGGAGAGACCGTGCCACCTGTCACCTGTCACCGTGCCACCTGCAAGCCCTCGATGTTGTCCTGTCCTGCCTGCCATGTGGATAATTATATATACTATTTTTCAGTTAACTAAATCGTTTGCTGGGACAGAGGATGTAACTAACCTGAATTCGGCGGAGTTCGTAGTGTGGGAGTAAAACGTCAATTATCTGCTGTCACCGAGAGACGAAAGTAACGGAGCCGACAACATATTATATTGTATATATACTCCTCCTCCTAGTCCTAGATCAGAAATAAAACTCGTGATGGGACATCATATCCACTAGCTAGGCCATGCACGTCGTAATTGCATTGAAACGGAGCTAGTAGGCTGGTGTGGTTAGAGCAAGACTAATCATACACGCAGCTGCTGGCTGCGAAGATTTTTCAACCTACCTCTTAGTCTATTTATATAATAGTTAGTTTTTTATATTAATATATGACCCCATATATTTCTTTCATAGAGTTTCTCAGTTCTTGTATCTAAATCGAAAGTAAGCTTAGAACCCATTTTTTCTATCTCTACTATTCTCTCTCCTCTATGTCAGCGTTCAGCCAGATATTATATTTGCTCTTAGACTGGCTGGCGCCTGGCGCGGCCAATATAATTAACCTGAAAGCGATTTAATAATTAGAGCTATTAATAAGTTGGAAAATGATTAAGCTGTCAATCACAGTTAGCTTAGGTGGCATATGGACATGTCATTAAGGACAGACCGTTAAATAATGGTAGGATATGTTTTCGCACAAGAACAATGATACTAAGCAGTGGATCGTATCGGATCGGATGATGCATACATCGATCGATCAGGCAAACAGTGGTAGTAGTGCATGTTAAGTTTCAATCGGTTAATTTGTGTGGCAATAATAAAATTGACAAGCAGGTTGCTTGCTAGTTAAACTTGAGTGTCCTGCTGCATGCACAGCTCTGTAAACCTTTGTTTTTTTATTATATTCTATTATGCTGTAGCCTGTAGGGGTGCAATTTTTCCTAAAAAAAAAAACTAGCTAGCCGTCGGAGCGAGAGGGTGATGGGACTGATGATAGATACGGAGTACTCCTTGTAGTAGCTGACAACCAACGACCCCCCTTGGGTCAAAACGACTCGCGATGCACAGCAGCATCGATCCCCCTTGGGGCCGGGCCGGGCCGCCTACTCGTATTCGAATTCGATTCGCGCGATCCATGATTCATCTGCCACACACTGCACCCCCCGCGTCACACGGCCAACCGGCCATGCATGTGCCTGGACCACCGTGTGTTATTTAATATATATATATAATAGTCCATCCATATATACTGATAATTGTGTTCAAGATAGGATTAGCTCTGATCACTGTATGAGACCCTTGTAAAATCTCAGCGTTGCTGTTGCAGCCTTGTACTGCAAAATGATGTAATTATAAGATTTGTGTAAATGAAACTAGCTTAATTTTAACCAACGCCTGTTCTTGAGCACTACTTTTCAGCGAAACGAACAGTGTTTTTCTGTCACAACAAATCAACGTAAGCCAAATTTTAGCGAAACAAACATGGCCCAAATTTATAGTTGATGTTATTAACATTTATTTATATTTGGAACAAAATTTACCTGGAAGCGAGTAAGAAAAATTACTACTCCAGTACTGTACTCGTACTAAGCATTGTCACCGACAGACAGGAGTCCAAAGCAAGCGTTGAACGAGGCAGAGGAGTGGTTTGACCGGAAAGAACCCCACTGCGCAGGGACACAGCGCCACCCGACAGGATTTTTGGCAGCGAGAATGTGAAAAAACAAGACCGACACGCAGGTCAAAGTCGTCGTCTCGCCCGATGCCGAAGACTCGTTTTTTTAGTTATTACCACCTGCTCTCACTCGCTCCTGTGCTCTGTGCTCTGTGCTCTGCTCTGCTGTCTCTGTTACTGTCCACCAGGCTCCAGCTCTCCCCCGCCCAGGCCTTGTTTAGGGCCTGTTTAGACGGCGATTTTTTTTTAAAATATACTGTAGCACTTTTCGTTATTATTTAACAATTAATGTCCAATCATAGTCTAATTAGACTTAAAAGATTCGTCTCGTGAATTTCGTCTAAACTGTGTAATTAGTTTTAATTTTTTATTTATATTTAACGCTTCATGTATGTGACGGAAAATCTGAAAAATTTGACAAAATTTTCTGGAACTAAACTGGACCTTAGATTGGGTTACAAATTAGTATTTAGCATCGTAGCACTTTCGTTTATATTTGATAATTATTATCAATCATAGTCTAACTAGGCTCAAAAGATTCGTCTCGTAATTTACAATCAAATTATATAATTAATTATTTTTTTATCTACATTTAATACTCTATATATATATATATATAAATTTGATGTAAGAGAGGGTGAAAAAACTTGCAAAGTCTCTCCCTCCCACGGCCCCGCTCGTCACTTGTGTCGGGTCGGGGCCCCTCCTTCTCCCTGTTGCTTTCTCTGCAGTGCTGGGGCAGCTTCGCTTCCGCTTCTCCTCCCCCCGTAGGGTTCTGGACTGGCCATCTCCATCACCACTATTCCATTCCCATTCTTCGCCCGTGCCGATGCCGACGCCTGCTCTACCCCCACAAGCACTCTGAGCCACCAACGGCATCGATCGCATCTACCATGGCTGCCCCTACCTCCTTCCTCCCCCTCCTGCCCTTCCTCCTCCTCCTCGCCAATGCCGCCCGGGCGCTCAACCAGGACGGCGTCCACCTGCTCTCCGCCAAGCGCGCGCTCACCGTGCCGCCGGACGCGCTCGCCGACTGGAACGCGAGCCACGCCACGCCCTGCGCCTGGACGGGCGTCACCTGCGACGACGCCACCGGCGCCGTCACCAACCTCTCCCTCCCCAACCTCAACCTCTCCGGCTCCTTCCCGGCCGCCGCGCTCTGCCGCCTCCCGCGCCTGCGCTCCGTCGACCTCAGCACCAACTACATCGGGCCCGACCTCGACCCCGCCCCCGCCGCGCTCGCCCGCTGCGCCGCCCTGCAGCGCCTCGACCTCTCCATGAACTCGCTCGTCGGCCCGCTCCCCGACGCGCTCGCCGACCTCCCGGATCTCCTCTACCTCAGACTCGACAGCAACAACTTCTCCGGGCCCATCCCGGACTCCTTCGCCCGATTCAGGAAGCTCCAGTCGCTCTCCCTCGTCTACAACCTGCTCGGCGGCGAGGTCCCGTCTTTCCTCGGCGCCGTCGCCACGCTCCGGGAGCTCAACCTCTCCTACAACCCCTTGGCGCCGGGGCCCGTGCCGGCCACGCTCGGCGGCCTCTCGGACCTGCGCGTGCTGTGGCTCGCCGGCTGCAACCTCGTCGGCTCCATCCCGCCGTCCCTCGGCCGCCTCGCCAACCTCACCGACCTCGACCTGTCCACCAACGGGCTCACCGGCCCGATACCGCCGGAGATCACGGGCCTCGCCAGCGCGCTCCAGATCGAGCTCTACAACAACTCGCTCACGGGACCCATCCCCAGCGGCTTCGGCAAGCTGCAGGAGCTCAGGGCCATCGATTTGGCCATGAACCGCCTCGACGGCGCCATCCCGGAGGACCTCTTCCACGCGCCCAGGCTCGAGACCGTGCACCTCTACTCCAACGCGCTCACGGGGCCCGTGCCGGACTCGGTGGCCACGGCGCCGTCGCTCGTCGAGCTCCGCCTCTTCGCCAACAGCCTCAACGGTACGCTGCCCGCCGACCTCGGCAAGAACGCGCCGCTCGTGTGCTTCGACGTCTCCGACAACTCCATCTCCGGCGAGATCCCCCCGGGGGTATGCGACCGCGGCGAGCTCGAGGAGCTGCTCATGCTCGACAACCAGCTGTCCGGCCGCATCCCCGAGGGGCTCGCCCGCTGCCGGAGGCTGCGCCGGGTCCGCCTCTCCAACAACAGGCTCGCCGGGGACGTGCCCGACGCCGTCTGGGGCCTGCCCCACATGTCGCTTCTCGAGCTCAACGACAACCAGCTCACCGGGGAGATCTCCCCGGTCATCGCCGGCGCCGCCAACCTGTCCAAGTTGGTGCTGTCCAACAACCGTCTGACGGGAGCATCCCGTCAGAGATCGGGTCGGTGTCCAAGCTCTACGAGCTGTCGGCCGACGGCAACATGCTGTCTGGCCCTGCTGCCGGCCTCGTTTGGCGGCCTGGCTGAGCTCGGCCGCCTCGTGCTACGCAATAATTCGCTGTCCGGTCAGTTGCTTCGGGGGATCCAATCGTGGAAGAAGCTCAGCGAGCTCAACCTCGCGGACAATGGCTTCACTGGCTCCATACCACCGGAGCTCGGTGACCTGCCGGTGCTCAACTACCTTGACCTCTCCGGCAACGAGCTCACCGGCGAGGTACCGATGCAGCTGGAGAACCTGAAGCTGAACCAATTCAATGTCTCCAACAACCAGCTGCGTGGCCCGCTGCCACCGCAGTATGCCACGGAGACGTACCGCAACAGTTTCTTGGGCAACCCTGGGCTGTGTGGAGAGATCGCCGGTTTATGTGCCAACTCAGATGGAAGGTCGAGGAACCGCGGCTCTGGCTTCGCCTGGATGATGCGCTCCATCTTCATGTTTGCAGCTGTCATCCTGGTCGCTGGATTCGCGTGGTTCTACTGGCAGTACCGGAGCTTCAGCAAATCAAAGCTGCGCGCCGACCGCTCCAAATGGACATTGACGTCCTTCCACATGCTCTCATTCAGCGAGTACGAGATCCTTGATTGCCTCGACGAGGACAACGTCATTGGCAGCGGTGCGTCCGGGAAGGTGTACAAGGCCGTGTTGAGCAACGGTGAGGTGGTGGCGGTGAAGAAGCTGTGGAGCACGGTGGTCAAGAAGGATATCGAGAACGGCGCCGGCGCCGGCGCCGAGGAGGGCTCTGCTGCCGACAACAGCTTTGAGGCCGAGGTGAGGACGCTGGGCAAGATCCGGCACAAGAACATCGTCAAGCTCTGGTGCTGCTGCACGCACAAGGACTGCAAGCTGCTGGTGTACGAGTACATGCCCAACGGCAACCTCGGGGACGTGCTGCACAGCAGCAAGGCGGGCTTGCTGGACTGGGCGACGCGGTATAAGGTTGCGCTGGATGCGGCGGAGGGGCTGTCCTACCTCCACCACGACTGTGTCCCGGCCATCGTCCACCGGGACGTGAAGTCGAACAACATCCTCCTGGACGCGGAATTCAGTGCCCGTGTGGCGGATTTCGGAGTGGCCAAGGTGGTGGAGGGGACCGGGCGCGCGGCCATGTCCATGTCGGTGATCGCCGGCTCCTGTGGTTACATTGCGCCTGGTATGTACGGAGTACTCCATTTCTTTTCTTAAGTGTCTTGTTACTAGATATACATACTAGATTGTTCATTATCTGGAAAAAAATACATACTAGATTATTTGGTGAATTCAGTTGTGGTTGTGCTAAGATAAGACGATATGGGTGGATTTGTGAGCCTGACACTGTCCTGAATGAATTGAATCTGCAACAGAGTATGCATACACGCTGCGCGTGAACGAGAAGAGCGACACGTACAGCTTCGGCGTGGTGCTGCTGGAGCTGGTGACGGGGATGCCGCCGGTGGACCCGGAGTTTGGGGAGAAGGACCTGGTGAAGTGGGTGTGCAGCACGATGGAGCAGAAGGGCGTGGAGCACGTCCTGGACAGCAGGCTAGACATGGGGTTCAAGGAGGAGATTGTCCGGGTGCTCAACATCGGGCTCCTGTGCGCGAGCTCGCTGCCGATCAACCGGCCGGCGATGCGGAGGGTGGTGAAGATGCTGCAGGAGGTGCGGGTGGGCGCCGCGGCGGTGGAGCCGGGCAGGCCGCATCCGTCGCGGGTGGTGGACAGGGACGGGAAGCTGTCGCCGTACTACTACGAGGACGCGTCGGACCAAGGGAGTAGCCTGTAAGGTTAGTCAGTAGAGTGGGGGAGGCGTCCTCCGTGCTTGATTAGTAGGTGGTCTTGTCTTGTAGGAAGCGGGGTAACATAACACTGCCTTCGTGGTCACGGGGCTCATGGCCATTGGAGGAAGAGAGTTGCAGCTGTGTGGCTGATTTTTACGGCTGATTTTTTGCGAGAGAAAAACACTGAAAAAAGTAGGGCAGATTCTGGCTGGCCTCAGTAGAGTGCCTGCTCATCTTTTGTTAACTGCACTGCCTGATCCGTGCGTGCTTGCTCAAAGAGTGAGTTGTAGCTGTGTGTGGTTTCGGCCAGCCGGGGTCGTCAGTCCGTCCTGAAGCCGGAAAGCCAGCAATGGCAACCGGTGGGCAGTAGCAAGGAGGAGGGCGAGGAAATGGTGGAAATGCATGTGGGGTGTTGTTGGTTGGTTGGTACTCCTAAATCCTGATTGGTATGGTAATGGTAATGGTAATGGTATGGTATGGTAGTCGACAGTCCACGGCACTAGTTGCTGCGTCGGTTGCTGTCTTGCATTTGCATGATTGCAATTGCATTGCATTGATTCTGGACGGGGCGGTGGATGAGATTGAGAAATGAAGAAAATGCTTGGGATTGGAAACGAAGGAAGGGAATCCATCAGATGTAGGTGTGTGCAGTTATATTTTTACTGGCTCTTGGACAACAACTGGTAGCACTAATTGACTTGTTGGTTCCCATGGATGGATGGCCCATGGGTGTCTGCATCGCGTTTGCATCACTCACATCACAATTCACAGCATCAGAGATGAAGGGAGAAAGGTAGCTGTCCTGAGCTTGTACAGCTGCTGCACTCTGACAGTCACAAGGTTGCCTTGGTGGCTCTGAAACCATGCATCCGCTAGTATGTGTTTCCCTGTCACCTGTGCGTCCTGGTACTCCAGTCCCCTGTACAGTACCGTACTGGGAGAAATTCAGAATGTATATACTGTGGTGTCAAATGAAATGCAAGTGCGCATTGAACTTATTAGCCTGGCTTATCAGCTATGATACAACATTTTTCTCTCATAACAAAACACTTTAGCTACAGAAACCATCGGCAGAACAGCTCTTGATCCCCAGCCGGCGTCCTCCCTGATTGTTTCATTCCCCTTCCCCGTATGAATTTGATTTGAAGAAGAATGGATTAGTAGCAGCAATGTCTGAACAAAGGCAGAATTAGCGACGGTAGGGTTGTTGGTTGGGTACTAGTGCTACTACTGATACTGAGCAAGTGAAAGACGACAGTGGCACGAGGGCGCCGGGAGCTGTTGTTAATTTACGCACGCGGCACGGCAGCATTTTTACAGTCAAGCCGCTGCCACCTATTCCTATTCAGCTCTTCTTGGTTGTATACAGTCGAAATTAGTACTTGTATCGTGTCCGAGATATATATCAGTGGGCCCGTTCGCGTGCCCTTAAATCCGGCTTGATCCGCTTCTTTTTTCATCTGGAACAATATTTTTCTCTCACAAGTTCCTCCAAACCATCCAAATTTCTCCAGAATTCCTCCAAGCGAACAGGCCCACTACCAGTAGATTTTAAGAATCCGGATAACCAAACAGCACCTTAATTCTGCAAACAGACAATGGGGTTCACATTCAGGATTTGGTTTGGTTCCAGTCCAGTTCCAGTTCCAGTTGCAGCTCGGGTCGGGCCCAAGATCGGTCCTCGTCCTCGTGGCATTGCCACCTTGAGCTGCTAACTTGGCCCAAGAAAACTCTGTTAACTTGGCTAATTGATACTAGTTGTTTCGCCAAAAGGAAACGTGCTCCCGGATAGGGGAGTAGACCCTAATGCGTAGATAAATAAATAATATGCGCGGGCGTGCCGGTATACATAAGTGTATAAAATAAATTAAATAGACAACAAATTCAGAGAACTCTAATCTTTATTAATTCTTTGAAGAATTACAAACTACACGTGCCCACTTGGGATTTACATTTCATTGCGCCTAATACATCTGAAGTACAGGTCGACATGTAGTTCTAGGTTCCCGGGGTCTCGTAAGACAATCCGGTTAATTACATCCATAGAATGAAAGACCTCCGATTAAACTGCGATGATGGTCGTGCCTCGGGTCTTGAGTGTTGTGATCTCTAAGTATGCATGAATAATGACACAATATTAAGTAACGATAAAATTGCCACAGCCTCGTCGGTCAATGGCGTATGTTGTCCGGCCTCGTTGGTCACGGAGTTTGGAGTGAAGTCTGTGAAAATGCTCGGCCTCGTCCGTCGCGAACAAATGAATACCCTGCCTCGTCGGCCAAGGTTGAGCATCTGCGGCCTTGTCAGTCACGGAGTGAGCTGGTAACTCATTTTTTCCTAGCCTCGTCGGTCTAGAAATTTAATCATGACTTCACCACAAACGCAACAACATGTATCTGCCAAGCTCTGATTTGGTCGTGCATAGAGACGGAGACGACGGCAGCTTAGTCACCATGCCACACATCTTAATCACGTTGACAAGTTCCAGCCAGGAACCACTAGCGTGTATGGGCACAAACACCACTTTACTAGAACAAGTTCTAGGTAGGAACTGATCGACTAACGGCTACATAATTCGATTTTTTTTTTATACATAGGCCCCACCAGGGTGCACGTCACAAGCACAACCCGTCACGTTTACAAAATTGGTGCACTGTGAGGATTACTCTTGAATCATAGGGCCGAATTCACAATAGGCTACTAATAACCTGTCATGTCCAAAATATTTCAAACATTCTGAGAGTTACACGGTACATGCTATTCCTTTCAGTTAATCCTCATGACAACCTTACACTTCAAAACGCATGCTAATTTCTGTACCATGCATTTTACATCTTGCTTGTTTATTACACAACACACACTGCCAAACTGCAATTTGGGGGACACATCTACTGAAAGTTTACATGGCTGAGCACTATCAATATCCACGCCTTGCTGTTTTGGGTGGTGGTTTACAGCCTAGCTCTTCTCATCGCAAACAATATTGCATTGCATCTCTATAGTGGACGCCAAGCTGTTGCTGCCATGACACTACACTGCTTTCTTTATATGCACAAAGTTCTTCACAGCCTTCCCAAAGCACACTCCAAACAAGCTATTTGTTTCAGCACTATCAGCTCCGCGCTTTCTGAAATTTGGGTAGTATCACTGGATAGTCGCTACCGCTGCACGCAGCTAGCCCGCTCCTGCACTTCTGCATATTCCAGGATGACTTCTCCATGGGGATCCATTGCCAGCCAATCACTGCTCACGCCCATTCATTCGTAGGTATATGTGAATACCTCCATTAATTCTGCTCATCTTACTTCTCTGACAGCAATATGTCACCCATGACTCGCTATGAAAGATCATGGCTCTCCTGTTTAGTTACTGATGAACTCGACTTCTGTGACCACCGCACCACTACGTGTGCTTTTGATCTACTACTTCAGCAATCTGTCACTGCTCTTTACTGTCTTTGAGCCCTTCACTTACATGCCTATAACTAGTACATTGCTGTAGCATACGGGCCTTTTTCTCTCTATCTAGCACTCATTGCTGTAGCCTACGGGCCTTTTTCTCTCTATCTAGCACTCATATTTCTAGCACCTCCTGAACTGTATTTCTTGCACTGCACAAAGCACTCTGCCACCACACCTCCACTAAAAATTTCACTGTCAACTTCCCTTGTACCCATACCCTACTCATCAATGCAACTGTATACTAATTTGTACATCACTTCTTTCTAACTGCAGCACACTGTCTCCCATAAATTTTAGACCCTGCCTGCTTCTTCCAATACTTTCTACTGCATAACTCTCACTTGCCATAGAAATTAAGGCCCTCTTTACTTAACAGCACCTCCCACCTTGTCAACATGGTACTACTGATGCTTGTATTCTATCACATTTCCCAAACTATCACTCAATTGCCTTGTTGCATCTCCTGTAGTCTATCACTTCTCTCTAATTTCATCACAACACCTCTATCTCTCATACGCCCTGTTCGCTTGGCTTATAAGCCGTACTTTTTTCAGTCAACGAACAATATTTTTCTCTCACAACAAATCATCCAACAGTACTTTAAGCCATGACTTATCAGCCAAGCAAACAAGGCAATATAAATTTCAGACTCTGCTCTCTTCTCCCCAAACACGAGCGTGTCCACAAATCGAACCCTTAGTTCTGTTGGAACACAAAGTACCTCAGAACCGTAGATCAGGGGTAAGCATCTTACTTAGATGGGGAAACTGTTGATGTACCTCGCCCTAGGTCATCATTCGGTCCATGGCGCCGCAGCGGCTTGGACGTCGGTGTCGTGGTAGCTCGGCGCAGTGGAGTCCAGCGTAGTGGTGGCAAGGTCCAGTGGCGACGACGCCGAAGTCAGTGGATCTTCCCGTCGCTGGCAGCACCCTCTTTAGATCGGGTTAGGTTTTTCTGTTGGTGGGTCACGGCGGCTCCGGTCAACCTCATAGTTAGAGCCCTGATCCCCACATCTCTTTATAGTGCTGTGCGACAGGGGCCCACCAACCATATTAGGGTTGGGCGTCCCCGATCAGGGCGTAGATCCAAGGGCCTTGGTGGAGATCAACTAACATTCTTCCCCTTGATCTCACTACCATCTTTCAATTTCATATCATTTATTTTTATTCATTCCATTACAGATTAGCGCATAGAGCATGTTTCATCATCACGGTCAATTACCGATAGATTTAACAGCTACAACACACCACTTTGTTCTGAAATAGATACTTAACTTTAGGCCTTTTTTGTCCAGGAATTTTAGGCTTTCTCTTAAACCCATGCTAGCTACATGTTCTCTTAACACGTTGGGTGGTAAGCCTTTTGTAAGCGGATCCGCGAGCATCTTTTCAGTACTTATATGCTCAAGACTTATGACATGATCCCGGACTTTATCTTTCACAACATAATACTTTATGTCAATATATTTGGCAGCACCACTTGACTTATTGTTGTGAGCATACTGTACTACCGGATTATTATCGCAGTATAACTTAAGTGGTCTATAGATGTCGTCAACCACCTTCAAACCGAGTATGAACTTCTTTAGCTAGTTCACCTGCCCCGTTGCCTCATAACACGCTACAAACTCGGCATACATTGTGGACGATGTAGTGACGGTTTTCTTTGAGCTTTTTTATGAAATAGCTCCCCTGCGAGAGTGAATACATATCCAGACGTAGATTTTCTATCATCTCTCGCATAATCAGAATCTGAATATCCCACTATATGGAGTGAATCAGATCTTCTATACGCCATCATGAGGCTTTTCGTTCCTTGCAAATAACGTAAGACTTTCTTTACTAATTTCCAGTGTTCTGTTCTAGGATTGCTCTGGAATCTGCCAAGTAACCCGGTAACAAATGCCAAGTCAGGGCGCGTACATACTTGAGCATATTGCAAGCTTCCGACAGCTAAAGCATATGAAACCGCTTTCATTTGATCGATCTCATATTGGTTCCTGGGGCATTGAAAATCCCCATATCTGTCGCCCTTAACTATAGGAGCAGGTGGGGGACTACATTTGTGCATACTGAATTTCTTTAAGATCCTTTCTATGTATGCCTTTTGTGACAATCCTAATACCCCTTTACTTCTATCTCGATGAATCTCGATCCCTAGAACGAACGAGGCTTCACCAAGATCTTTCATATCAAATTTTAAGGACAAAAACTTCTTTGTCTCTAGTAGTAGACTGACATCACTACTAACAAGTAAGATATCGTCCACATACAGGACAAGGAAGATAAACTTTCTATTCTTAAACTTTGCATAGACACAATTGTCTTCTACATTCTCTTTAAACTCAAAATTCCTTATTGTCTAATCAAACTTCAAGTACCATTGTCTTGAAGCTTGATTTAATCTATAAATGGATTTTTTTTATGCGGCATCCCATTCGTTCTTTTCCTTCCATGACAAAATCTTTCGGTTGTACCATGTAAACATTTTTCTCCAAGTTCCCGTTGAGAAATGCAGTCTTTACATCCATCTAATGTAATTCTAAATTGTAATGTGCCACTAATGCCATTATGATTATGAAGGAATCCTTATATGAGACTAGAGAAAATGTCTTATTGTAATCAATCCCTTCTCTTTGCGTAAAGCTTTTTGCCACAAGTCTCGCTTTATATCTCTCTATATTCCCTTGAGAGTCAAGTTTTGTTCTGTAGACCCATTTACAACCTACTATTTTGGCTCCGTTAGAAATTGTTTTCAAGTCCCAAACTTTATTAGCATTCATAGATTTCATTTCATCTTCCATGGCCTCAAGCCACTTTGATGAATGATCACTTCTCATGGCTTCTTCAAATGAGGTGGGATCATCCTCCATTTGAAATTCCTCAGTATTGTATACTTCATAGTCAGTAGGAATAACTGATTTTTTAACTCTTCGAGACCTTCTAGGGGCCTCCATATTTGGCACATCTTCTGTTTGAGACTGTTGTTGCTCCCCCTTATGTGTGGCAATAGGTTCTACAAGATCCTGAAGAACAAGTTCCTTATCGTCATTCATTGTTGCCATAGGCGGAATAACAACAGGTGCTAGCACCACAGTATCTTGCACTGTCGGTGCAGCGACAGCAGGTAGTGAGAAAAAATGGCTCATGAATTATCGGAGTGGGCGCATACACCTGCTTCTCTTCAAGGTCAATTTCTCGAGCTACCATGCTCCCCTCATCATTTCATCCTCTAGGAGACAGCATGTCTCGTTTCCACAAACTTTGTATGTCTCTCTGGACAGTAGAAACGAAAACCTTTTGACTTTTCTGGGTAGCCAATGAAATGGCAACTTACTATTTTGGGAACTAGCGTCTCAATGTTTGGGTTAAATACTTTAGCCTCGGCAGGACTCCCCCACACACGTAAGTGGTTTAGTGAGGATACTCTTCCTGTCCACAACTCATACGGTGTTTTGGGCACCGACTTACTTGGTACTCTATTGAGAATATGAATGGCGGTTTTTAACGCCTCCATCCACAGGCTCAACGGTAAGGTGGAGTAACTTATCATACTGTGCATCATGTCCATCAGGGTACGATTGCGTCTTTCAGCTATTCCATTCTGCTGAGGTTCGCCTGGTATATTATACTGGGCTACTATGCCATTCTACTGTAAGAACCTTGCAAAAAGTCTAGGAACTTGGCCATATAGGGTATGCCGACCGTAGTACCCCCCACGGTCGGACCTAACTATCTTAATCTTTAAATTATGTTGGTTTTCAACTTCTGTCTTAAATATCTTAAATTTATCCAATGCTTCTGTTCTTTTTTTGATTGGATAAATGTAGTCATAATAGGAGTAATCATCTATGAATATTATGAACGAATCATAACCATCCACACTCTTTACAGGAAACTGACCACAGATGTCTGTGTGAATAATCTGTAAAATTACTGCGCTTTGTTTGTCATCTTTCTTAATTTTCTTTACATACTTTCCTTTTATGCATTCTTTGCATTGTTCTAAATCTGAGAGCTCTAATGGAGGAAGAATATTATTTTTAACTAGTCTTTCTATTCTCCCTCTCGAAATATGGCATAAACGACAGTGCCATAATTTCGACGACGCATCATGAGCTCTTTTATGCCACCATTTTCAGAGTAACTCTCTGTCACCAGCTGCTTTATCAGCTGGGTAGCATATATCTTTGAAGAGCCAGTGAATTGACTCTTTATTCTATCGAGGTACTCGGTGACCGTGTCACACTCTGGAATTGAGCACACAATTGCAGGCTCAATTGTGTTCTTTATCATAGCCAAACATTTCTTGTTGGTAGTGACCCACTTTCTATGCTCAAGGTCATAGGACATCTTTTGGGATTCAAAATCCCTCTCTTTAGTTGCCCAAGCGGCATCAACCTCATTTGTCTCCCTCACCAGTGCCACAGGCTCAGTGGGACACAGTGAGGTGACTACCTAGTCCACCTCAGCCAAGATGAAGGCCAGGTCAATCTTTTTCTTTCACTCCGTGTAGTTGTCACCTTTGAGAGTGAGAATCTCTTTGATACAACCCATCAAGTTATATCCGCCTTAAAACATAATTCATTTAGAGTGAGAATATAAATAATGACAACAATTGCATGCCTTGATTCTAACGTTGGTCAAAATTAAAACACACAACTGTTCTTATACACTAATTCTATATCATCGTTGGGCAGAAATAGAATTAATGCATAAAATCATTAAAATTATGATATTGTTATTAACAACGTTGGTCAGAAAATAACAACATCATAATCATGTCAAAATCTCTTTTTCTCTAATTAAATATCACGTTGGTTGATTACGATATTGTTATTAACAACGTTGGTCAGAAAATAACAACATCATAATCATGTCATAATCTCTTTTTCTCCAATTAAATATCATGTTGGTTTAAAATAACTGGAGAATAAACAATTTCTTTAGCAGCGGAAAAATAATCTCAATTTAGTGAATTTTACCCACAGGAAAAATCACTTTTCTTATTTTCTTTAAGCCATTTATCCATTTTCCAGAAAATAAACATTTACTGGAAAAAGAAAAAGAAAAACCGATTCATTTCTTTTATTGTCTTCAGCCCAACCGGCAAAGCGGCCCATGGCCCACGGCCGCTCGCGCGCTCCCCCGCGCCCAGGCCACAACCTAGGCCTAGGCCGAGAAAGCGGCCTCGCGCCTTCGCCCGCCTGGGCCAAAAGGCGGCCCGTTCTTTGGTCGCCGTTAGATCAGATCCGACGGCTGTGCGTGGTTCTCGGGCAAACAAAACCCGCTCGGCGCGGCTCCTCCCGTAACCCTAGTTCATTTGTTTCGTTCCCTTTCTCTTTCCTCCTCAGTGGCATAGTCAGAAGAGAAAGCGGCGCGGCAGCAGATGCCGCCGCCCGGTCCTCTTGGCTCCCCCACGTACCCGAGCGAGCGAGCGCAGAGCGAATGGCCATAAGCGCGTCACACCCCTTCACCGCACGTCTTTGCCCAACGGGGGAGCGCGCCACCATCGAGCGACCTAGCAGCGGTGCCCTACCGCGCCCGTGAGGGCCGTGCCCTAGCGGCAGCGGCGCCTTCTTCTCGCGCGCCGGCGAAGCGGCAGCGCGCTTGTTCATCCCACGCGACGCGGTGTCGGCAGCGGTGAGGTAGGCCTCTACCCTTCCCTTTCCTCTTCTTCCCTGTCCCTTTCTTTTGGATTTGGATTCTACTTCTCTTATCCGAACCGGTGTTGGGGGTTAGGGTTTAGATCTAGGGCTAGGGTTCGGAATTCGACCCACTGTTCTTCTTCCCCAGAGGGTCTTCACGGGTTTAGGGTTCAGCTTTGATTCTCTTCTAGGCCAAATCCCTCTTCTTTTGTTCTTTCCTTCACTCAGTTAGGGTTAGGGTTAGGGAACCCCTTCTGTCTGCTCAGATCCGAAAGGATCTAACTCATTCTTTCCTTTTCTAATCGTTTCTAGCCCCTACCGAGATCTACCCTTACTCTTGTCTTCTTAGATCCAAACGGGGTCTGTTCTTTTCTTGCCGCGTGCCGGCGAAGATGGCGGTGCGACACCTTTCCCCGCGCAGTGGTGGTGGTGACCGACAGTCAGTGACGCCCGCCACCCTCCCGGTCTCTTTTCTATTTTCTTTTACCCGGTTAGGGTTAGGGTTTCAATCCGAAACAGATCGAACCCTTGTTCTTTCTTTGATTTCTTTTCAATGCTGTACCCCATACTAGATCTACACACTGTTAACCTATCTCCGGTACCATTGTTGGAACACAAAGTACCTCAGAACCGTAGATCAGGAGTAAGCATCTTACTTAGATGGGGAAACTATTGATATACCTCGCCCTAGGTCATCATTCGGTCCATGGCGCTGCAGCGGCTTGGACACCGGTGTCGTGGCAGCTCGGCGTAGTGGAGTCCAGCGTAGTGGTGACGAGGTCCAGTGGCGACGACGCCAAAGTCAGTGGGTCTTTCCGTCACTAGCAGCATCCTCTTTAGATCAGGTTAGGTTTTCTGTTGGTGGGTCACGGCGGCTTCGGTCAACCTCGTAGTTAGAGCCCTGATCCCTACCTCTCTTTATAGTGCTGTGCGACAGGGGTCCACCAACCATATTAGGGTTGGGTGCCCCCGATCAGGGCGTAGATCCAAGGGCCCAATAGACCGTTGGGCCTATTGGTGGAGATCAACTAACAAGTTCATCCTCCATCACTTTTTTAAATATCTGCAGCATTCTTCAGTCTCTCTCCCATACTAAACTCTATATCTCTCTCATCTCTAACTGCAGCTCGATACTTCTACTTGCCATCAAGTTCATCCTCCCTTTCTTCTCTATTGAAACAGATTTTACTAACGAATGCTCCCAACACCTCATTGGCTTGCAATCTCCTCACTCCTTATGATATTGCTTTTTCTAAACTATGCCTACTGCTTTGCACACGCCCCTTCCACCAAGCCCTCTGAACATCAGTATCAAGTGCACTCTGCTACTGCCTTCCTCGATCTGCCCTCTCCTGAACTGCTACTTCTTGACCTGACTCATCAACTATGGCTCCTGAACTCAGACTAACACCTCTATAGGAACCCTTCTTCACCTCTATCAAGCTCCACTAATACATCAACTAATCTGTAGAAGACACATACTCTTCTTTGCATCTGAATCTATACTATGACTTGCTTTCCCCTCACACCAGTATCTATCACAGCCAGATCTTCCTCTACGACTGCAAGAACTATGCCATGGCGAGACCTTCAGTCGCCCCTGGCTCTCACTCTCTGCTCATCTCCACATCGGACGTTTAGCAAGACACCTAGCAAAATAAAAGAACCTATAGATGGGGAGTCTCACCCTTCGATGCAGCCATGATGGTTGATCTCCAGAGACGGGCGACGTCAACCCTCCTCGGTATGGAACTATGTCCAGAGACAGCGACGATGTGGCGTTGTAGTGTGCGTGATTTGTAAAAGCAGTGTAGCGGCGAGATGTGAGTGCATGTGTGAGCAGCAGCCTGGCGGCGGCAGTGCTCTGATCGATTCCCTTGCACGAGAGGGCTGCCCAGCGCACCACTAACGAGCGAACTCTCGTTCGAAGCTGGGTCGGCGAATACTTTTCCGACAACATTAATTTTCTTTTCTAGATAAGAAAAAATCCCACCTGTTATCTCATCTCTACTATAATGGACCAGTCGAAATTATACTAGGTCTCCTCATGAAAACATCCCCCGCTAAGTGCCTCCGACCATTGCGCACTCAAAAAAAATGCACACAAGAATTCAGCACCATTAAAATCAAGGGCTAATCAAACACCTTAACCAAATCCGATGGCCATGATTCGATGTGGGATGCCAGGCTTCTCACCCTGCCTTCTCACCCCCGCACCATGCTCACACTTCAACGCGGTGTTCGCCATTTGACGCTCCATTGAAACCAATCATCATCACCGAAACCAAAAAAACCGACGTTCGAAACCTTCCTGGCCGCTGCCGCGGAAACCTTCCAATTGCCCGTGCCCACGCCCTTCGTGGAGGCGAGGAGGAAGCCATGGTTTGGTGGTGCCTGCTGTCAGCATCCCGATCGCCCGCGCCCACGCCCTTCGCGGAGGCAAGGAGGAAGTCGTGGTGCCTGCTATCGGTGTCCTGATCGCCCGCGCCCACGCCCTTCGCGGTCGGTGCTGCGGAGGAAGCCACAGAGGGGAGGATGAAGCTGTGCTCATGGATAGAAGTCACGCGAGAGGCGAGCACGCTCGTGGATAGAAGTCGCGCCGGCATCTCCTCTAGCCGGCGACAGTAGAGCTCCTTCAGCCCCGCTCCGTCTTCCCTGGCGGCGTGCGAGCTAGCCCCCCACGGTGGCCCGGGCAGGCGCCCCTCCAAGGTCACGCGACGCCATCACAACCAGGTACGTCGACCCATTGGTCTTCCCTTCCCGCTGTGCCAAACCTAACACCCAAACTCTAACTTACTATTTGTGCTCGGATCTGATTTGATTGCTGGCTGCCAGGGCGCTGGACTCTAGGGCGCCCGGGAGCCGACCGTGATCCAGCGAGGCGCTCTTCCCCAAGGCGCGTCGGACGGCTGGGCCTAGGAGGTGGCGGCCGCACGGAATATGGAGACCACGGGCGGCGGCGGTTGCCATGCGTACTCGGGCCACGAGACCAAGGCGGAGGCCATGGGTCACGACTAACGCGTGGGCTCCAGACATGAGAAGGCGGTGGGGGCCGTAGGTGATGGTGAACGCTCGAGTTTAGGATGCCGTGGGTGGCGGTGGTGGCGCGGGCTTGGATCCAGAGACGGTACCACAACCCTAACTGCCAAGATCGCGCGGCGGTGCCGCTGCTATTGGTCAACAGTACAAGAGGACGTCTCCGCATCGGCTCTGGAGATCCCACCATTGAGGGCTCACCCTGACTGAACGTCGAGAGGTATGTGTTTGTTCATGCATCTTGATTGGTTAGTCTACTAATTGGAGATGGCTAGGTTAGGAATTTGACAGCTCCGTGCCAGCATGCAGTAAATTGTAATCCTATAAGAAGGAAAGAATGAAGAAGAAATGCTTCTAGCTGTATAAAAGACAGGCAATTTGGATACGATGTAGTTAGCTATATAATGTAAAATTTTCAACTTGGAACCATCCTTATGATAAATTCTGTGATAAGAAGTACTGTAATTTCATATAGATCAACTATGTTTCTCAATTTTCTACATAGCATTTGTTAAATGTTAACCGAATATGTGCTGCATGATGACTGCCTTGCTGTTAAAAAGGTGTAAAAGGCTAAAAGCTACTTCCAGTGTCAGTGCTTTACCTTCATATATTTTGACACATGGCTGTTTCAAGTAGACACTCTGCATTTACATAGAAGCTTCCTCTGTTAAGAGAAAAATTGTCTGCTGTAACATTTCTACTTTTTTAGGACGGGAATGCATTTGCTCATGAGCAGAAACACCAACACCGCCCTATGATATTCGAACCTACATGCCTTGTTGGTGGGGGGCTAACCAGTGAAAGGCAAAGAGTGGCAGCACAAGTTTTTCAGCCTGGTTACAGGTATTGAGACTTAAGATAGTGTTCTACGTGAACCACCTGTACACTACAAAGCTTTATATTTTCTATATTATGCATCTCAGCTAAAGTGTTATAATACTGTTATCATGGAACTTGTAGTTTCCAGTCATCTGGTTAAAAGATTAATGAGTACATATACTAAAATATTTTGTAATTTATGCAAGTTCAAAACTCAATTCTTGAACTACTCATTTCTGCTACTGCTATTTACATCTCAGTGTGGTGATTGTCCTCTTCTGTGCAGATTTGTTCTGGGTGACACAAAGTAAGGCCGCAGGTAAATTGCCTCCCTCCAACCACTAATTTATCAGCACATTTGCTGAAATCGCTGAGGGTACGGGGCTGATTGGAGTTGTTGTCTGTATGGGAGATGCCAGAGGTTTTGGTATTAGAGACTGAAGTTTTGCAAGCGCGTGTTGCTGCTCTGGAGTTTTAGCTGTTGTGTGGTTGGGAGCCATGGAGTCATGGATGGATTAGTAGGAGGTTATGGAGCAGATTGGTGCTGCCATCCTCATCATCCACGGGACAGAGAAAAAGAAGTATGATGTGTTGGTTCAGTTTAGTTACTGAGTCTGTTTCCCATGAATTTGCCTAGCCGACAGCTGTTTGCTTTGCTACTGCAGGTATGTGTTGAAGAAAATACGTCTTGCAAGGCAGACAGAATGATGCCACAAGTCTGGTCACCAAGAGGTCAACAGAAATTTTCATGTCCCCATGAATTTGTGAGTGTCGTGTGCTTGTATCCCTGCTCTTTGCTCCATCCTTTTTTGGTTCTGGTCTAATAATTAATTTTTACTGCAGGTAGAGACTTAAGAATTACAGGTAAAAATAAAAAAAGGTATATCTACATCCATGATCTAGTAAGCTTTATTTTTTCTGAAATGTATGACACATGCTTCAACATCGGTTTAGTTAATGATCATTCTATGGGGCAGTAGAATTCATTTGTTTGGATGCAACAAATCCAATTTAATTTTGCATAAGCAGCGCTCACCGCATTATGTACTAGAATTTGTCACAATCTTGCAATATACTTGCTGGGAAATATTTGCTTGATAAACTTGAAAGTCAACTCGAATGTACCCTACTATGATTTTTTAGGAATATCTGCCTATGGTGGTTTAGATCACATGATGCACATTTTTTGAATGGATAAGGTAGGCGAGATTTACAATTTAATGTTTTTTTTTTGCAATAGCTTCCTTTGTTCGTTGTTCCATTCGTCTACTAGATCAATACTCTTCCCCAATCTACTAGATCAATGCTCTTCCTCAATCTACTAGATGGTTCTGGATGCTTCGTCCCAAGATAAAACCGTGACGTTAGCACGGGCATTATACTAGTTTGGATAGTAGCAGGACGTGGTACTCCTTGTGACCACGCATGCGCGTACCCCAGGCTATGACGTCCGTGCTGACGATATAAAAAAAGAAAATATTTATTTTAAAATGTTATAACTTTTCAACCGTATATCTATTTTTAATTCTGTTTGCACCGGTGTGTTCTACGCGATAAGACGAACAAAACTAGACCTCACTTACATATGTTTCGAAGATTTTTTTTCTAATAGTATAACTTATAACATAAACTTATACCATATAACTTATAACATAGAACTTATAACATACAACTTATCCCAAAGCTTGAAAACACAAAAGTTATCAAACATAACTTATGTACAAAAGTTATTAAACACAAAGAAACAATTAACTTATAACTTATGTTAAAACTTGAAAACACAAAAATTATTAAACACAAAAGAACAAATTAACTTATAACTTATACTAAAATATGGAAACACAAAAGTTATGGAACACAGCTTATGTACAAAAGTTATCAAATACAATTTATGTACATAAGTTATTCTATACAACTTATGTACTTAAGTTATTCAATACAACTTGTGTGCATAAGTTATAAGTTATGAGATATATATTATAAGTTAATACATAAATTGGTACTAGGAAAAAAATCTTCGAAACATATGCAAGTGAGATTTAGTTTTGTTCGTCTCGTCGCGTAGAAGACACCGATGTAGATGAAATTAAAAATAGATATGCTGTTTGAAAGTTATAGCAATTTGAAATAAATGTTTTACTTTTTTTTTGTTTTCATGTCACGTGTCAACCCGAGGAGAAGTGAGCAGGGAAGGAGGGTGGGCGGCCTGGGATTGTTCGCTCAGAAGCGTTCCGCAGCCTGTTTGCTATCGTATTTGGCTTATCAGTAATGGCTTTTTAGTCAATGAATAATATTTTTTTTCTCACACTAAATTAATTAACAGTATTTTTAGCTATGATTTATAAGCTAAATCAGTCCAAATGAACAGGGCGCGGGTGAACAACCGTTAAAATGGATCTGTGGGCTGACCGGTTTTATATACCAGAGTCAGAGTCCAGAGGCGCTGCAGCCGGTCGAGCGGTCCTGAAGGCGAGCGTTTCTCAGGCGACGATCCTACATGTTCGGTCAAAGCTCCTGGTGCTGTCCATTCGAAGTTTAGAAATTCCATGTTGCTAGCGTGCTGCTTTGAATGGGCCAAAGGCGAGTTTAATTACATGCTAACCAGCCTTATCTTGACTGCAACGTGGGCCCGGATGAAACTAGTCCCATTACTCAGACGAGCTGTATACACATGTAAGCATGTGTTGATTAATTAACGTGGTTTTTTCGAGACAATGGCCTTCGCTTGTCTTATAATCCGTACTTTTCTGTTTGTTTTTTTAGTCGGAACAATGTTTTTCTCTCACAACAAATCAGTCAAAACAGAGTTCTAGTTTGTTTTTTCAGTGAAGCGAACGGGGCTAATAACGAATCTCCAGCCCATTGAGTAGATAAGACTGTCTCCAATAGATGATTCATATGAGCACTCAAACTTAAAATGGATAGCAGAAGATCTAAAATCAGCCTTCAATAGAGTACCTGTACGGGAGACTCATTTTAGGTTGTCTGAGAGACAATCCAAATATGGGTATCTTCTCTTTTGAAAATCCATTTGTAGAAATGATTATCTTTTGGGTTCTGTTGGTAGAGAAGATGTCGAATAGGTATCGAATTTTTTAGCTGTAGCGCTACCTAAACGTTACATGAGTCTTCTATTTTAGATGTTATCATTAGAGATACTCCATAAACCAACGCCAAGGCTGCCATACGGGTCCGGACAGAGAAACGAGCTTGTCACACTTGCATCGTGCACGAGGATCCAATCATGTGCCATGTACCAAATTTACATCGTTTCATATTTTTCTATTTTTTTCCCGAGCTGACACAAAATAAATATTGAAAAATATGACAATGGGCACGATCTCCACTGATGGTGGTGGTACCGCACCTCCAGTAAATTTCAGCTTCACGGTAAGTTAGCAGCAGTAATAAGTTCATTAGCGGCGTCCATGATGACTTCTCGTTACATTTACCATGACAAACGCTCCCTCACTTTCCTCAACTTTAGTTTCATATCTTCTACAGTATCTAAAGTTCACTAACTTTTCTAGTACACAGATTCTCTTTTTACTCTTCATTATAGATGGCCAACGGCCCGGCATGGGCCCGTGCCAGCATGGCCCAATAGCCAACGGGCCGGCACGGCACGCCGTGCCTCACAGGGCCACGGGCCTGGCCTCCGGCCCAGGCACGGTACTATGGGCCGATTTTCGTGCCGGGCCGGCCCGCGAAGCACGACCAATTTCACAGGCCGTGCCAGCGCGAGGCCCACTGGCTACCGACAGAGAGAGGGGAAGGGGGTCGACGCCGCTCGACGCCGAGGAGATCGACGCCGGATCCGGAGGAGGCTGACGCCCTCGAAGCTGGATCCGGAGGAGCCTCTCGAGGCCAGCCTCCACGCTCGTCGTCCCTGGATCCGGTCGCGCCCGCCCTCGATCCGCCGCCGGGGACGCCACCACCCTAGATCCGCCGCCGGAGGCCGAGCACGCCCTGGATCCGCCGGCAGGGGATGCCACCACCCTTGATCCGCTGCCGGAGGATGGGCATGCCCTGCATCTGCCACCGGTGAGCGCGCCCACCCTGGATCCGCCGTCGGGGAGCGCCACACGCCTCCTCGCGCGTGGATCTCGTCGTCCTCCGCCTCCTCGCGTCGGATCTCGCGAAGCCGCCGGATGCGGATCTCGTCGGGACTGCGAGCTCGGTCGATGCACCGCCTGCTCCTAGCCGCACCGCCGCCCCTTGATAACCATGCGTTGCCGCTCCTCGAGGACCGCGCGCCGCCGCTCTAGGGCCATGTGCCAGCGCTGCATGGTGCGGTCCCAGTCGATGGAGCTGGAGGAAGGGCAGCAGGGGGCGAGGGGTAGCACGGGAGCGCGGTGGCGCCGCAGAGGAGTGAGTGCGGTGCGGCCGCGTGGGGAGGGGACTACGCGGGGCGTCGAGGAAGGGGAGGGGAAGGGAGTTAGGGTTCGGGGCCGCGTGGGGCTGCGCGAGGAGGGGTAGGAGGAGGGGAATCGGGGGTGGCCAGGTGGAAACTGGGAGCGTGGGGTTGCGGCCGCGCGGCTGCGCGGGGGAGGAGGCTGCGGCCTGCGGCAGACGAGCAGGCCGGGCCGCCAACGGGCCTCCGGTTCTGTAGCGGGCCGTGCCGTGCCGGCCCACGTGCCTGGGGTAAGGCCCAGGCACAGTCTGCTCCTCCGGGTCGTGCCAGCTCGAGCCCGCTAGCCACCGGGCCGGGCGTGCTTGGGCCGGGCCAAAAAAACAGGCCTTGGGCTGGGCCGACAGGCTCGGGCTGCATGGTCAACTATGCTCTTCATTCAAGCAAAAGAAGAAACACATGTTTTTCATCTCATCTAAAGGTTACCACCAAACAGCCTGCTCAGAACTGTTGACTTGTTCGTTGCTGGTTCGTGAGGAACTGCTGGCTGGTTTGTGTGAGAGAAAAATACTGTTATGACTGGAAGACACTGTTCATATGAACAGTAACCGTGTGAGAGGGCTGGCCCGCCAGCGCCAGCCAGCCAGCCCAGCCGAACGGGCTGAAAGTTGGTAATTAGTAGTACCATATCCAAGCCATACAAAATTCTAACAACTTCCATGAAGTACTACACATACTAGTGACTTTCTAAATAAAAAGGAGTTAAGGGAATCAAACTTCAGATTACTGTAAGTTCAAAAAGAAAACCAGTACTACGTGATTCCCTGGTTGCAGTTGCAGCTTTTTTTTAGTTAAAAACCCCTCAACCCCTTTAGATGAACAGCCCGTTCGCTTTTAAGTTTCAGCCAGAGCCCGGACTTATCAGTACTTTCCTCTCGTAGCAGAGCAGAGCACGCACGCTGCGCATCAGCGGCGTGTTCGGCTGGGGCTGGCTGGTTGGCTGGGCTGGCCAGCCCCCTCACATGGATACTGTTCATATGAACCAGCCAGCAGTACTTCTCTCACATAAACGAACCAGTAATGATACGAACCAGCCAACCGAACAGGCTGCAGACCAGCGAGCGCTCCCTTCTCTCTGCCTGCCTGCCAGCGAGAGCGAGCGCTCCCTTCTCTCTGCTCCTCGGCCGCGTCGCCTCCGCCTCTGGCCGGAAATGCCGTCCCCCTCCGAGCCTCCACGCCCGTCCTGGGTCATCCTCGGCGCCATCCCGCGCGTCTCCGCCGCCGCCGCCGCCGACAACCCCTCCATCGACCTCGCCGCGCCCCCGCGCGTCTCCCTCCTCACCATCCCCGAGCACATCTTCATGGACAAGGTCACGCCCCACAACTACCCAAGCTCCTCGCCGCCGACCCCTCCGGCCTCCTCCTCCTCCACGCCGACCAGGGCCGCGCCAAGGGACCCACCAGTCCTTCTGCTGGCTCGCCAACGTCGCCGGCTACTTCGTCCTCCACGCCGACGCCGACTCCGCGCCAGCTCAAGCGGCGGCGCACCAGCAGCGTCATCAGGCACCCCCGCATCCTCTCCGCCGACCTCTTCCTCACCGTCACGCCGACGCCGCACCCGACGGCGTCCAGCAGCAGCGCCGCAACGGACGTCTGCTGCTTCGTCCTCGACGCCGCCTCTTGCACGTCCCACCGCGTCCCCGACCCCGACCCCGCCCCCGGCTTCGCTCGGTTCGGCGTCATCGCCGCGCCGGACGGCGCCAGCTTCATGGTCGTCGGCCTCCGGTGCCCGATCGGCAACGACAGGGCCTCGCTGCACTGCTTCTTGTCCCGGACTGGCGGCTGGGTCACCAAGGACGTCAACAACCCGCGCCCGCACCGCGCCTGGACCTTGAGCGACGTCATCGCCCACGACGGCAAGCTCTGGTGGGTCGACACCAGCAGCAGCACCACCAAGGGGCTCCTCTACTGCGACCCCTTCGCCGACCAGCCGAGCATGTCCTTCGTCCCCTTCCCGAACCACGTCACCGCCGTCGAAGCCAGAGCCAAAGCCACAGCCTACGACTACGTGCAGGTCGCCGACGGCACGCTCCGCTGGGTCCTTGTGTTATGCGATCTTGACGAGACGGCGGACGACGACGGCTACCGGTTGGAGTTGGAGGTGCTCCCGCACTGGCGCGGTGATTTCTCCTTGTGCTTCATCTGGGAGTCCGACAGCTTCAAGACGACTGAGATGCCCAAGGACGAGCAACCCGTGGTCGCGCTCATCGACCCCAACGACACCGACCTCCTCTACTTCTTCTTCGGCGACTACCTCTTCGGCTTCGACATCCGTAAGCATGTGGTGCTGGGGTACGCACCGCACAGTATGGCCGATCCCGACGTCTCCGATCAATCGATTTCGTCACTGTTTCAGCTCCCCTTTTATTTCTGTCTCTGCTTCTGCTCTGCTTTGCTGTGCCTGTGCTGTGATATTAACATGATCGCTAGCTGTTGCTGTGAGCGTGCACAAATATACCAATTGTTTTGTGCTTTAGTCGCATGCATGGTCATGCAGGTAAATTCATACTCATGTCATCTTCATCTATATAACTCCCTGTTTGCTTATCGTTTCTATGACTTATAAGCCGGCTGATGCTGTTTTGTTGTGCAAGAAAAACACTATATCATGACTGATAAGCATGGCTTTTCTTGAGTCCATGGAGGATGAAGCTCCGATAGTCTGATCCATTCATGTGCCGTAGAATTGTGTTAGCGAGTAGCTGGTGTTGTGTGCCACGTATATGTCCAAAACGCAGGGGGCTGTTTTGCTAGTTTAAAATTTGTTCTCTATATATTTTGTTGCCTGCGTGAACTGCTACCTAATGATGTCCTGATGTGCTGTATAATATTTTGGGCCTAGTTTATTTAGATCTTGAAATGTGACGATCCTTTTTTGAGGAACTATGGCATAAATACCATATTACTACATAGTTATACGCCTTGTTCGCTTAGCTCATAAACCGTATTTTTTCAGCTAACGAATAGTATTTTTCTCTCACAACAAATCAGTCAACAATACTTTCAGTCATGGCTTATCAGCCAAGTGAACATGGCTATAGTTGTTGCATGCTGTCTTCTAACTGATTCTGTATATGCACATGCTTTGAGTTACTATAGATCAGCTGGCAAGTTCATTTGTTCATTAGTACTGCCCGTCGTTGTTTCTTTGAAATTGATCAGCTTAATTCAAGATGGAGAATGAAATGAAGTCTTGTTTGAGTAGAGGTTCTGAACATTTGAAGATAGGTTCGGGTATAGATCGAGCCTGCGGCATAGATGCATGTTCTGATCTCTCATTTCCACTACTAAGCAGGACATCTCTCTTTGGAAATTGAGGGTTCTGATTCCTGAAACATCACTTTGCTTAATTATTTTGAGTAGCAGTAGGTATATACATACTAACATAACATGTGGCACAATGTTTTTGCGTGCTTATATGTAATCTAATTATAGTCATGCATGTAGTTGTATGGCAGCCTACCAGTTTGCAAGCTTCAGTCGAACTATCCAAATAGTGTAGTGTAGGTTAAACTTACCTTCTCAAGCAATAATATTATAAAAGCGTGATGTCTATTCCTGCTTCTATAAGTGAAAGCCATGCATGTAGATATGTGTATGCATGGCAGTGGACTGCTGGAGACATGCATGATTGATGACTAAATCTGATCATATACTGTAATGCCTGTGCTTTTGCCTTCTGTACACATATATTTGGGATTGCGGGGCCTTAACTTTGTATGTGTGGCCATTGGCATGCGGCGGCATAAACCATCTTTTTGTCTTATTAGCTAGTCGGTCTTAGAATAGAATTTAACAAGTTCACCTATTTGTGCTCGATCGATCTTATCTTGTAAAAATTCAAAGAAATGGGCTGAAGTCCTATTGGTGTTGACTACTAACACGTGGTGTGGTATCCATCTGCTGTGGTTTGGCAGGCGGGAAGGCTCCTAAGAATACCAATGGTGGTGCTCATTAAGGAAGAATCGTCTGCAGGCAGCCGGCAGGGTAGAGGATTAATCTGACGATACGACTGCAAAGTAAGGAGTGTATCTTCAGCTGCGTGAAAGCACGCCAGGAGAGGATGCTATCTTTCTGATGATACGATGGATCGCTTGATGTTTCTTAATCGATCTGTTTGTTAGATAGATGATGAGCAGTTTTATGCAATAAAAGGAACGCACTTTTGGGTTTAGTTTTTGAGACGATGTACGTCGTACTGATAGATGATGCATGGTGCGGTTCCTGCTGTATTTCTTCGATCATGTGTGCTAGTAGTATACTCCTATGTACTACTGCTGTTGCTGTGCTGCTGGATAGAAAACGGAAGTCGCTGCGGGCCGGAGCCCCGATCGAGCTGGCTGGGGTTATTTGCTCTGCTCTTTTGCTCCCAAAAAAAATGCTCTGCTCTTGCACTGCAATACTGTGCATGTCAAGTCCCGTGCGCGTGCGTGATGATCTCCCGGTTCATTAGCACTCCCTTGCACTGATGAACGTACATATGATTGTGGACTGTCTGTGCTGAAAATGTCTAGAATATACTCCTGCTTCTTTCTTTTTGAGATGGTAGGGATATATAAATAAATACTCCTAGTTGGTATGGTAGCGCAGCGGCAGGCGAAAATGCCTTCGGGGCAGTAACGTACTACTACTAGTGTGTCCAGCCCGTTTGAATATCGAAGGATATCCCATTGCGCATTGTTGGATAGCCGATATTTGAGTACGGTATGTTCGGCTGGTATTAAAGTCGAGTGATAAGCTGGCTGAAGCTGTTTTGTTGTGAAAGAAAAATACTGTAGATTCTAGCTGATAAGTTCAAGCGAATAAGCCTGGACCAGGCCTGTCCGTTCCTTGTGTTGGGTCGCATGCATGGCCCATGCCAATCGTAGAAGCATTTGCATGCCGCCTTCCCTACTTTCCCCTCCATGCATTTCGCAAGCGTCATGCCACCCTTGGCCATTATAAAAGAACTAAAAAACATCCTCTCCTTAATTTAAGCATCAAAACTTTAGATCTTCCCTATTTGCCCAAACTTTAAATTTACCGTGTGTTTGGGCATACTATACCGTGAACTGAAATGTGGGGCCACAAGTAAAAAGACTTGCATGTCCCTGCCTAATTACACATAAAAGGGGAGAAGGGGATGGAAGCCGGTGCCATGGAGGGCGGCGTCACGGGGAGGGGGGTTGCTAGCATCCGCCCAATCGGACCCTAACCCCCTGCCGATAGTTTTCCCGCCCACCATAACCCCGCTGCGGCCCCCACCTTTTCCCGTGCGCTTCTTTGCCCAAGTAAAGAAAATAACAAATATTCACAAAATAGTAAAAATAGAGAGAGCGCAAAGGTTTGAACCCAAGACCCCATGGTTTATTATGTCATTCCCCTACCACTACAACATATTAATGTTTGTGGTAGATACGGAATATTTTCACTATTAAACCATATCAAATCAGAAAAATATATCACACACCATCTTCATAAGTACCACATGAATACTAAAAAATAATCATGGAACATTAAAATTATACTATATGCACATCCAAAAAAATATCGTACAACATCGCATGTATAGCATGTGAACATAAAAAATACAACATAGAATATCACATGTATACCATGTGAACATCAGAAAAATATATCTAGAACATCACATATATACTATGTGAACATCATAAAATATGACACAGAACATCACATATATACGATGTGAACATCAAAAAAATACATCATAGAACATCATAACATATATCATAGAACATCACATGTATACTACGTGAACATAAAAAATACATCACAAAACATAAAATAATTAAGTATAGTAAAAACAAAAAAGAAATGAAATGAAAGAAAATATAAAAAATGTAATAGAGAAAAATTAAAAAAATATCACATGGATATTTTTCAAATATCTTAAAATAGACTATAGAATACCATATGTATACTAAGTGAACATCACTAATACACCATAGAACATCATGTCAGTGTTTGATGAACGACAACCCGTTATGGGGGTACCCGGGACGGTCTTCGAAGGGCTTCGGCGTTGTTGGTGTAAAAAAATATGGCAATGCAGCCAACTCACAGCAAGTCGAACGATGTGAACGGAATGAGATTGGAGATCTGCTTGGTTTCACACAGGACCAGTCGATCCTGAAAATCCCGAAGGCGTGCCAGTCAATTTAACCTGCAATTGACAAGGAAAGAAAACTTATCAGTAATTTAGGCTGGAACATGCCGGTGTTGCTCCGACAGTTCTAAGTATGCTGCTTAGAGAGCAGCCAAATAGGAGATCGACTAGATAGCCGATACGAGGAGAAATTGACTGTTAAGCACTGTGATGCTCGTGGATCATGATTAATTTATGATAGCAAGTACGATGCACTAGATATAAGTAATATCAAGAAAGCACCATCAGCTAGATAGATATAACCAGTGTAAAGCATTGAGCCAATAAGTTTAACGAGAAAAGATATAACATGCGAACAAATCGACTGTCTAATACAAATTAATCTACAAACGCTCTGGATCTAATCTGTTACCATCAATAGTGAGGTTCGATCGGATCGATACAGCTATGATAATAGTAACAAACTAAAGCCAATGAATCTATAAAACTATTTATATATTGACAGGTTCATAGAAAACATGCTATATGTGTGAAAGCACAGACGAATCAGCTAAAATAGCCGATGCAGGCATAACAAATAAACAGAGTACATATCTCGATCATGAACAAAACCACTAATTGATAATTTCTGATGTAAAGTCTTACCAGTGAGGTTCGACCGGGTCGATGCAGCTATGATAGTGTCATTAGATTAGATCTCATTAACTATCGAGTTTATTCAAGATTGAAACATGTCTTTAGATGCATACTATGTTTGATTGGAATATAGATAAAACAACCGATCTAGCAGAATTAAGCCATCAATCATAAGATTCGAAGTGTGACCAGACTAGAAGATGATCAATTAAGATGATATGATGTCGATCTATGTATCTCAATCAGGTGATTTGTTATAATTAATAAAACATTAACTATAACAAGATCGATAACTAGTGAATAAACCAAAAACAGTAAGGAAGATCTTACTAATTTTAGCAGATTCGATAACCGGTGATATTGTGTTAAACAAGTTATTTAATACAAGATCGATAACTTTGATCTATATTATGGTTCGTAAGAGATCAATTAGCTGATGCAACCTTACAAACTAAGATACAAATCGATAACTAACTTATATTATACTCGTAAAAGATCAATCAGCTGATGCAGCTTTACAAGCACAATATAAGTCATGGCGTTACTCACAAGCAAGCTGGAAGTCGATCAGTCGATGCAGCCCTGCTTGTTGAAGAACTCACCGAGATCTACAGTACCCCTACTCCTAAAGGTTGGTGTAAAGCCGAAAAAAGTAATTGTATTGATTGATTGTTCGTTTTCTTTATAATAGCTGGGGTCCAATATTTATACCTGGAACCTAAACATGAATCCTACTCAAATACGACTCATTACAATTTTTGGAATAAAAGAAAATATTTCTAACTTAAAATAACTTTAACCCTAATCTTTTCTTTTTTTATAGAGTCCGACATATTTTTCTCCAACGCCATCCATACGTAGTCCATTGACGTTATCTACTGATGTCATAAAAAAAGAGTCGATTCCAATACCGCATCTGAATCAGCTGATATCAATTCACATCTAATCGATTTCTTAAGGGTACAATCTTAGAAGCTTCAAGTTTCCGTGTTCTCTCTGCTAAATTTTGGTGTAAACAGGCGTACGTAGAACTCGACAGTAAACGCAAAGATACGAACGATTTATACTGGTTTGGACCCTCTTGTCGAGTAATGGCCTTTACGTCCAGTTGGCATGTAGCCTTTTGTGTTGGATTGATTGTATGATTGTTAGGGTTACAAGGGGGTGCACCGTACCTTTGTTTATATAAGGAAGAGGATAAGGACACGTATCTAGTCCTAGTCGGTTACAAGAGAAGAGTTCTAGTCCCATTATAGAATCTAGCTTTCATAGTAAGCCGACTAAGTCGATCTGGAATAGCTTGAAGTCCACGCTACATTGTCTCGCGTCCTTCAACAGATTGTGGGCCATCCTAGGGCCCATCCATGTAGTACCCGCATGGGGAACCCCTAGGACCCTGGTCCGTCAAGCCCCCGAGCATGTCATGGTTGAACTCGGAAGCCTTGTTCCTCCTGGTCTTGCCGAGTAGAAACAAGCATAGTCCGAGTGCTTTTATGAGTGAAGCCATGAGATGCTCTGTAAAGCCTCTAGGTGACGTGCATTTTTTAGAAAAGTGCACTCACTAAGTGTAGCCCCCGAGACTCTTGCTATTTGCAAAACAAAGAGTTAGAGGATCTAAAAGAAAAAATATCCGTAGAGGATATGTACCCTGCAGCCCCTGAGCCTATGTTCGAGTACTTGTACTCAAGATAAGGATCTAAAAAGAATATACTTAAGGATGAGAGTGTCAGTGAAAATTATTGTCATGTCTGCTTGTACAGAAGCAGGTAAGACGTGTCATAGTCACATGTAAAGATTTAGTACAGTTGGTCCAAAGATGCTCAGGATATTCATGGGAATATGCCATCAAAGGTGCTATCGGGTGAACTGTTACTTCACATGAGTTGAGATAAGGCCGTCGGTACACTGAAAACGTGTAGTGGGATGCACTGTACCCTTGTAGTATCGTACATGGACTTGTGAGGAAGTCAGTAACTTGTCCATGTACTCCTCGTGAACCTAGTTCAGAAACACTACCAAAATGCCTATACCCTCCTGGCGAGCACTTGAACCTTAGTTGTACAAGAAGCAAGATAGCTCTGAGTTTAAAGGTTGCGAATATGGTGGTGAGTGAAGTAGACCAGCCTCCAGGAGTACTCAGTTGGTATAACCGAGAGCTATAGTGACTACAAGAATTCTTGTGAGAAGGTTTAGAAGTAGGCTAAACCCGTAGTTGTGCACAGTAGAGTAACCTAGAGCTACAACTAGAAGAAGTCTTGTGATGACTACTAGGGTGGCACATCCAGTAGTCTCATGTTAGTTCTTCTAGGGTGCCTGTCAACGTCTGTCCATGAAGGGTCGTAACTGGACCCGAATGTGTATAGATGGCGTCAGCTAGGTGGCAAGATATGCGAGTAGCTCATCCTTCATACCAATCAGCAGGCTTCCTCTTGCAGTAGCTATGCTCCCAAGGGTAGTCGGTCAACAAATGTTCGTAGTCGGATAGTCTACCCAAGGTTCTAGGCTAGGACACACTGCACTTCTGTTATCTACCTAGATGCATTACTCTTCTCCTCTTGGATCTAGGTGCATCGGGTACGAAAGCACCTACTGAGAAGCACTTTGAGTATGAGAACTTTGTTTTATCCGAGTAGGTGTCGTCTTTGTTATTGACAGAAAAGATCTTGTATCCAATACTTGTAACTCTCTAAATAAATAGTCACTCATTATTCTGAGTGGTCTTGAATCTTGTAAAGTGTGCAACTCTGTATCCATTGAACTATTGTTGAATAAAGAATCTTCATCCGAGTACTGCACTGTTTAGTGCATACTGTCGAGTGATTGTCCAAGTACTACATCAATCATCTAGGTACTTTACGATGTGGCCACGTAGATAAGGGTCGTAGCGTGGCCAGTACCCAGAAAGAAGAAATCCAAAGAATAAGTCTGAACACATTGTGACACATTAGAAATCCTAAAAAGGCATGCAACCGTCATATCAATCCCCGTAGCGTCATTAAAATGGTAGGGAAACTAAAGCGCCGCACCTGTTGGCATGACTATCGGGCCACACGGTAGTGGGATTCCTATATAAAAGGTAACCAACCCTGAGCGTCATCTTTCTCTATCGCATTTCGCTTTCTGCTTAAGCCCACATGCCTGCTGTGAGTGTCGTCTACCTCAAACCCTAGATCTATAAAAAAGCTCCGCTTGATGGGTAAGGGCAAGAACCCGAGCACCGCCGCCAAGAAGTCTACCAAGAATAGGGTGCTAGAGGTACTGGAGATGGCCGTTGCGGCCCAAATCTGGCTAGCGTCGAGAACGAAGCCAAAGCATCTCTAGAAACTCCGTGATCAGGGCTATTTGCCGGACCAGAAGCTTGGTGAATGGAAAGCGTCGGGAGAGCACCATATTCCTAATCTTGAGCCGGGTGAGATTGTTCTCTTTATACCGTTCATCCAACATGGGTTAGGATTGCCTACTTGTCCCTTTTTGCATAGGTTTTTGCATTACTACGGCATAACCCTAAATCATTTGAACCCAAACTCCATCCTACATCTTTCAATTTTTGTTCATATCTTTGAAACTTTCCTTGGCTTCCCCTCGTCTATCACTCTTTTCTATTACTTTTTTAAACTAAAACCACACTCGGACGCAGCAAACCCAAGCATTTTAGGAGGTGCCAGTATTCAGTTCTAGGTGGGGAAGAAGAAAGAATATCTCCACTATACCTTGGTTGATTCTGTTAAGAATTGGAGAGCCGAGTGGTTTTACGTGGAGAATATGTGGCCGCCGCTAGAGGTTCATAGTAATGCCGCACCGGTGCTCAACGGCCATTGGGAGGAGATACCAATGAACACGATGGAGCTTGAAGGAATTTGTCCGTTCCTCAAGTAGCTCTCGACCATGAAGGATCAAGGCCTGAATGGAGTTGGAGTAGTCTCCAGCTTCATCAGGTGCCGAGTGCAGCCACTTTATGAGAGGGTACACTATGGCTTCGAGTACATCGGGCCAAACGATCTAGCCCGAGTGACAACTAATGAATTGATAGAGGATGAAGTCCTGGAGAGGATTCAGCATATACTCCAGGCGGTATTAGTAATACCGTACCAGTGCCCTGAACTTGACCATCAAAATCCACCCGCTTTCATAAGTACTCTGACCTTTGTGACTTTGCAGTGTCTTGATATTGTGGGGACTGACTCCTATAAATTCATAACTATTGATACAACATTTGGGGCGCAACTTCATTGACTTACCCGCCCTGCCTTTGCGTGCTGACTTTAGAGAAGTTGGTGGGGGTAGGGCAGCATCTGCCGGAGCAGACGGAGGGAACGTCACCTCCGCCGTCCCTGTGGACCAGGAAGCCAGGAGCGAATCTAAAGGGAGCTCAGACATCATCATAGTCTAGGCAAACCCAAGTGCCAGATTGGGAGCCGCTGGCGGGAAACGGTCATTGGAGGCCGATATAGCCACCGAGAGTGGAGTAGTCCCCAAGAGGCCTCGTCGAGCCTGCACACTGAGACCAGGTAAAATACAATCTTTAAATAATTCTATGTAGTCTGACAGTTATCGTATTCTAAGCCCAATCTTGAATAGTCGTAGCTCGGGATACTGCTGATGAGGAGCTCGAGACGGAGGAAGTAGACACATAGTTCTCTATCAGGCAGTAAGTATGCTTCCAAGTAAAATTATGTACTGGACTTTATCATGGATATACTTGGTGATGTTGAATTGTTCTTGGTAGGATGCCGCCAACAGACATGTTGAGAACCCGAGTGCCAACTCAGGGTGATGGGATCGTACTTGGACAGGATGCTAGCACTACGAGTCATCAGGAGGACTCAGTACTGTCAGCATCAGTATCAAGCCTAGAGCTGGGTCTATCATTTAGTGGTATATCACTAGGAAAGCCGACCCTAAAGAAGAGATCCAGTGCCAAGTAAGTGTCGAAGTTTCCTCTGTATGTTACTTCGTTCCTAGGACATCACTTGACTGCTACTCATACTAGGGTAAAAAAGACACCGAGTACCCAGACATAGAGTGAAGAGCCCCGGGTTGGAGAGAACCCATGTACTGATGGTGACCAGGTGGAAAAAGGTCAGGCAAGCGGGACTGTGTCTCCACCAGGGTCCACTGAAATGCCACGGGCGCAGGGTCCGACGTCCGCTGATGGTGAAGCAGAGAAACCTACGTAGCCGGGTACTACAGAGGGTGTGGAGGTGCCACAGCCATAGGTTAGCAGTGCCTGTTGGTGATGAAACACACCAGCCACTAGAGCCAGAGCCTACGGAGGCTACTACTGATGAAGATGTGCAGAGCCCAATGGCTGACCCAAGTGCCGCTGCGCCGAGTGCTCCTGCCCCAGATATGCCGACGACAAGCGCCCGACAAGTGGAGGAGGATGACATCGTCCCAGTTACTAGATCGAGTACCCAGCTCCTAGCATATAGTTCGGAGTTCGCTGGGTTGATGAGGTCGTGGTCCGGGCTACTGAACCAAGCTTATGTCTTAGACGGCTAGCTGAGGGTAAGTGTTGTACTTTGTTGCTTCTTATGTGTTGATATTTTCTAGGGTCTCATCTCTAGAATAGTCTTTGACGGCTGGCTGAGGGTAAGTCATTTCACATGATTCTGAACTTCAGTTTTGTGCCAGAGTTTCTTCTTTAAGGTGGTATACTGGTATGCAACCTCAAGTCTTTTATCTTTTAGCTTTCCTATGTCAAGCCTTGCCCTTTCTATCATTCATCTAGACTATATATAGGTGTTTGTAATGAATATTTTTTCAATAAAAAAGTCTTGTCTTTATTACTCAAATAATTTGAGGCTCACTAGATATTTTAACCGACGTGATAAAAAAACACAGCCATGGAACATATATGACCCTACAAGTCAATATAATTTTGGATGCACCTGGTCTTAGATAAATTGGGGCAGTGTTTTTTTGCTCTACTCGTGTGAAAAAAGTTTGAGCTTCCCGTTGCAACGCATGGGCGGTCACCTAATACATTATAGAACATCTAATATATATTACGGAACATCACTAAATACATCTAGAACATTACATGTATACCGTGTGAACATAAAAAAATATCATAGAATATCACATGTATACTATGAGAATATCACATGTATTTTACGTGAACATCGCAAAATACATCATAGAACATTATATGGATACCACATTATCATGTATCAATATTAGGGATACCCAAAGCAAGGAAGTTAGCGTCCACGCTGACTTTCCCGGATGGCTCGAGACGTATTAAAAGGTCTCGCCCAGCCCCAAGGCCGCGGGCTCCGTCTCGCCTGACCCCTTGGTGCGGGCTCCGTCTCGCCTAACCCCAAGGACGCGGGTTTCGTCTCACCCAAGGCCGCGGGCTCCGTCTCGCCTGACCTCGAGACTGCGGGCTCTGTCTTGCCTGACCTTGAGGTCGCGGGCTCCGTCTCGCCTGACCCCAAGGACGCGGTTTCTGTTTGCCCAAGGTCACGGGCTCCATCTCGCCCGACCTCGAGGACGCGGGTTTCGTCTCATCCGACGGGGACCCATACCGCCGCCAACCACTCCAGGTCCAAGCGTATGGGCCTGGGTCAAAACTCTGACGCCAGGGAAGAGGCTGGCACGCGCTTGATGTAACCCATGGCCATGACGGGCCAAACCTAGGGATTCACATCAAGAACAGTGTCGGACGTGTCGGTGCTGTTCTGCCTAATCCTCGTATGGACGTTGACAGGCATGTCAGTTCACCACGACATCCGTCGGGACGGAGTGGAATGCCATGACCGGCAGATGACGCCTGCGCATGGCGTCAGTGATGAACAGGGCTGCGACATGGAGCCGTCCCCGTTGACATATACAGGATCGGCGGGACCCGCATGAAGGAGAAGGACCTGTAAACCCCGGAAGCCTTCTTCTCTCTCATTCTTCTCCTTTTCCTCCTCGGTAACCCGCGCCTTCCCTTCATCTTTAAAAGGTGAAGCAGGGCACCCCATGCTTGAGGGGGGCATAGAATCGAAACACAAGAGCATGACATGAGCACACGGCTGAGCGGCAAGCGAGCTCTTAGCACCCGATCCCTCCTTCCACCAGAGACTTGGGATCCTCTCCCTCTCTCGCCTGTTTGTAACCCCTACTGCAAACCAAGTGCCGGTAACATGAGCAACAGTGAACTTGACGTAGGGACGTTCCACCCAAACCAATATAAACCCTTGTGTCCTCTGAGCACACCATCCGAGCCAGATACGCAAATACAAATTTACTTGCCGGTGGTCAGAAAACACCGACAGTTGGCTCGCCAGGTAGGGGCTTTTTGCATGTCTCGACGTCCACATCAGGCCTCGAATGGCTAGTCACAGCGTCAGCTGGGTCCTGGGCGCGCACGTGCGCTTCGGGAACCTGGACATCATCATTATGATGGAGGGAGAGTTAGCGCAAGTTCCCGCCGCCGTCCAGCCTCTCCACTCCGCCGGCCTTGACATGATCGCCGAGACGCTTGAGGAGCTGTCGCTTCATGCCTCGAAGGGCCATGCCCTTGGGAGCGACCAGCTCCTCGACTTCGATTATGGGAGGCTAGAGCGCCAGCTCGGCACCTTCCTGGGACCCTGACCATACCGGGAGGACCTGCGTCGCCTCACCTTCTCGTTCGCCAACGTCATGACACAACTAGCCGGAGAAGAGCCGCTCTCCCTGGAATACCTCATCCAGAGCGCCCTGATAGCGCTCCCATTTGGTCCGCGCAACGCCGCAGAGACCGTTGGCCACCTTGTGGCGCAGCGCATGCCCCCATCCCCTACGAACGACGAGTTCGTGGGAATGACCGAATACGTCGCGGAATCTTTCCACGACCTTCTCGCGGGAGAATCGGACTCGCCCTCTGACTCTGACTCCAGCAGGGGGTGACATCACCCCTTGCGATAATGTTCAAGGTAGGTACCCCCGAGGGATACATCAAAAGCATCTTTGTGGGAGGGGCTACCCCAACAGACGACCTCGATGATGAGGTCGAGGGGGATGTAGGGGCCCCACCTCGCCTGCAGGTAGAGCAGCTAAGGGCGTGGCACCAAGAGCTCAAAGAAGCATGACTCCAGCTCAAGCAAGAACGCATGGAGCTCGAGCGCCACGGAGACGGTGGGCGTGCGCGTGCCGTGGCCCACGACGTGAACTGGAGGATCATCGAGGATGACAAAGCCCTCCCACACTTCACCTGGGCAAGCCAGAACATCGCTGCTGCGGCAGCCTTGCTCTAGGGGCCTCTGGAGCCTATGACACCCAAGGATCGTCAGGCCCATCACGAGATTCACACACTACTTGAGCGTGTGGCGGCACAGCAGGCCGAGAGCTCACTGCCCCGACGACGCGAGCTCGACGCCTACCAGCGCGTGCCCTCAGAGCGACCCGATAGGGACATGTCAGTCCACAAGGCGTAGAGAGGCGACAGGCCATGCGCCGTGGCCCCGGTGCATGAGCGTCTCGGCCTCCACCGTGACACGCGCAACACCCTGGATGCCCGTAGGCGTGCCCACGGCGATGAGAGGGAGGAGGCTAGCCACGGCTACCACCCTCATCATGGTGGACGCTACGATAACGGCGAGGACCGAAGCCCGAGCCCTGACTAGTCGGGACCTCAGGCCTTTGGCCGACACATCCTCAACGTTGTCTTCCCACCGCGGTATCGACCATCGACCAACATCCCAAAATACTCTAGGGAAACAAACCCCTGACTGTGGCTCGAGGATTATAGGCTTGCTTGCCAAGCCGGTGGAGCGGATAGTGATAATTTCATTATCCGCAACCTTCCATTATTCCTGGCCGATTCGGCGCAAACATGGTTGGAACACATTCCGTCCAACCGAATCCAAAGTTAGGCGGACCTAAAAGAGATCATCGTGGGAAACTTCCAGGGCACATACACGCATCCTAGGAACCCATGGGATCTCAAAAACTACCGACAGAAGTCCAAGGAAACTCTTCATGGGTACATCCGACGCTTCTCCCGGCAGTGCAACAAGTTGCCTGATGTCGCCGACGTCATAGGAGCTTTCATGTCCATGACCACCTACGAGTCCCTAGTTCACAAGCTAGGATGTAAGGGCCCATGAACCACCAAGGAGCTCCTCGACATCACCACCAGCCACGCCTCAGGCGAGGAGGCGGTCGGGGCAATTCTTGACCGCCCTAAGGGCAAGGCAAATCGAGACGAGGACGCCGACGAAGGTGCCTCCAACCGCCCTAGCAAAACGGCCTGCTCGTCGCCATCGAGCTGGGTATCCGATGGCTTGACGTCCGGGGTGACTCCCAGCTGGTCATCGACCAAGTGATGAAGGAATCAAGCTGCCACAATGCCAAGGTGGCTGCGTATTGCTAAGAAGTCTACCAGTTGGAGGACAAGTTCAACGGTCTCGAGCTCAATCACATCCTGAGGCATCTCAATGAGGCAGCTGACACGCTAGCGAAAACGGCGTTCGGCCGAGAGCCGGTGCCGATGGGTGACTTCGCCAGCGATCAGTACAAGCCCTCAGTCCACTATGAAGAGCCGAAACAGACCGTTGATGGGCCGCCTGCCCTGGGTTCAGGGGCTCACCAGCGGGTGGCTCCATCTGACCTTGAAGTCATGGAGCTTGACTTGGATCCAGCGACAGAGCCCGACCCTCTGGCCAACTAGAGGATGCCTTACCTCGACTACCTTCTCCATGAGGCGCTATCGACGGACAAAATGGAGGCCCGGTGGCTCGCGCGTCGCGCCAAGTCCTTTGTCATTATTGAGGGTGAGCTCTACAGGTGAAGCCACACCGGGATCCAGCAGCGCTAGATCCCCATCGAACAAGGAAAACAGTTGCTGAGTGATATCCACGGTGAGGTTTGCTGGCACCATGTCACACCTAGGACCCTGGTCGAAAACGTGTTCTGACAAGGCTTCTAGTGGCCGACCGTAATAGCCGACGCTGAACAGATTATGCACACCTATGAAGGGTGTCAATACTATGCTCAGCAGACCCACCTGCCGACCCAAGCACTTCAAACGGTACCCATCACGTGGCCGTTCGTGGTCTGGGGGCTCGATCTGGTCGGACCTCTCAATAGGGTGTCCGGGGGCTATACGCACTTGTTTATCGTCATAGACAAATCTACAAAGTGGATAGAGGCTCGACCGATCTCCGCGATCAAGTCCGAGCAAGCTGTGTTGTTCTTCCTTAGCATCGTCCATCGCTTTGGAGTCCTGAACTCCATTATCACGGACAATAGCACGCAGTTCACCAGAAAAAAGTTCCTCCGATTCTGCGATGAATACCACATCCGCGTTGATTGGGTAGCCGTGGCGCACCCCCGCACGAACGGGTAGGTCGAGTGCGCGAACGACATGGTCCTACAAGGCCTCAAGCCTAGGATCTTCTACTAGTTGAACAAGTTTGGCAGACGATGGGGCGCGGAGCTTCCTGCGGTGCTCTAGAGCCTTAGGACGACCCCTAGCCGGGCCAACAGCTACACGCCATTCTTCATGGTCTACGGTTCCGAGGCTATCCTCCTGACCGACCTCGATTATGGAGCGCCAAGGGTCTAGGCGTACGACGAACAGGGAGCCGAGGCATCCCTTGAGGATGCCATGGACTAGCTAGATGAAGCGCACGACGTTGCCCTCCTTCGCTCGGCCAAGTACCAGCAAGCGTTGCGCCGATACCACAACCGTTGAGTATGGGGTCAGGCCTTCAACGTCGGGGACTTGGTGCTCTGCCTCGTCTAGAGCAACAAGAACCGCCACAAGCTCTTTCCGCCGTGGGAGGGACCGTACGTCGTCATGGAGGTGCTCCGACCAGGCACCTATAAGCTCAAGACCATCGACGGCGAAGTCTTCATCAATGCTTGGAACATCGAATAACTACGTCGCTTTTACCCTTAATCTACGTACGCTTTCTCTTATCGATTTCGTTATCGACTCCTCGATCTTTAGTGACACCCGACCCCAGCGACGGCAAGGGGTCGGGCCTCACTCGGGGGCTGATAAGAGCATATCTATCCGGTAGACATTCTCTATGCCCGACCCTTTCTCACGTTAAGATCTAGAAGCAAGGGTTACGAAAACAAACGTTGAGTAAAACTGGTCGGACTACAAGAAACCTACACCCCAGCGGCTACAGCATTTTTGTTCACCAGCGTGATCAGAGTTTTTTGTCCGCACCTCGAGGTTTTTAGCCTGAACTACGAAAAGAGTCAGAACGCATTAAAGAGTATATCTATCCGGTCGACATTCTCTATGCCTGACCCTTTCTCACGATTAAGATCTAGAAGCAAGGGTTGCGAAAACAAACGCTGAGTAAAACTGGTCGGACCGCAAGAAACCTACGCCCCAACGGCTATGGCATTTTTGCTCAATAGCGTGATTAGGGTTTTTTGCCCGCACCCCGAGCTTTTTAGCCTTAACTACGGAAAGAGTCAGAACACATTAAAGAATATATCTATCCGGTAGACATTCTCTATGACCAACCCTTTCTCATGTTAAGATCTAGAAGCAAAGGTTGCGGAAACAAACGCTGAGTAAAACTAGTCGGACTACAAGAAACCAACGCCCCAGCGACTACGGCATTTTTGCTCACCAGCGTGATCAGAGTTTTTTCACCCGCACCCCGAGCTTTACAGCCTTAACGATGGAAAGGGTCAGAACACATTAACCTTTTAATACAAAAAGGGGAGAAGAGCTAAAAATCTATAAGGCCATAACGAAATTTAAGAGCTTGTCCACTTATTATAAGTTCGCCGCCTGGCTTATCTACCTAACTAATTTCTTAGGGGTGATCTCATCCTCTATCCCGATAGGTAAGTCCTATGCCAGAGGGGTCACCTCCTTCTCGATGTCATCCAGCTTGGTGTCGGTGTAGACATGCATGAGAACCGTCACAGGTAAGGAAGGATACAGAGCTGAAAATGCTCCTACGACCCATTCAGGCCCATGAGTATGAAGGCTGGCCCTCCGACGGGTTCACAGCCGCTCGGGGCGCCCTTAGAGTGAGGGGTGGAAAGGGATGGGCCCACTAGCGGCCAGTACCCAAGCGCACGAGCACCGTGGGCATCCTGGCCCACGTTTGAGTCTTGGTCGGTTCCTAGTCCATGGTTTTTCCTTGAAGAAAGGCAATGAGTCCTTGGGACCGGTCGAACGGACCCGAGAACTATATGGATTGACCACTGAGAATCTGGAGTCGGTCACCAGCTGACCCATGTTGGACCCCCGCGAATGGGAAGCCAGAGCCCCACTCGGACTAGCCCGTTAACAGCTAACCGAGCACCATATTTCGTCAATCGAGGAAAAATGTGGCACGGCTCGGCGCCTTCGTTTTATCAAAAAAACGCTTGAGGGATGACGATCACAAAGACGAGCTACCCTTGACCGGACCTCTACTACGCGCGGGGGTTTGAGGGAAGTTGGACTCGCAAGGAGACCAAACACGCGGTCGTAGTACAATGGCGGACCGATCGGATCCTAGGGGACCGAAATCAAGAAAAATCTTTCCGACATCCCGAATCCTACGGTTATATGCCCCCAAGAAGACCAATCGCGACAAAAGGGAATCGCCGTCCTACCAGGACACGCCACAGGCTAAAAAAGAAGGCCAAAGCCCTCAGAGTCCTCCCGTCCGGAAAAGCCTATAAAGGAGTATTCTACTCCTCCGCAGGCTCGGGAGCTACTGTCAGATATCGATATTAGGGATACCCAAAGCAAGGAAGTTAGCGCCCACGCTGACTTTCCCAGTGGCTCGAGACGTATTAAAAGGTCTCGCCCGACCCCAAGGCCATGGGCTCCGTCTCGCCCAACCCCTTTTGTGCGGGATCCGTCTTGCCCGACCCCAAGGACGTGGGTTCCGTCTCACCCAAGGCCGCGGGCTCCGTCTCGCCCGACCTTGAGGTCGCGGGATCCGTCTCGCCTGACCCCTTGGGTGCGGGCTCCGTCTCGCCTGATCCCATGGACGCGGTTTTCTTCTCGCCCAAGGTTGCGGGCTCTGTCTTGTTCGACCTCGAGGACGTGGATTCCGTCTCGTCCGACGGGGACCCATACCGCCGCCAACCACTCTATGTCCAAGCGTATGGGCCTAGATCAAAACTCTAACGCCAGGGAAGAGCCTGGCACGCCTCGATGTAACCCGTGGCCATGACGGGCCATTCCTGGGGATTCACATCAAGAACAGTGTCGGGCGTGCCGGTGCTGTTCTGCCTAATCCTCGTACAGACGCTGACAGGCGCGTCAGTTCACCACGACGTCTGCCGGGACAGAGTGGAACGCCATGACCGGCAGATGACGCCGACGCATGGCGCCAGTGACGAATAGGGCCGCGACATGGAGCCGTCCCTGTTGACGTCTACAGGATCGGTGGGACCCGCATGAAGGAGAAGAAGGACCCGGCAACCCTGAAAGTCTTTTTCTTTCTCGTTATTCTCCTTTTCCTCCTCTGTAACCCGCGCTTTCCCTTTATCTATAAAAGGAGAAGCAGTGCGCCCTATGAAAGGGGAGATCTGGACGGGGAGGGGGGATCTTTACACAAGAGCACGACACGAGCACACGGCTAAGCGGCAAGCAAGCTCTCAGCATCCGTTCAGTCCTTCCACCAGAGACTTGGGATCCTCTCCATCTCTCGCTTATTTGTAACCCCTACTGCAAACCAAGTGTCGATAACACGAGTAGAAGCGAACTGGACGTAGGGACGTTCCGTCCAAACCAGTATAAACCCTTATGTCCTCTGAGCACACCATCCAAGCCAGACGCGAAAATACAAATTTACTCGTCGGTGGTTAAAAACACCGACACACGTGAACACAAAAAAGCATCACAGAACATCACATGTATAACAAGTGTAAAAACACATAGAAATCACATGTATACACATGAACATCACAAAAAACATGGAACATCATAAAAATAATAAGAAAAGAAAAGATAAGAAAAAAGAAATAAAAGAAAGGTAAAAAATATAAAAAATGAAAATAATAATAAACACATAAAACATAAAAAGAAAATAAAAAAATGAATGATGCACGAAAAGAAAAAGAAAAGAAAAGAAAAGAAAAAAGAAAAAAATAAAGAAAGATTAAATAAAAAATAAAAACTTGAATTAAATAAAAACATAATTAGAAAAGTAACAAATAAAACAAATCAAAAGAAATCAAAAGAAAAAGAAAAGAAAATATAAAAATATAACATCACATGTACAACGCGAACATCAAAAAATAATAAGAAAAAGAAATAAAGAATAAAAGAAACATAACATATAAAAAATTAAATGAATAATAAAAAATCACATAAAACAAAAAAGAAATAAAAATAGAAAATGAAGCACGGATTGAAAAAAATAGTAAGAAAAAAGAAATGAAAAGAAAAAGGTAAGAAATGAGAGAAGAATAAGGAAAAGAGAAAAAAAAGAAACGAACGTACCGTGATTCCCGTCGTTGCCGCGCTCCGTATTCCCGCGCGTCGTTCCCATGCTCCGTTCGACGGAGGCTATTCGGACCGGATGATTTCCGGCGTCGCGGTGCGGGCGCGGCAGGAGCCGTGCGCGCGAACCTGCACGGCCGGGGTGGGCTCCCCGCGTGTGGCTGGCGCGGCCAGGGCGGGAGCCTGGGGCACCATCTTGGGCTCTTGGCATCTTTTGCACCGGTTGATTGGACAAGGAAAGCCTCCTACTGGGCGCTGTTGACGCGTGGTAGCAATGGGCTGTTTATGGGCCAAGCAGATTTAATAAGAAAACTAGAAAAGTATATAGTTGTTCCCTAAAAAAAAAGACAAAAGTATATAGTTTAGTGAATAACAATACTTATTCTTCAGTTTAGAGGTGTAACCGATATTGTTCACTCATCTTCATATAATTTGTGTCATCGCAATATGTGTACGTATTTTTTTCATGCCTTTAGTTTATCTTCTCACGCATGCCGTTTTTCAAGTGCTCTGGAAAAAAAATAGCCAAAAAAACATGACTAGAACACTTGGAGGGGCAAAAATGTCATTTCACAATGCAACTTAACACCGTTATAGGTGCTCATCAGCTCACGGTAGTGTCAGTTTGGGAAAAAAAATCAATTGGTGCTAGATAAGGAAGATTTAAAGTTTAGGTGCTAAATTGGGAGGAGAAAGTATCTTGGGTGTATTTTTCTCTATAAAAGAGCGACTACTACTCCCTCTATTTCAGATTATGTCACTTTAATTTTTTTTGGTAAATCAAATTTACTATATATCTAAATAACATTATGTCTACATACATAACAAATTCAATGTACCAAAAAAAAAGTCAAAACGACTTATAATTGGAACATATAGAGTGCTTACTAGCTAGCCATCGACTCCGTGCTCTAGCATCTACAATTTTATATATACGTGTGATATGAGTATTTAAATTTTTACTAATGGATTAATTCAGGACACAAGTACGGCTAATCAAAATTATTGATGATCGGGACCTGCTTACTCTGTCTCTCTATTCATTTCCTAATAACACAATACCCATATTATTTAGAATACTTAGTATCTCTATCTAGTGGTGATAAATTTACCAACTAATCTATATATTTTTTCATCCTTTGCATTGCATCTGGGTGGGTTCTTAATATGTATTTAGTAGAAACCATAGTTTAGGTTATAGATATAGCTCTTGGTTTCATCTTTTTTGCGTTAATTATGAATCTACATTTTTGTTCTTAGTTTCTGTTTATTAGTTGTTGCAACTTTTTATGTATGTGTTAAATTCAAAATATAGATCCTAATCCTAAACTACATTTTTGGTTACTACAATAGCGCATAAACAATCATTTAGCCTGCAATATAACACTAAAAAAGTATCATATCTGCACTGTTATCATAAATAAAGCCATCTTTCAGGTCACAAACATACAAAATAAATACAGATACATCATATATGCACAGTACAATATATACTTGTTCAAGCTACACGTACTGTTGCCTTGAGTTGAGGCAAGAAGTTTGCTGCTCTCTACTGATATGACTAACAAAGCTAGTACACTCATAAATAAAGAGACGAGTGGTAGCAAGAGCATGCATGAAGAATAAAACACACGTAACTAACGGTGTACGTACATGGGATCTATTATTAATTATACTTTGACGCAAATATATCTGTAGTAATACTACGTGCATATATATGTACCGGTTTATATATAGTACTTTGTAGTAACAAGGCTATATATAGCTAATCATTAAGATCCGATCCGGAGTAGTTGACACGTCGGATCGATGGCAACGTACGTGAAATGGCAGCAACTAGGTAGCGCGCGAGCGACAACGAACGTAGACCGCCTCCAGCATGGATGCATGATGGAGTGGAGTGGAGCGAGCAGCATGAGGTAGACAGGAGGCCAGGAGTAGCTAGGAAGCTAGCTTAGCTAGCTAGAACACCTCGTCGGTGTCGGATATGGAGAAACATGTGGGTGACGATATGCTGTGTTGGTGATCGTCGTCGTCGTCGCCCCTGCTGAGCATCGTCGTCATGTAGTTGGCACGCTTGGCGCTGGGCTGGAGGAGGTAAAGCTCGTCGATGGCCTGGAACGACAGGTTCCTCTTGATGGACTCCAGCACGGAGACCAGGCCATGGTGATGCTGGGTGTGCGGCGGTGCGGCGCTGGCGGCGCCGGGCACGGGCACCATGCCGCCGTGGCCGTGCCCCTGATCATGATGCATATGGTGGGCGGACGGGGACCCGCTGAGCCCGCCGCTGGCGTCTCCTCCGTCGTCGTCGTTTTTGTTCCAGTCGATGACGACGTCGCCAAAGGCGCCGCCGGTCCCGGCGTCGGGCACCTGATGATGTCGCAGTACCTCCCGCTGAGTTGCTGCGGCCATCTCCATCTCGGCGTGGTGGTAGTCGGTGTCGTTGGCCGGAACGGCTGCGCGGGTCGTCGTCGTTGTTATTCCCTCGGAGGTGTCGTCCATGTCCGCGGGGCCCAAGGAGACGCCCTTCTTGCGGACGCGGCAGAGGACCCAGTCGTCAAGCTGCATGCATCATCATCATTTGCATGAAGATGAAGTGGTACGAGACGACGCTAGCTGGCACACTGTGGCAGTGGTATAGTTACACACACCGACACACGCATGCCCCTTACCCTCATGGAATTGGCGGCGGTGGGCCTGGCGAGCACCGCGGCGGCGTCGGTGTCGAGGAGTCGGTACTCGTGCATGACCCACTCCGTCTTGCTTCCCTTCGGGGAGCGCCCCTGGTAGAAGACGAGCGCCTTCTTGACGCCCAGGCAGTGCGCGCCGCCGGCCGCCAGGATGGGCTTGTCGGCGCCGGTGGCCTTCCAGTAGCCGGAGCCCGCCGTGCGGTTGGGGCGGGCACCGTTGGGGTACTTGCGGTCACGAGGGCTGAAGAAGAACCACTCGCCCTCGCCGAACATGGCCTTGTCTGCATGCATGCAGCATATATATATGGACGACGGTTATTAAGTTGATCTCGTGTGTGCGTGCGTGCGTGCACCATCTGTGTCATGCATATATACTACTATCTGTATCTGTACTAATGCACGCATCCATGAGTCGAAATAAAAGTCATCAACGGCGCGCGGCCTCATCTGTGTCATCGTATTATCTTCTCTCTCTCTCTCTCTCTCTCTCTCTCTCAAACAAGCAAGCCTGTCCGTGCATAGTTTGTATCTAGCGGACAAGACAAAGAGAAAAGGAGACGCTGCTGCCAGTGCTAACAAGCAAGCCTGTCCGTGCATAGTTTGTATCTAGCGGACAAGACAAAGAGAAAAGGAGACGCTGCTGCCAGTGCTAGCTAGCTAGAGTAAGTACTCCCTCCGTCCCATTGAGTTTGTCGCTCGGGAACCGGGATTGTGAGGGGGGCACGGTTTTCCAACGACAAACTCAATGGGACGGAGGGAGTACTTCCCTTGTTCTCAACGACCACCACCGGTGCCGTACCTATAGCTAGCTTGAAGACAGCGAGAGATTTATTGGCTTTACTTCAATTAATTTCCATAAGAGATCGAATATTAAAGGACGACATAGATGATGTATATCGAGTGTGTGCATCGATCGTCTAGCTAGCTAATTTTACTGACGAACCGTGAACGAAATTAATGACAGGCGAATTGAATGATCTGCTGACTGACGGCGGATACATATGCGATCGATCGAGTATATATATGGAAGTTAATTAACATGATGCGGCCGGCATGGATTGGATGCTGATGAGAAGCTAGGTATAGCAGGAGCGACAAGGTAATTAACGAGCTAGAGGACGACTGGACTCACCAGGGAGATCCCATGGGTCGAACTTGTAGATGTCAACGTCGGCGATGATGGAGGTGACGGAGGTGGCGGTGCCGGCGATCTTCTTCTTCAGGTAGCAGACGATGATCTCTTGGTCTGTGGGCTGGAATCGGAAGCCCGGCGGCAGATGGCACCCGCGGAACACCAACGACGAACCTCCTCCTGCTGCTGCGCCTTCCATATAACTATCTATATATCTGTCTGTCTATCTATCAGGATTATTCAGGATGCAAAAAAAGAGCAAGCTAGCTTTGCTTGCGTTTTTAGCTCCAACTATATATCTATCTACCTTTCTATAGGACTAGCTACAAGCAAGCTGCAACCTTTTTGAGCTCAGTAAGCTTAGAGGAAGTGATGTATATAGGCCTCCCCGTGGCGTGTGTCGCCAAGATTCCTAGCACGGCTACCGACGGCCGGGGGCAACATATACACGTGGATATCCATCATCGACCGGCCGGCCGGGTGCCTATAAAGGGTCAGATCCGATCCATTTCACGATGGATCGGTTCGGACTTGGGAGAAACAGCTATGATAGCTTCCCTGCATCTATCGCAAGCAGCAGCAGATCCAATTTTGCTGATGCCCAACCGTTCGTCAGCTTTCTATAAAAGGTGGCTCGCTACCCCCGGTTCCTATGTGCAGCGCCAACAGTACGGACGTCGCCCACAAATATATACATGTAAGTATATTTACTTATATATAAATTAAGTATGTGTCAATGTGTGGCAGCGCCGTACTCTGTGTGTAAATTTAAACAAGTTTCCATCTCATCGAAGAGAACAACGGTATGTGCAGACGATCCGCACCTGAAGCTCAAGATGCTTGATGATACATCATGCATCCATGCATGCATGGTCTCAACAACCTCTCAACAAGATATGATATATAGATAGATAGCAAGATTGTGGCCAACCATCATATCTCGAGTTACCGTAAAGGTTAAGGTCCCGTTTGGATCCAAACTATTAATTTTTAGAGTATTGGATAAATACTATATATGATTTTGCAAAAATACTTTAGTTTCTAAAATCCGCTAGGTGTTTGGATACAACAAACTCTTATAGTTTCTAAAATGGCTAAGGGAAATAAAGCCAAGCTTCGAAGAACTTTTTGCAAAATACAAGAATAAATGAGATACTTAGAAGCAAATGAATTGGCCAAGAAGAACTCAAAGTGACCACCAAGACATGAAGAGAATTGGGTCATCAACCACTAGCTAGGTAATCATGCCACTGCAACTTATTCTTCTCCGGGCTAATTACTCCATCGAATTACTCATATCCTTGCGACTACTCACCTTGGGATTATATATAGTAGTATACATATGAAGCAATATCTTATTCAATATCCTATTTGCATACTCAAACTATAATTCATCGCCATGACTGATTGTTGTTGACGATAATCTGGACATGATTGCATTTGCTGATACAAAAGGAGTGAGAAGCTTGTGCAACAAAGAGGTGTTTAGGTATATATACAACCAAGGTGGTGCCCCTTAGGCTTATCTCATACAAAAAAAAGAAGAAAAAAAGAAGATTGTAGCGAATGCACAAGGGAAGATAAATGGAGAAACAAGTAGAGGTGATTCCAACAAAGTCTATATCTACCAAGCAAGTATAGAGACCACCAAAACAAGTTGTTTGTACATCTATTGAAGCTTGATCAGATGTTATGACTGATGAGATGATTATCGCCCTTAGAACAAATATGGACGATGAATTATAATTAATCATGACTCTTAACCAATTCTGGTTTAGGAGTTAATAGTTTGTAAAAAAAATAGGGGCCATATATTTGGACCCAAAGTTAGCCAACCTCGAGTGTTCTGGAAAATTAGAATAGCTGGTTTCCCATTTTTCAAGACTTAGTCAATCAACAATTGTACTTCACCATTGAGTAGATCTCATCGAGATCGATCGAAATGTATACATGGAACGTCTAATTTAGAGTCTAGATAAGAATTATGACTTCAGGAAGATCCACACTTGTGGAAACCGGCCAAGCCGGTATTGACAACCTAAACTCAGTTAATAGTTCTATTGTAACACAAAATTTGTAAGAGATTCTGATTGTAGCAGAACCGTCCAATTTATAAGAGTACAAGTACAATGGCAGCCCGCAAGCGGTCACACTATCATACTTGAGCCCCATATAAACCCGGTAGTCCGTCCGAGTACCACGAAGGGTCTCGATTAACCGTCAACATACAACCAAGATCGTACATGATTCAACAGACATGTCACATGTTACATCAGTTCACAAATACAACGTCATACATCAGAGTACGATTAAGAGTTATTACAAACCATGTTCAAATAAAATAGTCACGGAAGCAATTAAGTTTGAAAACTAACACCTCACATCATTGTTCCAATACAGTGCCAGTCCATGATCACAACCACAAAAGCATGATAGAAGGAACTAACGAGAGACGCCTTGCCCAGGGCCCTACTCCTCGTCCATGGCGGGACAGAAGCAGTTCTTACAGTAGCTATGATAGACTGTACCATCTGCAACAAGTGGGAAATAAATCCTGAGTATGAGAAGGTACTCAGCTAAACTTACACATCATAAACAAAAAGAAAGTGACTCCAAGGATCATGCAAGGCTTTTTAAGTGAAGCTAGCTTGATAACATTTTGCATGAAAAGCTACTAATTCAGTTATACATTTATAATTTGGTCATCAAGTTAATTATACCTATTTATCTCTAGATTAGCAACTAACATGTGCCAAACATGTGGTATATCATTTAGTAGCATATAGTAGTAACCATAGCCGGTGTAAAAGTTCCAAGTTCACCATAACCATCATTCCATAATCTAGTTACTACGATGTTGGAGCTAGCCAAGTTTCCCACTGTCTGAGAGAGACGGCGATTCGAATCTATTTCAACCAGCTGGGAATTTATTCCTAACACAAACCCAGGCAGACCAGATCAAAGGTCACCTTTGGTATAACTCAGGTACACATTTCGTGGGTTCGATCAGCGCCGCACAACCAGGGACAACCAGCTGTCAGGACGATCGGGACTACCCTGCCCTTGGGCTCACATCTGGCTTCCCTCACATCCTTACTACCATCTACAGTGCGCACTCTAACAGAACGGGGCTCGGCCTGAGTTGAGCTACTCAGCTTCCCGGTCGGAACGAGTTATCCGGCCAGCTAAGTGAGAGGCATGCGTTCAATCTCAACAGGAGTTCCAACAATGGTACGGTCCTTAATCGGCACAGACGAAATCACATTAGCCAACCTACGCATAGACTCCGTCCGATCTCCAGTTACATTACCCCATGGTTCTTTTTCACGATAGCAAATATAGCCAACCGTGCTCCGGTATCCACCTATATCTCGCAGGTGACAGGAAATCACCCGACTTCTACCGGTCTAAGCATGGCTAAGTATATATTCGATCCTGGACCTACACAGGGTTATAGGTATATTTATCTGGACAAGATAGTTCTATACATCAAGTATTTCCAATTCAACTCTTATAACCTAATGCATCAAACATAAAGGACTCAAGTGGTATTTTGTAAAACATGGGAGGCTTAAAATGCTCCGGGGCTTGCCTTTGAGAAAAGAAGTTGGCCGATGATCCGGGCACTCGGGTAGGTCCTCAAGAGCTTGCTCCTTGCCTTCTGGAGACCATATTTCAATTATGCCTACTATAGGTTTAGTATTTTTTTTAGCTAGAGCATGTCAACACAAGACCAAAAAAATTAGAATCACAATTTTATCATCTTACTAGCTCAAGTTATGCATTTTACAAGATATAACCTAATTTAAAAGCACTTATCTTGCTCAATTTAATTATCCTAGAAAAATACCCTAAACAATAGATTTCATATTTTTATCAAATAGTCACTTCAAGATAAATCCAACAAAATTTGGTTCACCCCATTTGGATACTCCTAGCTCCAGATATGAAATTTTGAAATTTGTATTCAAATCTGTGAAAATAATTCAAAAAGCAACTAAACCCTAAAAGCTAGGTACGCCCGGTCTATACACCCTCAGGCGCTGACATGCGGGTCCCGCAGTCAACTCGGCCCCACTCGTTAGTGGAACCAGAGCAGGGCGCTCGGTTGACCGGCGGCGAACTCGCCGACGATGAGGTCACCAGCGGTAGCGTCACCGGTGTTGTGCTCCCCACACCCTTGCGCACCCATTGGTGCCCTTTGCTGGCTCAGTGGATCACTGGAGCGACCTCGGCGGCGAGCATGGCGGCTCGATGGTGGCGCGCGGTGGCGGACTCATCGTCTCTGACGACAGCATGTCCAGGCAAGCGCGACTACAACATCAGTAGGTCCTAGCAGAGCTCTAGGGTTAGGTTAGGGCGACGGTGGAGCGGTGGTGAAGCTTGGCCATGTGCATGGCGGCATGGCGACGCACAGAGCACGGCGGTGGTGTCGCCGTTCTAGCGAGCTGGTGATGGGTGACGTGTCTCCATCTTCGGTGATGGTGCTAGGGTTAGTGGAGGTGCGGAAACATGTGCTAGAGGGGAACGACGGGGTCTAGCTAAGGTCGGCCATGGTGAGCTAAAGCTCGCGGCCATGGCGGGTGCACGTGGTGTAGTCGCACGTTCCTGCGAGACAACGGTGGTAATGGTGAACTAGGCTATGACACGAGCACCTACGACCTAAGGCGACGACGAACCAATGGAGAAGAAGGTAGGAGCTGCGGTGGATATGGCTGGTCACCGGCGAGCTTGGAGCTCGGCGGTGCAGAACGGCTATTGCGGTGACGGTGATGGCCCATAGGCCTTTACCTTGGTTTGAGCTAAGGCAATGGCGGGTCAGCGAGGTGGAGGAGGTGATGGCGGAGCTGTGGGCATGAGTGATTGAGCCGTGGTACTACGGTGGCGGCACTTGAGCACGGCGGAGGCACGGCGACGACGCTGCTGCGGTGCTGCTCCACTCTAGAGAGGCGCGCGGGCGAGAGAGAAAGCGAGAGCAAGAGTCAGTGCGTGGGTGAGTGGAGAGCCAATGGCGCTCCCTTTTGGCGCGGTAGGGCAGGCCAGCGCCGGCAAACTATCACCATGCGGCGCGAGTGGCCTTGGCACGGTCGGCCACGACGGCCGGCAATTTGAATCGCAAAGGGCCGATTCAGTCCGTTTGATAGTCGATTTTCAAACCTCCAAATCTCCTAAACCGTGGCGAATCAATGGAAACTTTATTAATACAAAGTGTAGAGCTACATGAGTACTACACGATTGCTTAAAGGAGTTTTGTCTAAATCGCAATGGTTTTGAAACTATTAGGCTCCAAAATGGGCTACATTGAAACTGAAAACAGCTTCAAGACTTGGAAAATTTTTCTAAGTTACAAACGGCATTAAGTTAAAACTTGTGAGCTCTATTTGACCATGTTAGGCACTGATTTAGCTCATGACCCTTAAACAAAGTTTGTTACCCTTGATGTGAACTACAACTTTTATTGAGGTTACATAGCCATGCAAACACTCTAAGCTACTGTTCAACTTTGGTCCAACTAGCATCATGAAAATGGCATTCCAGGGTAACCCAACACTTAGAATCAAAATTGGTTCATGTCATGAATACAAAAGTTGTTCCATTTACCATCCTAGATGTATCTAAGGTATTGTTGTGACCTTACAACCATTTCATATATTGGTCATACATGATTACAAGCACAAGCATATAAATCTGTGCTACCCGCTAGATCTACCTACTAGGTGGTAGATCTAGATCGGGGTAGTTTTTTTTCAGCAAGTAGAAGGAGATGAATCGATTGGTTCGAATCGAGCAGAAATAGTCTAACCCTAACCCTAACCCCAACCCTAGCAATAGAAGTCGGAGTAGGGGGACCTACCTAGGCCCTTCTCACCACCGGCGCTACCGCCGTTGAGCAGGAAGGAGGGCGTCGCCGCCATGTGAGCATAGACCCGAGCCGTTGACCAGGGAGGTCATGCCATTGAGTGGCCCTCTGCCTCGAGCTCAGGGTTAAGGGCAACGTTGCAAGGCCGCTCGACAGCGGCGTGCTTAGCCTCGGGCGAGTGCACTCGGTGGCAAGGGGCCCCACGGTGGTGCCACCACCTCATTCCCCGGCCACCTTGGGTGGCCACCGCTGCCTCAGTTGCGCGCTAAAGAGTGGAGTGGGGAGGAGAAGAATGAAATTAGGGTTTTGGGTGCCAGCCGGGGGAGGGGCTTTTGTTACCCCGATCTGCGCGCATAGCCGTTGGATCAGATTCGACGGTCCACGCTTGCTGGACCGGTGGCCGGCCTAGGCGGGGCAGCACGGTGCGCGCGAATGGACGAGATTCTCAGCCCAAGCTCAGGTTGCGGCCTGTGCGCGGGGCAGCGTGGCATGAATGGGCCTTGGGCCATTTGCTCCCTGGGCTGAATAAACAGTAAATATTTGTTTAAGTTTTCATTATTTTCAGAAGTTTTTTTTCTGATATGTTTTACATAGTTTTCAGAAGTTTTGCTCCCTGGGCCGAATGAACAATGTATAATTTTAGAGAGTAGACGAATACAGTGAAATGTTTCTGAAAAGCATACAAATTTATTTTTCATGTTTTCGCTGCAATCTCAAGTTTATCCTCTAATTAAATTGAAACCAAAGGGAAAATTTAAATTGGAGGAGTAGTCATTTTATTTAAGTTAAATTATGATATTGTTATTTTGTGACTAGCGTTGATGATAATAATATTATAATTTTTATTTATGAGCTTATGCATTAATTCTATTTCTACCCAACGGTTATGTAGAATTAGTGTAGAAGAATGTTGTATGCTTTAATTTTGACCAACGTTAAATTAAGACGTGCAATTATTATGTTAAATGTTTCTCATAATCTCTGATGTTGTTTTCAGGCTACAACCCAATGACATTTATCTCATCCATTCCGTCTCTCAATGGGAGCAATTATAACACATGGCGACAGAAGCTTGAGATAGCACTTGCGCTCTCAGATAATGATCTAGCATTTATCTCTCCGTGTCCCACTGAGCCTGTGGACTCGCTGAGGATAGAAAATGAGACCGATGCAGCTTTCACTACTCGGCAGCGTGACCATGCAGAAGTGAGAATGGAGTACGATCTTAATCATACGAAGTGGGATAGTTCAAACCGCAAGTGTTTGATGGTGATTAAGGGCACCATTGAGGATCCAATAAGGGGTTCGATCCCAAAATGTACCACCGCCACTGAGTATCTCAAGAAGGTGGAGAGTCAATTTACTGGCTCTTCAAAGGCTTATGTAAGCACTCTTATTTAGAAGTTAGTTAATGAGAAATACTCTAGTGGAGGGATTAGAGAGCACATATTGAAGATGAACAACACGGCATCTAAGCTCAAGCCAATGGACTTGGGACTTAAGGATGAGTTCCTAATTCATTTGATTTTTGCTTCTTTGCCCAAAGAGTATGAGACTTTTGTTGTGAACTATAACTTACAGCCAGATAAGTGGGACATTGAAAAGCTCATTGCAATGTGTGTGCAAGAAGAGGAGAGGCTTAAGAGCTCACATGGTGACTTAGCCAACCATGTGAAGGAAAATAAAAGGAAGAACTTTTACAATAAGAAAGACAAACCACAAGAAAAACCTCAGTAGGACAATAGCTCCTCCTCTAAGTCACAAGGAAAGGCCCCTCAGAAAGATCACCATCAGAAATCCAACTATGTTCAAGTGGACAAGGACACATGCAAATGGTGCAAGAAGATTGGACACTATTAGAAGGATTGTCTAGATTTTCTGAAGCACCTGGTAAAAAAGGTGTGGACATTATTACATTTGTAGATAGTCCTTATATTTAATTTATGCAAAATCTACTTGGTGGATTGATTTAGGTGCAACTATTCATGTTGCAAATTCATTACAGGGATTCCATACGAGGAGGACCCTGGAAAGAGGAGAAAGACACATTAAGGTGGTAAATGGAGTCCATGCTGAAGTTGAAGCCATTGGAGAACTCCCATTAGGATTAAATGATGGCTTTGTACTTAAACTTACAGATGTCCTTTATGTACCCTCTTTGCGTAGAAACTTAATAAGTATTTCACGTTTAGACGATGATGGATTTGATTGTCATTTTGGTAATGGCAAATGTAAGATAATGTTTAATCATAAGTGTGTTGGTCTTGCCTTCTAACAAGACGAGCTTTATTTGTTATCGCTTTCTGAGAATGTGAATGTTATGAGCACTGAGAACAAGAATGCCTCCGTGTCTTTGAATGCAAGGAATAATCAGAAGAGAGTTCATGATGTATCATCGAAATTATGGCACTGTCGTTTAGGTCATATTTTGAGAGGGAGAATAGAATGATTGATTAAGAAATCAATTCTTCTGTCATTAGAATTTTTAGATTTAGAGCAATGCATTGATTGCTTAAAAGGAAAGTATGTTAAGAAAATAAAGAAAGATGTCAAACGAAGCATAGGAATTTTAGAAATAACTCACACAGATATATATGGTCCTTTTCCTGTGAAAAGTGTGGATGATTATGATTCATTTATAACATTCACAGATGATTATTCTCGTTATGGCTATATTTATCCAATTAAGGAAAGATCAGAAGTATTGGATAAATTTAAGATATTTAAGACTAAAGTAGAAAATCAACATAACTTAAAGATTAAGATAATAAGATCCGGCCGTAGGGAGGAGTACTACGGTCGACAAATCCCATATGGCCAAGTTCCTGGACTTTTTACAAAGTTCTTATAGGAAAATGGCATAGTTGCCTAGTACTCTACACCGGACGAGTCTCAGCAGAATGGAGTAGCTGAAAGACGCAACCGTACCTTAATGGATATGGTGAGAAGTATGATAAGTTACTCCACTTTACAGATAAGTTTATGGATGGAGGCGTTAAAAACCGTTATTCATATTCTCAATTGAGTACCAAGCAAGTCGGTGCCCAAAACACCATATAAGTTGTGGACAGGAAGGGAATCCTCACTTAACCACTTACATGTGTGGAGCTGTCCAGCTAAGGCTAAAGTATTTAACCCAAACATTGGGAAGCTAGACTCCAAGATAGTCAGTTGCCATTTCATTGGCTACCTAAATAAGTCAAAAGGTTATCGTTTCTACTGTCCTGACAGACATATGAAGTTTGTAGAAATAAGACATGTTGTGTTCTTGGAGGATAATATAGTCAGGGGGGGCATGGTAGCATGAGAAATTAACTTTGAGGAGAAGCATGTATACGTGCCCACTCCGATGGTTCAGGAGTCATTTTTCTTGCTACCTGTTGCTGCTGCACCAATAGTACAAGACACTGTAGTGACAGCACCTGTTGTTAGTTCTCCTGTGGCAACAATAAATGAACATGAGGAACCTGTCCTTCAGGATGCTATAGAACCCGTTGTCGCACATGAGGAAGAGCAACAACAGCCTCATATGGAACAAGCACCAACTAATAAGGTCCCCAGGAGGTCTCAAAGAGCTAGAAAACTAGCCATTCCTGATGACTACGAAGTCTATGAATGTAAAGAATTTTAAATGGAGGGTGATCCCACCTCATTTGAAGAAGCCATAAGAAGCGCTCACTCATCAAAGTGGCTTGAAACCATGCAAGATGAAATGAGATCAATGAGTACCAACGGTGTTTGGGACTTAGAAAGAATTCCTAAAGGAGCCAAAACAGTAAGCTATAAATTGGTCTATAAAACTAAATATGACTCCAAAGGGAATGTGAAAAGATTTAAAGCGTGACTTATGGTGAAAGGTTTTATGCAAAGAGAAGGAATATATTATAATGAGACATTCTCTCTAGTCTCATGCAAGGATTCTTTTAGAATCATAATGGCGTTAGTGGCGCATTACGATTTAGAATTACATCAGATGGATGTAAAGACGGCTTTCCTTAACGGGGATTTAGATGAGAATGTCTACATGGCACAATCAAAAGGTTTTGTCGTAAAAGGAAAAGAACATATGGGATGCCGCCTGAAGAAATCCATTTATGGATTAAAACAAGCCTCTAGACAGTGATATTTAAAGTTTGATGGAACGATAAGGAAGTTTGGGTTTAAAGAGAATGTGGAGGACAATTGTGTTTATACAAAGTTCAAGAATAGGAAATTCATTTTCCTAATCTTGTATGTGGATGACATCTTACTCTCTAGTAGAGATGTTAATCTACTACTAGAGACAAAAAAGTTCTTGTCCTCAAATTTTGACATGAAAGATCTCGAGGAAGCTTCGTTTGTTTTAGGAACACCGAGATAGAAGAAAGAGGGGTTTTAGGATTATCGCAAAAGGCATACTTAGAAAATGTTCTAAAGACATACAGTATGCACGCATATAAGCTTTCACTTGCTCCTATAGTCAAGGGCGATAGTTTTGGGGAAATCTAATGCCCCAGGAACCAATATGAGATCGATCGAATGAAAGCAGTTCCATATGCTTCGTCTGTCGAAAGCTTGCAGTAGGCTCAAGTATGTACACGCCCTGACTTAGCTTTTGTTACCGGGATACTTGACAGATATCAGAGTAATCCAGAAATAGAACACTAGAGAATGGTGAAGAAAGCTTTGCGTTATGTGCAATGCACAAAAGGCCTCATGCTAACATACAGAAGATTTGATTCCCTACATTTAGAAGGGTATTTGGAATCAGATTTTGCGGAAGATGTAGATGATAGAAAATCCACATCAGGGTATATATTTACTCTCACAGGAGGAGCTATATCATGGAAAAGCTCCAAGCAAACCGTCACTACATCGTCATTCATAGACCACACTAGAGAATGGTTTATAGCTTGTTATGAGGCCACGGGGTAGGTGAACTGGCTAAAGAAATTTATACCCGGGTTAAAAGTGGTTGACGACATTCATAGACCACTCAAGTTATACTGCGACAATGAACCAGCAGTAACTTATGCTTACAACAATAGGTCAAATAATGCTACCAAACACATTGACATAAAGTTCTATGTTGTGAAAGATAAAGTTTAGGATCATGCTATTAGTCTTGAGCATATAAGCACAAAGAAGATGCTTGCGGATCTGCTTATAAAAAGCTTACCACCCAATGTGTTCAGAGAATAATTAGTTGGCATGGGTTTGCGGGAAAGCCTATGATTCCTGGACAATAAGAGCCTAGTTGAGAATCTGTTTCAAAACAGAGAGGTATGTTGTAGCTGTTAATCCAATTGTACTAACTGTTGTGATGAGGCATGCTCTATGCGCTAATCTGTGATGGAATGAAAAAAGAGACAAGTATTTTAAGTTTAAGACAATATGTGAGATCAAGGGGGAGAATGTTAGGTTGATCTCTCCACCAAGATTGGCCCAACAGCCAGCTTGGTTTAAGTTTAAGACAATAGGTGAGATGAAGGGGGAGAATGTTAGGTTGATCTCTCCACCAAGATTGGCCCAACAGCCAGCTTAGGCTTTGATCCCGCGCCCTGATCGGGGGCGCCCAACCCTACATGGTTGGTGGCCCCCCGTCGCACTGCGTTATATAAAGAGGTGGGGGCCGGCGGCTCGTAGTACGAGGTTCACCGTAGCCACAGTATCCCACCGACACAACCCTAACCGATCAAGGGTGCGCATCTGCGGCGGGAAGTGCTGCCACCGTTCTTCACCGCCTCGCCGTCGCCAGGACGTCTACGCCGCCGCAGGGGCGCCACTGCTACTCCTACACCATCGCCAACCTCACCATCGACCCTATGGCGGATTCTTCTTCATCCAAGGCTGATGGTCAGGCATCCCTACCCCTCTCTCTCTCTCTCTCGATCCCTCTCGCTCCAGTTCATACTCTAGGTCATTTTATCCCGAATAGAAGTATGCACCCGCTAGATCTACGCCTAGATGATCCTACAGTTATAACAATATATATGTAAGGCAACTACGTACTCTTTTCTATTTTTGTTTCTGAGCTAGCTAGTGCAAGTAAATTACATATTATTTATCCCTAGCTATACAGATTAACCAGAAACTTCATTATTACTTGGGCATTACAATTGCATCATTACAATTGCATCCAAATTCCGCTTATATATAACTGCTAGCTGGTCTACTTCATTATTACTTGGGCATCATTTTGCACTGTGCAGTTAATAAAATCCTTTGACGACGAACGAATACGTACCCGAACCGGCTACTATACGTATATACCACAGCTGAATCCCATGTCCCTGTCTAGGTATGAAAGTCTGCATGATCTCTACCAGCAGACCTTTTCTGATTTCTCACACTTGTTTGGTCATCACAAACCTCTCCTCACCTTCGTCAGTTCAATTCCATATACTACAGGTACAGCACATGATATGGGACGGGACCCGCCAGTTTATCCAAACTGATTAACCCTGCAGCTGCGATTATATATTATTAATTACATGATACTTCCATGTAGGAAACACCCTTCGTTCCTCTCAATTCAATGATAGCACCCTGTTATCCAATCAAATCAAATCAAATATATAATATGATCATATCTCTGCAGAAAACAACACACCTGATGGACAGCGACCGCCGACCGGTATATATGTATGCAGTCGCTCTTCTGATCTTAGCCACAACATTGCTTCTTCGTTCAGGAACATGTGCATGTCCATATATCTCTTGATATATCCGCCGAATAATATAAAATTAATGTACTATACCATAACTAGCTAGCTGGTAGAGTAGAATCAGACTGAAAAGTTTGCAAAAAAAAAAAAGAGAAAAATCCAGAGGTAGCTATAGGTCATAGCAGATGGAGTACTAAGTTGTTATATGTTATAAACAAACGAACATCGCGGGTGGCTTCAAATGAGGCCACACGCCGAGTGAGACGACTCCCTGAGGGTGAGAGCGATGTGAATATATAGCATCTTCCTTAGTTCAATTCCTTTTACCTGTGGAGGTAGATCCTCACACGTTTGGTATTTGCCTGCCGGCCAACATAACAAACTATTTTTCTTTGGTTTTTTTATATCTTGTTACTAATTGGAGGCCTCAACTAAGCCTCTTATTTTTCCAGTAGGGGTTAAAACCCCTCCCGTTTCATCAAAACTAAGCCTCTTATTTTTACAACTCCACACAAGATGCACTAGAAAAAAAATACTAGAAATTCCTACAACTATGTGTGTGTGTATATATATATATATATATATATATATATATATATATATATATATATAGAGAGAGAGAGAGAGAGAGAGAGAGAGAGAGAGATGAAAAAAAACATATATAATGATCGATAAGTTCAATCACAGCCAGATAAAATAAGAATTGCGTTCAAAATGAACAAAGAGGGAAGCGGAAAGAGAAGTAATTTTGATTAGTTATAGGTACTAAACAGGAGTTTCTAAAACTTATGTCTCCTGGAGAAATTAATTAAATCTCATAATAATTGTGTTCGGAGATAGTAATTCTTCCACTCTTAAAGCATTTTATCAACTCACCAGAAGGCTTTGTTCAGTTGTTCTAGAAATCAAAGGGATTGAAGGGGATTTGAGGTCCCTCCCAATGCCCATGGTTCTGGGATCAAAGGAACAGCTCCGAAAGGAAAGAGGTGGCGATCGACCGGGAAGCGCTGATATCAGCAAGTAGAAATATTGGTGGTCCACAATACACGAAAAGCTACCCCTGCTGGCACCCCGGTAGTTAACAAGCTGGAGTAGTAAGTAAGAACACCGTGTCACATTGTTCCAACCAACGACCTGAATAATTGACCAAATGATATATAGAAATAATAGGTCATAAGATGATTGATGATGACTGAGATGATAGAGCTAGAAGGACAGATAGGAATGGCAGGCGAGTCCACGCTCACGGTCGCGCGACGACGGCAGGCGATCGAGCAATATCTACTCCATATATGCATAAATAGGGACGACGCTAATGGAAGTGCTAGCCTTGCCTCCCACCAAGTCCCAACTCGCATTGTGTGGAGCTACTCCTCCCCTGCTAATGAAAAAATTTGCAAGCTCCTCCTCTCTTCGTGCCTTCTCCAACAGTTAATTATCACATATATTATGACAGAACCGCCTAATCTAATGCCTCCCAGGAGTATTTGTCTTCCATTAGACACTAAGTACTCAAGAGAGCACACTAAACTATACAGTTCCGTCGAGCACATCCAAAGGGAGAACTCGAAAATCCATATTTTTCCATCAATCATAAATAATAGAATAAAGCTTACAACATTCTTAAGTCATTTCTTACATCACTTTATTACAGTACATAATATTGCCTCAATTTATTATAACAGCGGAATATAACAATGTTATCAGAGTTACAGAGAAAACAAAAGTTAATTTAATGACATGGTGGAGAAATAACATAGTGGACATTTATATACGAGAGATGCTAGCAGATTTTATATCTTTTCTTATAAAAACCTTTAGTGAGGGTTATAATAAACACTGGTCGTAGCGTGAAAGTAATCCTCTCTGAGCCCACCAGGAGGTTCCTACACACATGAGGCAACTCTAAGTATCCTCCGATCACCTGCAACAGGGGGAATAAAACTCTGAGTACTCGATTGTACTTAGCAAGACTTACTCGACAGGAGGAAATAAAAGACTCTAAGGATATGCAAGGCTGTCTGGCTTGTGAGTTATTGCATTTGTGGAAGCATTACTAAACGTAGCGTCCTTATATTCAATTTTATTAGCAGTCATCATTAGTTCATTAACTAACCATTCTATGTAAGCACATATGCTACTTTCAAGCAGGTGGTAAGCAATCAAAATCATTTTATCACCTTTCAAGTTTTAGTTCTTACTACGGTGCTATACCATAGCCAAGTCGTTCCGTCTCACAGAAACGACGATTCACGAATCAATGTATCCCAGCTGGGTACCCCGAAACACACACCCCGCTTGCGCCCCAGGCACAAACAAGATCAACCCATTCCACTCCTATCACGGGTCCAGGTCCCCATCCAAACTTGGACTCCAAGCCCCCACACTTGAGACCCGGTCTCAGTATGGTGCTTAGACCTCCACCTTTCCCCGCCTCCAATCAGTCGGTCCGGAAAGAGTCGGAACCCATGACAAGAGCGTAAGGAGCTTTCCTGCTCCCATAAGCAAGTATGTTTTCAGGATAATAAGCCTATGACCTGACTACCATCCACAGCAACGGACGGTCCTCAATTGACACAGGCGGAACAAGTGCAATCCGAGCCTCGCTCGAATGCCTAACCAAGTCCAGATCCAAAGTACCATTTCGCCCAGTCTTTAATTATCCTTCATATATATTCCATGTGATAGTATTATAATACAACAATAATATCTTTCCTATCTCTCACAAGTGACAGGTAATCACTCGACTTCTACCAGATCCTATAGCATAGCAATCTATACGATCCTGACATACTAGTAGGACTCGTAGGGTAAGGATATATATATGTAAGTGGTTTTATTCAACTCCTTAAAACTTAATGCACAAACATAAAATAAAGTGTAGATTAATAGAGGTTATGCACCGGGGCTTGCCTGGGTAAGATATAACCAAAAGTTAGCATTCCATCATAGTGACACGATCATCAGTGCACCATCTTTTCCGCTACTTCAGTCGACTCCTTGATCCATCATGGTTCCTATTATGATATACATGGATGCAACGCAGAGACGTAATTAATCAACGGTAACCGCAACTCTTAAATATATGATTACGCTCCGCAAGCTAACGAGCTAGTTTTAATGACTAACGTACTGGTCTACACATCCACATCGTGAAGTAAGGCTTCACCTCCAGAAAAATATTTTAGTTCTAAAATTCCAAGATGTCTCGTCATTTTTATTGATTAAATATATATTTTTGAATTAGGACTCATTTAGCTATCTTAGCAACCTAATTATTATGGAGCTATAAAATTACGGTGAGCACCTAATAATGTTATGAATTTACTGTGAAAGTTTCACAGTCAACACTATCACCAATTTATCACAATAATTCCTACAAGTTTATATCTTACAATATTAAGCATCTTAAATTAATTAGATAACTCCTGAAATATTATAAAACTATATAAAAAAATATACTAGCAGATAGATCATGATTTTAGGAACCTAACAAAATTGGTTTCATAATTTTTCGCCAACTACACAAATTTATATTGCATTTACATGTTTATCTTAGAAACTAAATTAGAAAATGTTTAGAAAAGGAAAAGAGTCGGTAGCAACCCCATCTGGCCCGACAGCCCAGCGTGGTGCGGCTGCGCGTGTGTCGTGGTGGCCCAGCACTACCCAAGGCCGGGGCGCCCGTGCGCAACGATGGCTTTGTAGAAAAGCCCCCGTGCTTTTAGATAATAACATGACTACTATGAGCACTATTCCTACCGTCAGTAATCTTGCAACTATACCCTCAGATATTTTCACCTTTACCACAGGGAGGTCCCTGGGGATCCCCGCGCGCGCCGGCGCGGCGGCCGACGGCATAAGACGGTTACGCTGGGCAACCTAGGTGTGCTATGACGGGGGTAAGGGGCCGACCACTATCTATAGCTAAACGCGCAAGGATGGGTGGCGGTTAGGTACTCGGAGGCGCACTGTCGCGGGCTGCAGTGGTGAGCGGCTATCCGCGGCGACGGCACGACTGTTCCGACGAACCAACGTACGATTGGCAGAGTAGAAGTGGCGGATAAGCATCAGTGGCTCACCGTGGTGCACGCCCCACTAACGGTTGAAGCAGGGGAGCACTGTGGCGGTCTGGCCAAGAGCGCCTGCACCACTCGGTAGCGCTCCGACAGTGGCACCGACGCGTCATCACTCCGTCGACGAGCACCCTGGCCAAAGTAGCGTGAGCACCGGATGGAGGGAGTCAAGGCGAGCTCAGGGTTACGAGCAATCAAACTGCTACCACTCCTACATTCCTTACCTCCTAACCTACCGATTCGGCGGTGCCTACGGCTGGCGGCAAGCAAAATGCCAAATTGTCGGTTGGTAGTGATCGGATGGGCTTGAGGAAAATAGGGCGCCTAGCAGACTACCTATGCCACCGACTTATGCGGGGAATTGCGCTGCAAAGCCCGAGCTAGTGGTTTGGAAGAGGAAGGAATGGTGGCTCTACACACGGTGCAGCTATGGGGAGGTCACACAAGTGAGCCCAAGCGGATTAAGATGAGGTGACCCCGATCGATAGCAGCAGTACGATCACGTGTGCATAGACGACGAGACCTAGAGACTTGGTGCGAAGCGCTTGAATTGGAGCGGCTGGACCCGAGCAAGTCGCACGGGCGTCGGCTAGCAGGCACAAGCACGGCAGAGAGACATCACCGTCGCCCTTGCGACCGAGGGCATTGGCCTAGACGCGGCGGCCTTTGGCACCTGCCTAGAGCCACGACACGGTAGGTGAAACGAGGGGTGAAGCAAGCGCCACGATGGCAAGGCAATGGTAGCCGCAGCCTTGTCTTGTCCCCGCGCGCGGCTCGGCAACCAGAGGGTGGCGCGCGCACATAGTGATAGCGGGGCCAAGCCATAGTCAGCCGGGATGGCCAACGTGAGTCCATGGGCGCCGCGCGGCACCGACCGGGCACACGAGCTAGCCAGCGGCAACAGCCCGGCCATGGCCTAAGTTTGGCTCCAGCAGCGCGCGCAATCGTGGTGACCGCGCCCACGGGGCCAGCGGCCAAAACGATGCCAAGCATGATTTTTAAAGCGAGCTAAAACTACTTAGCGTCTCGATTATGACTCAACCAATTCCACTAACCTGTAGCTGGTGCTAACAGCTAACTAGCGAAACAATGCTTATGACTAGATGATGGCCCAAGAGAAAGATGGAGAGACACCAAGATAGGATCGTCGCGCTGAACGCCGGTTCGCGAACCGAGCGCCCACAACATGATTTCACACGTTTTAACGATGTTTGAGCAATTTCTAAGAGGGTAACGTAACACCCATCACCACTACGACCTATACCAAGCTTAAGAGCTCACTTATAGGCGATCAACAATACTAAAACATAAAGCTAGTGTTTAAACAATTTAGTTAGGATTTGAATGCCAAAACGGCATTGTCTACTTCCATTCAGTCTTAGAAAGTCAAAAGTTCAGCTCGAACTAAATATCCATTAACACTTTTGCCACAATTTAAAAAAATGTCTAAACCTTATGAACTTCAACTAACAAGTATTTTACACAACAGTTCATACCTTATGAACTAACCCATAGGAGCAAAACATTTAAGCACTCCTTAATTATTTCGCTCAATATAATTCGTCAAAAATGACACTTTAACTACAATTTCGACTTCTTGCTGATTCAACGAAAAGTTCTATTTAAATTTTAGATTCAATTTTTGAGCTCCCAAACACTAGTTAACAATATTTATTTTCCAAAAGTTAAAGTTACATCTTCATCTACTAAACTTGTATTTCAATTTTTATTTAAGTGTTAAATACAAGTTATGTTTTATTTTTGTTCATAGAAATTGTTTTTCGTGCCGAAGAATTAAAACGACTTATCCCATGTTTCTTGTTAGGATTTTTATTGGCACTTTTACGCACCAAGTAAGTTAACTTGGATATTTATTTGAGTCCACAAAAGTGACTCACATAGGATTCACTTATCATTTCACGTGCGGTATAATTTTTTTTTAAACCCAAAAACTTGGTAGGCTAATCCCTCTTAGATCTAAATCTCGGTACTAAACAAGCTCGTAACACCAGAGATGTTACATATATCTCCATAATGGAATCCATGACAACTTTCTATCAGAAAAGTGACAGTAGTGCTTCATCAAGAGCTCCGGCTTTCGTTTCTAAAAGGCTATGGTTCAAATTTTGTTCTATGACAAGTATTTTACCTTTCACCATAAATTCATAGATGTAGCCCCTCTGAAAAAATGTAATTCTCACTAATCAATCTTCTTAGATTTATCATAGAATAAATTTTATAATAAATATATTTAGAGATACAAATGATAATACTTTCTTCTATAAATTTAGTCAAAGTTAAGAACGTTCCGCTTAGTTCAAACCATTCTTTTTTGATGAAACGAGTAGTTTTACAACATACAAATTATATATTGTGAAAATATTTCTTATTTTATATTGATAAATTACACTCATTTCTCTAAATTGATGGTTAAAGATAGAAATCATTCACATTGGACCAAACTAAAATAATAACATTTTAGAAACAGAGTTCCACATTTGTGGGCCCCACCATATCTCCTTTGCTTCTGTCTCTCACTCTTTGTTTCACCACTATATAATCCATATTATCAGTGCTACTCCCTCTGTCCCTAAAAAATGTCGCTATGGGAATCGTGTTGGTCAAACTTTCTCAATTTTGACTAGATTTGTAAAAAATGCGTGCAACATTTATATCTCCAAATAAATTTATTATGAAAGTATATTCAACGGTCTGCCTAATGATACTAATTATGTACCATAAATATTAATATTTTGTAAAATATATCTGATCAAAGTTAAAAGTTGTTGACTTTTTGGGGAGCGAGAATGACTCTTTTTTAGTGACAGAGGGAGTAGCTCAGAAAACATGATAGAAACAAGAAAATTGGACATAGAAAACAAGGTCATCAAGCGACCAACATGCGTGAAAATTGTTGTCAGCCAGTGGACATATCTTGGTTGCCTGAACAGGGTCTCTAGAATGCCTGGCGCTCGACCATTCCTAGAATGCCGAAAATACCTGAAATCCGTGAGTTATAGCTTGCGAAATTAAATCAGCCCCGATGTGTTGGACGATTTAAAACAACATAGGCCACGGAGTGCCAAGAAAGCCATCCTAGATGTGCTAGCAGAATGACAAGAAGCCATATAAACGGTCGCCTGGAAATGACAAGAATTGATGAGCACAGGTTTCGAGAGGCCGATAGGCGTCAAAGGTCTGGTTTAGATTACAAGTTTTTTCACTCTCTCTCTATCACATCAAATCTTTAACACATGCATGAAGTATTAATATATATATAAAAAAATAACTAATTACACAGTTTGATTGTAAATTACGAGACGAATCTTTTAAACCTAGTTAGACCATGATTGGACAATAATTATCAAATACAAACGAAAATACTACAATGCCAAATACTGATTCTTAGCCCCAGTGTAAACAACGCCAAAAACGCAAAAGCTAACGCGCTTACGGTCGCGCTACGCGACACGCGAGTGGCCTGGTGGCCTTGGCTGGCGGCCTGGCCTGCATACCCATGCACGTGTACGTGCATCAGCCCACGTAAATACAACGTAGAAGCACCTATGGCTATGGATCGACGGCCTAACTTATCCTGTGTAGAGAATCCGTTACGCAAAAACTATTTGGATCCAGGTTGCGCTCCTCCGTGTGTTCACATATCAGTTTCTGTGCTCCTTTTAGTTTTAATTAGTTTTATAATTTTAGTTTATAAGTTGCTATTTTTAGTTTCATTTTTATGTTTTAGTTTTTATTTTGTTTTCTTTATTTTTCATTTACTATTTGCCAATTTCAATTATTTTTTCATTGTGTATACTTTTTTTAGTTTCACTATTTCATTGTTTCTTTTATTTTTAGTTAAATGATTTTTTTATTTTCAGTTTTTAGTCAAGTTTTTTTAGTTATTTTTTGTTTTCGTTTTCAGTCAAGTTTTTTTAGTTTTAGTTTTCAGTCATGTTTTTTAAAGTTTTTTCAGTTTCAGTTCTCAGTCACCCTTTTAGGTTCGAATGCATTCCTAAATCTAGATATTACTCTCTAAGTTGGCACTTATGCAATGCTTCTTCTAATAATTTGCTCCTCATGATGCAACTTGTCTTATTTTAGGTCTCTAATCTTGTCTTTTTAATACATGTCCCTCCAATTTTTAGCTATTCATGTTTTTCGGCTTATATACTAGGTTTTATAATAACTTACCCATCTAGTTAGCAGCTTACGCAATGCTTATTCTAATAATTTGCCCTAAGTTGCAGCTTGCCTTGTTTTGTATCGCTACCCTCATTTTTTTAATAAATGTCCCTAGTTGGAAGCAAATCATGTTTCCTAGCTTTTTTTAATTTATTGTATAATAACTTGCCCTCTAATTGGCAGGTTATGTAATGTTTATTTTAATAATTTGTCTCTCCAGGTTGCAGCTTGTTTTGTTTTGATCTGTTACTCTCTTTAGGGTTAGTATCTTTATATAAATACTATATAACAAATTTACTATATTCCCATGGTAACAATCAATGTGCATACCATGTAAAAACTTTAATATATTTTTGGATTAGCAAGTTCAGTATTACATGGTAGCAACTTCTTTCATAAATCTCCTAGCATATTTTTACACATAAATTGCTACTAAAATAAAAAATTTCAAAACATAGGCAAGTGGGGTCTAGTTTTGTTCACCTCGTCACGTGGAACACACCGGTGCAAACGGAATTAAAAACGAATACATCGTTCAAACGTTATAGCAATTTAAATAAAATGATTTGCTTTTTTGTGTGCTCACGCGCGCTTTTATCCCGCTCCGTGTCAAAAACCACAAAAGCTCATTATCTGACATCTAAAACTAACTCGAAAAATCTTCTGCCAGTTACTAGACATCTTGGTTGCGTGAACAGTGTAACTAGACCATCTTGTGTCTGGATGTTCCGGGACTCAAAGACGCTTGAAAATTTTGAGCTGTTGCTCAAGAAACGTGGTAGAAATGTGAAAATTTGCGTCGAAGCACAGGACGACCCACAACTACCTAAGGACATAGGTGTCTAGAAAGAAGACTGAATGTGCGAGAATGACCAGAAGCCTTAGAAACGGCCTCTCAAGAGCACTAGAAATTCATGACCTCAGGTCTTCGAGAGGTTAGGGGGCGTATAAATCCCAAAAAAAAAAGCTCGTTATATGGGAGTTGAGACATGATTGATGAATGTTCTGCCAGCCACATGACATCATGGTTGCATAAACGGTGCATACAGACCATCTAGAATCTAGTCGTTCCCGGACCCTTGGAAATGCAAAAAAATCCATAAGCTATAGCTCACAAAACATGGCAGAAACAAGAAAATAGCCCCAAGGGTACCAGCCAACCCAAAACTATACGTGGCTGAGTGGCTAGGTAGCCATGCCCGGTGTGTCGAAATGACTAGTAGCCTTGGAAACGAGCACCTAATAACACCAAAAATTCGTGACCTCGATTTTCTGTGACTGGCGGGTGTAGAAACCCCAGAGAACTCATCTGGGAGCTAAAACTGGCATAAAATGTTCTATCACCCAATGGACATATTGGTTGCCTAAATCGAGCCTTAGAATGTCTCATGCGGCTCGACAGTTCTTGGACCCCCAAAAATGGCACAAATCACGAGCTATTGCTGACAAAATGTGGAAGAAACGTAAAAATCAGCACTAGTTGAAAGCACTAGTTTGATTTTGGCTAATTAATAAAACCTAAATGTACTAATCTTTGTCATCAGTGTTGTATATGAGATAGATTGGTACACACCAAGTGGTGGAGCTAGATGATGGTCATGGTGATGGGATGACCAAAAATTGTGAAGATCAAGTGCTTAAACTTGAAAAAAAAGAAAGATAAAAACAAAAATCCATAGAGATCAAGGCAAAGGCATTGATAGGGATTTTTGTTTTGCCAATCAAGATACCATCAGGGGCGGATCAGCAGCCCAAGCCTCTAGGGCCCAGGCCCAAGTCGTTGGCCCAGTAACATCACATACCCCATGTAATTTTTATTAGCCCAATAACGAAGGCCCATCAGGAAACCTAGACTCTCTGCTCACCTGTCCGTCGATCTCCCTCCGTCCCTCGCACGAGCATGTGGTCGCACCCGCACGGGAGGAGGCGAGGTCACAACTCGCAAGGACGAGGTCATGAGGAGCTTGCTACTTGCCTCCTACCGGCTCCGCCCAGCCAGCCGCCGCAACGCCGCCTAGGTGCCCATCCCGTCCGTGCCACGCTGGCTGCACCGCCACAGGGCGCCGCGCCGGCCGCCCCTGTCCTCCAGGCTCTAGCTCTGGGTCACTGGCCCGAGCTCGGCAGCCCCTGCTCTAGCCCCAGCTCCTGGCGGCCTGGTCGTTGAGGCATCGACCGTCAAAGATAGTGAGGTTTGTATCTTACTGAGCATTTAGTTTCTTGATTTGCATTGCTATAAAATTACTATCCTTCTTGGTTCATATAGGTATGTGAATTCGCGAGGGGAAGTGATAGAGAGATTTATTGGTGTCAAATCGGTTGCCGACACAACTTCAGCATCTAACATGAAAAGAGTTCCATGGGTATGTTTGCTCTCTATGGTTTGTCTATGTCTGATTGCGAAGACAAGGGTATGATGGGGCTTCTAACATGAGAAGAGTTCGATGGGTTGCACAGACCCATAATGGTGTTCTATATTCAGATTAAAAATGAATGTACAATAATTAATCTTTTTTATGACCTTTTCGTTTATATTTTGATCTTATTCATAAGCTGAGCTTGACAAGCACATGGAAGATGCGAATGCACCACCGCACTAAACACTGGGTATTTATTCTCATCTCATCATGTGTACCGTACAATACTCTTAGCTTCTTAGAGGACCTAATCTTGAGCAAAAGATGGATCCGCCATTGGACACCATAGAGGGTGTGACTGGGTTTAGGATAGATAGCTGTACTATTAAGAGGGATGATCTCAAAGCAAATACGGTTATCTAAGTGCCACTAGGTGAATTAACTCCATGCATTTGCATTAGAACCTAGTGAGTCCTAACATCCCTTTGAAAACATGTTTGTGAAATGATAACTCACGTACACAAGTGTTAGAAACTTGGTGGAGTTAACACATTTGCACAAGGGATAAAAAAGGAGAAGAGAAGGGGGTCACTGAGGTGATCGGACTCTGGACTGACTGGACGCGTCTGGTACCTTACCCTATGCTCGACTGGCTTGGCTAGGAGCACCGGATGTGGAGGCGAAGAGCAATCGGACGCGCCTATGCTACGGTTCATCTTCAGGCAACGCTGACAGAGGTGGACCGGACGCTGAGGTGACTCTGGTCAAAGGTGACTAGACGTGTCCAGTCAAGGAAAACCCTCTCTGGAACCTCTCTAAGTTGTGACCGGGCGCTGGTGGCGTTGAGTCCGGCCATGTGACTGGACGCTGAGTACGTTCACACAGGAGAGAGACGTTGGGCGCCAATGGCTACATTTAAACGATCGGGACACATGGCTGTCTGAGGTGGACCGGACACTAGTGACCGGACGTGTCCGGTCAGCACTGACACGTACAGTCAGAATGCAGACAGCCCAATAAAGGGGCCAACGGTATGTGAGTCATTGGGGCTCTATAAATAGGTGTTGGCCGGCTCTAGCTCACTCTCTTGGACATTTTGATCATTGTTGCATCCTTGTGAGCTAAGCCAAACCTCTCCCACTCATTCTCTTGATTGATTCATCATCCAAGTGAGTTGAGAGTGATCCAAAGTGCATTTGCTTGAGTGATTGCATCTAGTGGCACTTGTGATCGTTGAAGCTGCGGTTTTCTTGTCACTCTTGGTGTTTACCGACACCTAGATGGTTTGGAGAAGCTTGAGGTGATTGGTGCGAGTTGGTGATTATTCATGGCCAACCCGATTGTGATTGTGAGGGGTTCTTGGGCTTATTCCCCGGCAGAGCGCCAAAAGCCACTCTAGTAAATTGCTCATGAAGTTGAGTGCTCTCATCTTGTGTAGGTTCTTGCGGCGCCCAAGTGTTGGGCTAGGCGTGGTGCCTATTAGCTCGTGAACTACCAAGTGAACCGGCCTTCACAACGGGGACTAGCGTGCCGGCAAGCACGTGAACCTTGGGAGAAAAATTGTGTGTCACTTGTCTCCTTGAATTCCACTTGGTATTCTTGATATTGACTGTCACTTGCCACGATCAGTATATCTCTCTACCTCTTGTATTTACATTAGGTCTCTTATCTTGTGTAGAGGTAGCTAGTGTAGCTTAGTTAGTTAACTAGTTGTTTAGTTGTTTAGCTAGCTCTCTAGCCTAGGCAAGTAGTGACTTAGCCATTGTGTGCCTTAGTGATCATAAATACTAGAATTGTGGATAGGTGGCTTGCCTTTTGATTATAGCTAGAGCAAAATGCTATTTCACCATTTAGTTGACTAACAAGTTGCTCTAGTGTTTTGTAGAAAATTTTATTAGGCTATTCACCCTTCTCTAGCCATGTAGGACCTTACACCAGTGCACTGGATGGTCCAGAAACAACAAAGACCAGATAGTGCCGAGAAAGCCATGTGAGACATGCTAGAATGATGATAAGCCATGGAAATGACGACCTAGAAAGTAGAAATGGCGAAAATTCATGACCATGGGGTTTCAAAAGGCCAGTGGGCATAGAAACCCCAAAACTCATTATATGGCACTTGAAACTTGCTTGAAAAATCTTCTCCCAATTACTAGACATCTTGGTCGTGCGTAAAGTCCATTCGAATTGTCTGGCGTCCTGCTATTCCTGAACCCTTGAAACGCTTGAAAATTTTGAGCTACTGATCACAAAACAACATAGAATTGTGAAAATCGGCGATGGAGAGTCGGACGGTCCAAAACTACCTGAGGCCATAGAGTGCCTAGAAATGAGACCAGGCGTGTGAAAATGACTAGAAGCCATGGAAACAGCTTATGGGGTACACCAAAAAATAGTGACCTTGGGTCTTTGACAGCGGGCGTAGAAATGCATAAAATCATTATATGGGAGCTGAAACAAGCTTAAAAAATATTCAACCATCCATTGGATGTTTTGGTTGCGTAAATGGTTCATATAGACCATAAACCACGGTTCTTATGGTCACGAAATATGTGAGCTATAGCTCATGAAACGTGGTAGAAACGTCAAAATTGCCCCCTGTGCACCTAATGGTTCAAAAACACCATAAACCACGGTGCCAAAAAAACCATGTTGGACAAGTTGCGATGACCAGACATGGAAATGCTAACTCAGAACCGGCAAAAAATTCATAACCATGGTGTTTCGAGAGGCCGGTGGGCATAGAAAAAACTTCTTTCAGTTACTATTGTTTTTTGTGTAAACATTGCATCTGCACAATTTGGCGTCTGGTTGTCCTTGAAGCCTAGAAAATGCTTGAAAAGTTTGAGCTATTGATCAAGAAATGTGGTAGAGTTATGAAAATCGAGGACCGAGCACCAGATGGCACTAAACTACCTGAGGCCAAAAGTGTCTAGAAACAAGACCAAACACGTGGAAAAAAACCCAGAAGCCATGGAAATGGCTTCTCGGGAACACCAGAAATTCGTTCGAGAGGCTGGAGGGCATAGAAATAAAAAACTCATTATACGGGAGCTAAAACAAGAAGAAGGCGGGCCTGGTGCAAGCGGTAGAGTCTTACCGCTTTGTGACCATAAGGTCTCGGGTTCAGTCACGGTCTCCTCGCATTGCACAGAGGCGAGGGTAAGGCTTGCCACTAACACCTTCCCAGGACCCATACAGGGCGGGAGCTCTACTGCTTTGAGTCGCCCTTTATCTGGGAGCTAAAACAAGATTGGACAATATTCGACTAGCCATTGAACATTTTGGTTGCATAAACAGTGCATACAAACCATCTAGCATCTAGTCATTCCTAGACCCTCAAAGAACCCCAAAAATCATTGAGTTATAAATTCACCAAAAATGGCGGAAACGAGAAAATCGGCACCAAAGCGTCAGTTAGCCAAAAACTACTTGTGGCACTATGTACCCAAAATTATATGCAGTTGAGTGGCTAGATTGCCATGCCGGAACAACCATGGTAATGACCACCCAATAAATGCTACAAATTTGTGACACCGGATCGTTGAGCGACCGGCAGTTGTAGAAACCCCAAAGAACTCATTATTTAGGAGGCAAAAGTGGCATTAACAATGTTATCTTTAGGAGTCAAAAGTGGCATTAAAAATGTTGTCTGTCAACAAAAATTTTGGTTGCCTGAAGAGCCTATAGAGTGTCGGATGCTCAACCGTTTCTAGACCTTGAAAACTACTAACATCCATGAGCTATAGCTCACGGATTGTGTAAATCGGCCAATGGTTCAACAAAAACCATAGGCCACAAAGTGCCAAGAAGGCATGTTGGACATGCTAGAATGACCAAAAGCAATAGAAACATGACCCAGAAAGGCAGAAACTCTTGACCATGGGGTTTCAAGAGGCCGGTGGGCAAAAAATACCAAGAAACTAAATTGTTACCAATCAATTACTAGACATTTAGGGGGTCTATCAGTTGCTAGACATCTTGGTCTCAAATATTATTACTAAGCAAATAAATTGTCCCAACCAATAGGATAGTCCCCATGGCCTCAAATGATTGAGCGACCTGCAGTGAATTAGCTGAGACATTCATTATCTTAGTTGGTTCATATTATCAAGTGACATGAACATTCTAAATTTCCCTAGCGATAATTGTTAGCAATCAAAGTGGATATGATGCCGATGAACATATAGCTCAGTGGTTAAGTCTCGTGCCCGGCCTAAAGAGAAGACCATGCCAGGGTGGTGGTTTTAAGAAAAAATGGTCGAAAAACAGAAAACAAGATACTTTAATGATGAATGATACATTAATGTTGAATGCATTCATGCTATGCATTTGTGCTAGTTGCGTCTTGTGCTTTTGCTGTAAAAAGTTTTCAAAATTCATTGAAACATTAATTCGAATGTTTTGGGAATTTTCTAAAATTTTGATTTTTTTTTTCCATTTTTCTAGTGCTAGGTCTAATTTTTGTGACATTCTACATGTATTTTCATGAGCTCTGATATTTTATTTGGATTTTTCATATTACAAACTATCTCTAGGATTTTTATTGGATTTTTTAAAAGCTTAGGACGCTTTTATGGTTTAAAGACCTTAACAAGTATTTATCAAATTTTAAACTACAAACAGGAAGAATTGCCATCAAAACCACTTCAAATCAGGGGGCGGATGTAATTTGGATGGTTTTGAGACTTCATGGGAAATGTCTAGTTTTAAAGTTCAAGAAGTAAAATCAGATCACGTCGACAATTTAGTAGAGAGAAAATAAGGAAAAGGCTTCTTCATGTATTAGCCCAACACGAATATATGACATTTACACCTCTTATGTTAGAGAGGTCTGTACTTTCCGACGAGGCCCACCTCGCTCAGCCCGCCCATGGATAAAGAAAGCCCAAGAAGAAAGACAATCGAGGATTTGCAGTGGGATTGAGAAACCAGCCCATTAACTAGCGTCCTGTTCGTTTGGACTTGTTTGGCTGATAAGCCATAGCTGAAAATACTGTTGGCTGATTTGGTGTGAGAGAAAAGTACTGTTCGTTGGCTGAAAAAGTACGGCTTATAAGTCAAACAAGCCCAAACGAACAGGGCGTAGACTAGTCTTGCTCTTGCAACACATGGTCGGTCACATGGACGTCGCAAAAAAAAAGGTCAGTCACATGGAGCGAGGTAAATCGGTAGCCGGAATCCCTGAGTGCATTTCTTATGTTATTAGAAGCCCGGTAGGTGTCACCGTGTTACTGAACTTACATGAAATGTCACAAAAGAAATATGGATGGAAAAATGCAATTATCCACCATGAAATGTGTAGTTGCAAAAACTTATATGAAGTATCTCCTTGCACAAAATTCCCTTACAACTCAATGTTTGTACCATGTCACATTATAGCATTCTCTATCGATATATATTTTTAGATGTGTTACCATTAATCTGTGATTGGTAATTCTGTAACACCGCCTAGGCATGGTAACTCACCACGTGAGAGGTGAGATGGGTGCATCCATGCCAGCAGCAGGCTAAACAATGCAACCTGCAACTGCAAACCGGTTGCAGCAGCAGCCGAGTGTTTTTCTTATTTCTTTCTTATTTTTTTTATAAATATAATGCAGCTCCTCCATCCCGAGCGTTGAAGTTGAAGACGACTTGTAGCTAGCTTAGCCACGAGTTAGGTGCCATCGGAAAAAAAAATAGTTGTTCTAAAAAAAGAAAAAAGTAATTATTATTCTTAAATTGTGCCACTTAGTTTTCTTGGTGATGATTAATTATCTTTGCTGTCATGGTTTGATTGACGCTGCAATATACCAATTATTGTTAGTACATGTATTATTCTCTAGACGATCGAAAATGACGGTTGCTTGCATCCATCATTATGGTACTGATGGATGGATGAGGGATATATTTCAATGTCCCGGTTTTTTCTTCGTGTCAATCAGCCGATTCATCTTAGGATGTGTTTGACAGGGCTCCTCTCATAAACGGATCTGCCACCAGGGTTGGGGGGCTCAAGCCCCGTACCATGGCTGAGCACAATGAACCCCCTAAATTTTTTACATCCTTTGGAGGAAGTAAAGGATGAGTTTGAGCGTTGACCTGAGGTTGAAGACGATGCTGGAACACTCCTAGGCCATAGGGCATAGGGCCAGCCTGGACGCCTAGTAGAATTTTAGCCCCCAAGCCCAAGTAGAAGTAGAAGAGGTGGAGCCCAATAGGAAAATGACCTTTTTTCCCTTTCTTCTTTGGTTCTCCCAGCTAGTTACTAATTTGAGCATAATGATTTGACCTCTCATAAACGGATACGCCACCCGGGGTTGGGGGCTCAAGCCCCGTACCATGGCTGAGCACTGTGGAACCCCCTCCCCCTAAATTTTTACATCCTTGGAGGAAGTAAAGGATGAGTTTGAGCGTTGACACGAGGTTGAAGGCGATCTTTGGAACACTCCTAGGCCATAGGGCATAGGGCCAGCTGGAGGGCGCCTAGTAAATTTTAGCCCCCAAGCCCAAGTAGAAGTAGAAGAGGTGGAGCCCAATAGGAAAATGACCTTTTTCCCTTTCTTCTTTGGTTCTCCCAGCTAGTTACTAATTTGAGCATAATGATTTGATTGCTTTGAAGTCTTGCATCTTCACTTGAAAATATGGTATGGACTGTTTAGACACATAGATTTCTAGAGGATAGCTTCATGCCTTCCATACTGAGTGAACTTAAGTCCCCTTGGATTTTCATGCTTGATCCATGTTGGCTCCTCTGTTTTTTTTTTGAAAACGGCTCCTACAAAACGTTTGGTAAGGCTCCTTCGGAGGAGCCGGAGCCGGAAAGGAGCCCTACCAAATAGGCCCTTATTCTCGCTCGCGTGTCGCCCATGCATGCTCCCTCCCTCACCACCATCTCCGTTCGAGGCGGTCGGGGATGAAGTTAGAGAAAAATTAAAGAGGGATGTCATCTGGTGGGCAGCCATCGGCGTGTCGGCGTGAGTGGATTGTTCGATATAGTTGATTAAATGGTCGTTGCGGTGAAGAAAAGATGCCATGTATATGTCAAAGGGATGGTGGTTCTGTAGGCCTACTCTTCCATACACTTGCGCGTGCAAGATTAAAGTGTCTGGTTCTGCACGAGAGGTGGGATAAATGGTGTCTTTCTTGTAGACGCTAGAGGAGGAAGACGAACAGAAGAGAATGAATAATGGGAGTCACGAAGGCGGCACCACACCATATATGTCGTGGCAGTTCCCATGCTCGACACGACACGCACATGCCACGGCTTGACGAGGCGCACATGTGCACGCATCCACGCACCTTCCTCATTCCTCGACTTCACAGCAAGTACACATAACAGTCATCTATTTAGGTTCAATCAACCTCTTATCAATTTTTGGAACAGAAATACACCTTTATTGCACATAATAATGTATTTATATCGGCCTTAGGATTTATTTTGATTTAACTGGATATATAATGGCCAAGAAAATAATTAAATCCAAAAGAGTGAAGCTATATATACACGCAGTCAACACCATCATGATGTTGCAAGAGACATGAGGAGAAGATGAAGATGATGCAGATGGCATGGATCAAGTCAAGTCAACTGGCGTGAAGAACCTTGGAAAAGGACACACGTCTTGGGTTGCATCGTGCGCTTTGCTCGTTTGGAAGGTACTATCTCTTGGGTTGCTGGGACATGTATAGGTCTTGCTCAAGAAGAAGTTACATGAGAAACTTCCCTCATCTTCTTTCCTTGCACTAACCAAATCTTTTTGCCACTCACACTGCAAGGAAACTGTTCAATTCCGATGGACAAAAGCTGACAGGATATAGTGTTCCTAACTATGAACCTTCAAGAAAGACCCTAAGTTAGATGTCAAAAAACTTATGTATCTAAAAAAAAGGGTCAAAACGATCTGTAATTTGGAAGGGATGTATCGGATGGAGTATATACTATTGTTACCGGTCAGTCGGCTTTGTATTGAACTAGTAAGGCTGAGGTTAACAGATGGTCAGATGCCATAGCAACCAGCAGGCTGCAAGGGAAGCGCGATATACTTCCTCCGTCCAGAAAAGAATGCAATTATGAAAAACGTGACAGTCAAGCTAGCCCAACTTTGATCAAGTTTATAGTAAATAGTATTAGCATTTATGTCTTGAAATAAATTTATTATGAAAATACATTTTATAACTAATCTAATGATATTTATTTTGTCTCGTAAGTGTTAGTATATTTTCATATAACTTTAGTCGTTTAACTTATCTAAATATGAGAATTGGATCGTTTTTTAGACGTACGTATAGTGTGTACTCACTGCATCAGGACACATGGTGGTAATAGATAGATATAGATGCCTCGTCATCAGCATCGTAGCAATCAATCATGTGCGAGCGAGCACGCAATGATCCGGTCCGGTGCAGCAATGAAGGAATCCCACGTGGCATGCATGGCTTGGCCTTGGCTTGGCTAGCCAGCTGGCGTTGCAGTGTCCGTCCAGGACTCCAGGGGCTGGGGGCTGGCTGCTCATCAGCAGCTCAAGTAGTCACCGCGGGTCGTGCCGACCAGTTGCAGAACAAAACCAGAGTCCAGAGGGGACCTCCCCGGATCCCCCATCCAGTTCCTATTCTTTGCCTTCCCTTGCGTTGCCACAAGAAAACAAGCAGCAGCTGCCTGCCTGTAGGCTATACCATACCATACCAGGATCAGCTACAAGACAGAGAGACCATCCGCCCGGCCGGACCCCGAGCCATCTGAGACGACCATCTCCCATCAGGACATCAGCATGAGCTGCAGCTCGCCGCCGCCGCTGGAGCATCATCACGACGCCGGCCGGACGAGAGCCCCGGCTCTGGACCTGCTGGACGAGTACTGGTTCTTCAGCAACACCCTCGTCACCAATAACAGCGCCAAGAAGAAGACGCCGCCGCACCTGCCCAGGTCGCCGTCCACCTCCACAGCCACAGGCACAGGCACAGGCACAGGGGAGAAGGCCTCGGCCTCGGCGGGGCCGCCGTCCAGGCTAGGGGGCCGGAGGCTGCTCCGGACGCCGTCGCTCCCGACGTCTCGCGTCGGGATGACGACGATGGAGTTGCCCTTGCCCACCAACAAGGATGACGACGACGACCTGGTACATCAGGACGGAGCAGGTGCTGCTGCCAGTGCCAGTGCCAGTCGACAGCCCCAGCGACGGCAACTACAAGCAGCAGCAGCAGCAGCAGCAGCGGATGAGGTGGACGACGATGACCTCAACTGGAGCTCCATCTACGAGGGCGTCCTGCGAACACGGATGGCGGAGGGAGGCGGCAGGTCGGCGCTGCACCGGGCGCCGTCCATGCCCGTCCCCTCGTCCGCCACGGCCACGGACCACCACCACCACGGAGGCGGCGGGCGGCGGCAGACCAAGTCGACGCCCAGCATGCTCAGGCTGCTCCGGCACTCGCACAGCACGCTGGGGAGGCACACGCCGCCCACCGCCACCAAGGTTCGTTCCTGGTTCCTTCCGACCTTCCCTTCTATGTCAATCACCCAATCCAGCTCCAGGCTGACTGACGACTGACAAGACAGATTGTTGTGTACCATGTCCAGCATCAGGCTGAGCAGAGGATGCCCAGCGCGGTGGCCCGGTGCAGCAAGAAGCAGACGACGAGCGGCTTCCAGTTCCAGGACAAGAAGTGGAAGAGATCCAGCGACCTGGAGTCCATCGAGGTGCAGGAGGAGCTGAGGGCGAGCCTGGCCGACGTGCTCCCGGGCCTCAAGCAGCAGACCAAGAGCAAGAGCCAGAGCCAGAGCCAGGGCCAGAGCAGCAGCAGCAGCCCCCGGCGGCCTTACCTGTCGGAGGCGTGGCAGCAGGTGCGGCGGCCGGCGCTGGCTAGGGTGCAGTCGGCGGCGGAGATGAAGGACCAGCTCAGGATGTGGGCGCAGGCCGTCGCGTGCAACGTGCGACAGGAGTGTTAGTTGCATTATTTATTATTAATAGAAAAGAAAGAAAGAAAAAAAACTTACACACACATATATATATAATATATATATATATATATATATACACATACAGTAAAAACACAGTATATAGTAAATTTTTTACACCGGACCCTGATCGATCAACTTTCCTCTCAAATTTCATAATGGATATACTACTCCTACTTGGCTAGCTGTGCAGCGGTTTATATACATTATCACTTAGTATCTCTCTCTTTTCATTGGTCGATTCATTCATGCACCCTGATCGCTTGATGGTTTCAGCAAGACTTATTCAACCAGCCAACAGTGTTTTTCTCTCACAACAAATCAACACCAGCCAGCCCAAACCAGCCCAGAAACCAACCGACGAACACACCGATGGATTGTAATAAAAAATAATAATACAATACAGTAGTAGTATATACATAGCGCATCATCCACTTGAGCGGGTACACTTGCTTGAGCTACAGCCATGAATCCAAACACAATCTAAAGGTGAAGATAGAGCATGTTCAGCATGTACATGCTGCAATGCAATACATTTTTTATTCTATCCTAGGCCGATATGAGTGTGTCAATCGAATCGAGGATGGGGACGCCACGCAACGCAATGGGGCGGGCTAGAGAATAGAGAGAGATGGGGGGATGGATGCCTGGCTGTCTGTCCAGACTCCAGACTCCAGGGGGTCCAGGCCAGCCCATGTGCACACAAGTCACCAGCAGACAAGTCCGAAAACGTTGCTCGGAATCTGGCCAGTTGGGCGCCAGAAACCTAACATGCGATGCGATGCGATGCGAGATCATAAACAAAAGATCCAGGCTGCAACACCCAGCCAGCCACCATCCTCTATTCGACTATTCCTATCCACGGCGCTGATTGCGGCCGACGACTTGCCGCTGCTCTGTTTTTGTTCCTGCCATGGCTAAATTGGCTATTTGGGAATCCACCAGGTCAAGCAAGCAGCCAACACATTCATCAATCATCACCCCTGCAAATGTAACGACCCCCGCATCTGTCACCATTTTATTCTGCCTTGTGATGTATTAATAGCTGCCAGACATTAAACACCTACGCAACCACTAGAAGCTGAAGAGATAGATATATCTACATTAACAAAACTAGTTGCCGAGGCAGTTCCAACGTACTAGCTTAGCTGAATAGCAAGTGTTAGTGCTGGCTTGCTGCATAACAAGTTCATTCAATAAAGCAAGGCAAGCATCTTCCATAACAAGGCAAGGGGGCCAATATATATATATATATATATATATATATATATATATATATATATATATATATATATATATATATATATATACCGTAAACAAAAGCTACGAGCACTTCGCCGTTGTCCAGCGAATGGCACCAGAACTAGGTCCTGTTACTTCAGCTGCAGACATTGATTCGTTTGGATTACCGGGCAGAACCTTTAGCATCGCCACTGGTTTTTTTCAAGATTGGACCTTGCAGAAGATACGAAGCCTTGTTTCGGGCCTGCATCAAACAAGAAGCTCAAAAGACAAAGGAAAAGGGCATGTAAAACTCGCATCAACTAATTTTTCTGTACCTTTGGAGCATAGAATCTCAGTCCGTGCACCCAATTTGCGTGGAACAGTTACGCAAATAATTCCGCCAAGCATCAACGATCGCAGTCTTCTCTCTAAATGCATCGCTTGAGAAGAGCAGGTTGTCCATCAACACTAGATACACATAAAGCCTGAAAAAGTCACATTCTTTCTCCTTCACGTTGATGGATGTGACTAGCTTCAACATCTTCTCAACGTTTGCCACCTGTAACAAACATACAACACAAACAGTCACGCCACCAACCAACCAAAAGGGGCACAAGGAAGCACATTTCTTAAACACAACACAAGTAGGCATTCTCATGCTTACCTTAAGGCCAAAGCTGATCTTCAGCAACTGAAGTGCCACCTGACTCCTTAGGAATTTGCTGCGCTTATTCATACCGGTAATGCAGTCGACAATCCTTAAACAATTGAGATCCACTGTGACCCTGTAATGTTATGAAAATTCACTTTACATCGCCCATACAGTAGAGAAAGTAAGTAGAAAACCATGGGAAAACTTTCAGGCAGCCTCTTGAACAAAGTATCAGTATTTCATACTGTGTATGTATGCAACTTCTTGATGGCCCCCAACCTATGTAATGTGATACCTTAAAATCCTTATTATAGGCTTATTAGTGAGCTAATGAAATTCTTTGGTGGAATAAATTGCAGACAAGCAATAAGTCCTACCCAGTCTTTCATGCCTAATTTAGTTACTCCCCACTTCCTGAGTTGCAAATGAATATACTACTTTATAACAGACAATCAGGCATCTACAGAAAAGTATTACCTCTGGGCGATTGACTCAGCTACCATCACACAGCTAGTTTCCCACTCACTTGTATCAAGTATAATATAAGTGAATTCAGGCATTCTCCCAAAACAAGCAGCAACCCTTCAAGGCAGACGGTCCAAAAGAGGGAAATGACAATAACAAGAAGTTCTTCTGCCTCAGAAGGTGAGAAGATGGAATGCACTTTTCTGCACATTAAACAAATAGAACAATGAATTAGAGTTAACTTGGTAAGAAAAATTGAACCTTTCTTAATATCACAATATTTGTCCTATTTCTCAAGGATCAAATGAACACAGAAGCAGGAATTGTTGTTACTGAGAAACAAAATAAATCATTATTAGAACATAGCGACACATTCCGTTCCAGGCAAACCTAAAGTCAAGAGAAGAGCAGGGGGGTTCCTGGCCAATCACAGCATCCACGACAGCAAAAAAATAAAGGAAAAAAAGATATGTGTCCTTCGATTGGAGTCCTACGGCAGCGAATCACCCTGCTGCCTTTCGGTGCTTTTAGGGAAACATTCTTGTACAGTGATTGGCTAGAGTCTGTGACGTTGACACTATGCAAGTGGCTGCATGATTCCCAACCCCATGATGGCAACGCCAACGGACATAGAGGAGCTCTGATGATAGTTTACTTTGCGTGTTGTAGACTCTTGTTCCTTGTTGGTTTGAGTGGGTCGGGTTTTTTGCTCTTCTTGTAAACTGGTTTCCCCAGTTGTATGACGCAGACTGTTATTAGCTTTTAATAAAAGCTGAGATCTTTCTCCTTTAAAAAAACAAGACCATTACATGGTGAGATACAGATATTATTTACTGCAGTGCCAATTTACAAAAAAAAAGTATAAGTGCTACTTTGACAGGAGTTAATTTACGAACAGCGTGTTGTTATATTTGGGGACTGGAAGAATGTTGTTACACTATCTCCAAGAGCGGCACCCAAAATACAAGACACATTCGACGTTTGGGTAGTGCTACAGGCAAATAGTTCAATACCCATTTTTGGTCTTCAACAACAGGACCCAAAACACAACCCTTTCTGCAAAATGCGTTTCTAGGAGAGAGGATGCTCATATTTGGGTTGTGTCTCTCCTGCTACCCAAAATGGGTCTCTTGTATAGGTACTCTATTGGGGGCCGAACTAGTACCATCGAAGACCCATTTTGGGTTTGGGTGCCCTTATGGGTACTCTGTTGGAGATACATATTTCATAGTGTTGAGAGAAATGACAACATTCTTTCAGGTTAGTAGATTGAACCCTTTGTAGCTGTAAGCCCTGCTTCCCAGGCACATTTAGTGTATTTAAGTTTTTAGTTAATCTATGTCATTAAGTCCTTGGGTAGCCCAAGAGTTGTGCGGGTACCCAGGCAGCTATTCTGTCTAGTTAAAGCTCTAGTGAGCTGTATGTAATCAATGCAGTACTTATCCTCTATATATTGCAATGCAGTCGCCTGGGAGAGTTGCCCTGGCTGATTCTTTCTCTGTTACCTCCAACACCCTTTAGCTTTGTCTGATATGCTGCTGCCATGTTGGCTATACTGATGGGGCCAACATGACTGTTCTAGAGTTCACAAACAACTATGGAATCACAGAATATAGTAAGATTAATGCATATGCTCATGCCTTTCTAGATATCTGATTGGACCTGTTGACAAATATCTACGCCCTGCCTGTTCTAGCATATTGTTTGATTGGACCAGTTACACATATGCATACCAGAAATTTGATTAGTATCCCAGTGATTCAGTGACTATAGTCAGTTTTTGGGGTCTGCTGTTTATTTGCTTGATTGATAGATTTTTGGCCCGTTGTTTATTTTATTATTTGATTAGGTACATACAAATCGATATGTACCACTACCAAATGGACTGATGAGAGGAGAGCAAGCTACCCTAGATGCAAGATGGTGATGTCCTACTCCTACTCAATCCAGTCACACAGAATACTTAATTTGTTTTGATAGACATGCATATCTGGTCTGGGTGGTTTGGATCTTTCAATTTGCCATTGCTTTACAGGAACAGATAGTTAAGTGTGCCTAATTCTTCCTTTTTTCATCCCATACACCATGGAGAAACCCCACTACAAACTGGGATAGCAAAGTTCCTTATTGAATCCGCCATGGAGAGTAGATTGAATGTCAGTAGGTTTCTAGCTCAAAGGTAATGTGTCCTGTACTGAAAAGGCGAAAATAAATGTTGAGTTCAGGCTTGCATTTCACAATATATATATATATAGGAGCTCTGCCATTCATTTAGGGATAAAGAGGAGTTACATGTACCATTCCACAATATATTGTACTGAACTTACATATTATTGCAGGATGTTTAGGCCAAGGATGTTTTTTGGGCGATAATCATATATGCAGATGAGATGGTGAGCTCAGTTATGTCGCCAATTCCAATATTTAGTCAGGTCTGAGTGACTTATGAAATATTAATCTGGTGATTATCTGATGATTCAAGCAAGTACCAGCTAAGGTTTCTAGGTCAGAGTAACTCCAGCAGGGCCCCTACTTGAGCCCTCGAAACCAAATTTGAGGGTTTGAGGCAAAGAAAAAAGGTCCAGCAGGGCCCCTACTAGAGCCCTCAAATTTGAGGGGGCCCTCAAACCCCCGCCTCCGGCCCTCATTCCTGGTGGCTCTGGTGCCGGCCCTCAAATCACTGTTTCCGACGGTTACTCCTCCCGCACGCAACTCCCGCGTGCCGCTCGCCCGCTCGCATCTTCCGCCCGAGCGCATGTTGTCCTTCCCCATCTGCCCAAGCGCGCCCTTCCCCGCGCGGCGGCCTCCCGGTGAGGTGGATCTCCCTGGCAGAGCCACTCCCGACCACGCCCCTCCCCATGGAGCCTTGTCCTCCCTGTCGGAGGGCCTCCCCTCCCCGTGGAGCTGCTCCCACCCCGTGCCCCTCCCTCTTCCCGGCCGCGCCTCGCTGCCGGAGCCCTCCCTGACTGCTGCTAGCATGGCCAAGTTTGTCTAGGAAGAAGATAGAGCATGGCCGATATTGTCAACAGGGAGAAGATAGAAGAAGATAAAGAGAATGACAAGTGGGTCATATGTGTCATTCTCTCCTAGAATGATTTTGAGGGCCTGTTTTGAGGCCTCCTGTTGGAGTGCAGCCCAGAAAACAGGGCCCTCAAAAGTAGGGGAAGCCCTCAAATAAAAAGTAGGGGCCTTGAGGGCTCCTGCTGGAGTTGCTCTTAGCATATAGAAAGAAGAGTAGGGAATATCCCAAACATTATTCAGAGTATTCTGCAATTTGCACCAATGAAATACAGACTTTGTAAGGAATGAAATGGAGGAGCAGTATTGTAGCTTGAAGATTTCTGCGGTGCTTTGGTCTGGCAACTAAACATGGAGTTTCTTTGGGGCAAGGCTACCTATGCAGATGTAATTTATTGAAACAACCATTGCAACGATGTTTTGCTAAAATGATTATGCCACCTAAAGAATATATACAGGAATTCAGATCAAAGTGACAACCAGCTACCACATGTCCATCTCTTCCACTCAACGACTTGAATCATTCAAACCTTAGTAGTACATGTTCTATCTCTCTTTACATTGCTATTTGCATTCTAGTTTCTAGTACAAATATTTATCCAAGAAAACCAAATCGAATGGAGCGGCCTTACACATGCAATGGCGTGCACAAATTACTAGTATTAATACATCATAAAAATGTCAGACAAAAACAAAGCACCAATACAAGTATCACACTGGACATTCTATTGTATACAGAACTTGACAGAACAAAATACCAAAGGGAGTATACTTTGAATTTCGAAACAAAATAATTAAAGGTTGACTTTACAGTGGTGTCTACCAGTTTAGGCTTGTGTGAGTGTGCAGGCTGAGATACTTAATAAAAATATCCAGTGTATTAAAGTTTTCATACCTGATTTTGCAGCAAGCAGATACAACTCCTAACCAAGCAATGATGTTATGAGGCAGACCATCATCAGAGCCACCTGGTAATGAATGGCCATAAGCTTAATTGGAAATATGCAAAAAAAAAAATGAGCTGAATATTTCAGAATCTTCACCATCCCGAGGGTGACAATTCCAAAATGGAGTGCATTGCATAGTAGTGACAGGTTGAGTGGCTGACAGCTAATTAGGAAAGGAAGAAAAACTTGTATGGAACCAACCTGCAGCGGTGCTTCCAGAGGCTGAAGCCTTAGTGCCTGGAGTATCGAATAGATACCCATAGCTCAGCATAGCACGTTTTAGAACAGAGTAACTTGGAAGATACCCAAGGTTGACCAGCGGTTTACCAGCCTGCAATCAGTAAAAGGAAGATCTGCTTGCTGAAGGTTCAACGAAAGAGCAAAAGGAGAACATGTTTCTATAATTATATAACCTCATCCAGGGAAAGAATGCCATCCCAAAAGTTGGCTGCAGAAACTTGTAACTTCTCATTGGATGAATGCAACACTGACATGTAGTGGCATAAGGATACAGCATAATGAGAGAACAGATCACCGGTCTAAACAGAGTACAGAAACCAATACTTACAGTTGGTCAGTGTCCACGATGCTATAGAGTCTTCAACAAAACCACATATGCGAACCAAATTCAGAAGCCATCCATCCAACAGCATGCCTTCGAGGAAACCCTCTCCTACACAAATAATATGAGGAAGACACTGAAATTAACTGCAAGTGACAAAGCAAAAACCTGGAACAGGAGATGAATAGAGACCGAAGACACCCATTAATGTTGATGACTAACAGATATAACCATACAGCGCAGTGAAAGAAAACAAAAGGTTGAACCAATTCAAACACTGGTGAGTTTTATTTTAGTTAAAAATCAGAACATTTCACAGTGGGAACTGGGAAGTGGGAACAGAACAAACCTTGATGCATCTCTAGATCAAAACCTAGACCTTCAATCGCAGAGAATGATTGCAATAGCTGACAATTTTCGACTCCCACATTGCTAAGATTTGAGGGGGGCTTCTGTAAGGATGAATAATTTAGTGGTTGGTAATCAAAAGGGAAAGTATCTGTAGGACTGAAAATAACAAACAGAAGATAAAGTTAGGGTCATTGGACCTGGCATCCAAAAATTTGCTGACCCCATGGGGGTACATCATCTCTAGCATCCATCACTTTGCCCTGCAAACTCATGAAGATGGAGAAGAAACATCAATCAATCAAATACGAAAAAGGCAGGACGGAACCAGTAGTAGTAGCAGAGGTTGAGGAAGACGATAAATCACCTTTTGCTGAACTTCCTCAAATATTTTGCAAACCGCAATCTCTTGCTGTGTAGACTTGTCGTCTTCCTCACCTGAATCATATCCTCCTTTGGGGCCACGCTTAGACTTGGCGGCCTTAACTTTGAGCTTGTCCTTTTTACTAGATTGCAAGTAATCGAGTAGGAGATCATCCAAGCCGATAACCTTGCTCCTGAAAGTATTGGGGGAATCGGTAAATCGTTCAAACCGATATTTGGCAGTTGGTGCGGCACGGTGATTAGACAGGTTCCAGCTACATATTACTGCATAAAACAAAATCACTACTAGTTGGCTGGCAATGGCAGGTATCAATCATTCCGCGGGGCACTAAAACCCTAAAGCGCAGCGGCTAGACGATGGGGTGGAGTTGACACTTGACGACGATGGGGTGGATTTGACACTTGACGAACACCGCGATTGCTCCAGCCGTAGCAGCGCCGGGCACCTAAAAGCACGGCATCTAATCGAACATCGCCATCCGCATGCCTCCGCCCGATGGGGAGGGGAAGGGGAAAAGAACGGAGCAGGTGGATCTGTGTACCTCTTGGCGGGGCGCGCTGTGGGGAGGAGGGGATCGTCCTCGTTCTCGAAGTCTAGGGGCTCGTCCCTCACCATCTCTGGAGCGTACCTGGCCTGGAGGTAGGTCGTGTGGCGGCGCCGGAGGGAGGGAAGGAGGGCGGGAGGTTTGAGGACCGGAAATGTTTTGCCTGCCTATATTTGACGGCGGCGGCGAAAGGCGACCTAAGGGCGCGGCCTAGGCTAGTGGGCTGGGCTGGGCCGCGGCCAGAGGGCCACGCCACTGGCTTTGCTATCGATCGGCATCTTGCGGCCTGCCCCTGTGATTGGGGACGATCAGGGCCAAATTAAGCAGCGGCGTGGGTTCTGTCACCGGCCACCCCTAGAAATAGCGAGGACACGATACGAGCCGCAGCAGGTTCAAGGATAACGATGGTCGACGGTGGAGACCGATTTCATCGCGAGGAAGAGGAAGAAGATGCCGATTGGGAATTTGGGATGAGCGCCAACTCGACGACGTGCTACCAATTTCAGTTGTGGCCTGGGAGATAGGTTACTGTTCTTCCTTGCGGCTAATTTCAGTTTGGGGGTTAGTTTTTATTGATGGGTTGCTGCACGTTCCTCTGGTAGCGGCAGCGTATGCTTAAAAAAAATTTCTGGCAGCGTATGCTTTTGCCTCTGCTTGCCCTTGAACTTTACTCACGTAAACCTAAAAGATATTATTGTTAGATGCACAAGAATTTTCACGGTGACACTAAAAGATACATATGTGGCGGGGGCACCAGCGCCCGGACGTCCGACACCCGCAGCGCGTCTGGACGCATCTCCCAGCCCCCAGCCAACCGAACCGTGGGCTAGCGTTATGGCCCACCAACAAGACCATCTCAACATCCCGGAAGGGGACAGCGTGCGCTCACGTCCGCGCTGCAATAGCCCGGCGCGTCCCGTCCACCGAACACCAGCACACCCCCCTTCGCCGGCCCTCGTTGCACCCCTCCGCATTCTGAGAAGAATGCAAGGCAGCACAAGGCGAGGATGAGACACCAATGCGAGGCAGAAAAAGCGAGGAGAGAGATGCAAACACCCGATCTATTTTTGAAACATCCAGATACAACACTTGCAACATCGTCTCGAGATAGATGAAACGTTTAAAACATGCATCTGAAACACTTGAAAAAAACACCTAAAAAAACACTTCAAAACAATTGTAACACATACGCAACATCTAGGTAAAACGCTTGCAACATATATGTGAAATATATACAAGATCCAGATAAACACACTTGTAACCTATGTCAGAAAACAGATGAAACATCGGTAATAAACATTTGCAATATACGTGCACAACCATTGCAACATATGCAACATCTCGATCCACTTTTGCAACATCCATATGAAACCCTTGCAACGAACCTCTGAGACATATGAAACACTTGAAACATACGCTTTTAGCGCATGCACAATGTCACATTGCTACTTGGACGAATGGAGCTCATCGTTGTGGAGCTCGACACAGACGCGGAGCTCGATGCCCCGGAGTACGCGGAGGTCGCGGTGCGGAGTTCATCGGTGGCACGGACCTCGACAGTGGGCGCGGCAGGTGGACGAAGTGCAGCTACGACGGGAGGCACGAGTATAGGCAGCGGGCAGTGGCTCAGGCGGGGGCAGCGCCGGCGAGCGGCGCGAGCAAAATTCATCCTATGACCGCGAGCGAGGGCGCACAACACAAAGTGGCATGAGCGACGCGGACGAGTGGATGAGGATGAGCCACGAGGTTCAGATGGAAAGTCACACAAGCGACGCGGTCGAGTGGACGAGGATGAGCCACGTCCGAACGAGAAGTCACAGGACGGACGCCCGAACCATATCATTGTCGTTTCTACCTGGTTCGTTTTCATTGCCCGTACGTGTTCAATTTTACCCACTTTGTCGGGTATCGATATTAGGGATACCCAAAGCAAGGAAGTTAGTGCCCACGCCGACTTCCCCGGATGGCTCGAGACGTATTAAAATGTCTCGCCCGACCTCAAGGCCGCGGGCTCCGTCTTGCCCGACCCCTTGAATACAGGCTTTGTCTCACCCGACCCCAAGGCCACGGGCTCCGTCTTGTCCGACTCCTTGGGTGCGGGCTCCGTTTCGCTCGACCCCTTGGGTGCGGGCTCCGTCTCGCCCGACCCCTTGGGTGTGGGCTCTGTCTCGCCCGACCTCAAGGCCGCAGGCTCTGTCTCGCCCGACCCCTTGGGTGCGGGCTCCGTCTCGCCCAAGGTCGCGGGCTCTTTCTTGCCCGACCTCAAGGATGCGGGTTCTGTCTCGTCCGACGGGGACCCATACCGCCGCCAACCACTCTAGGTCTAAGCGTATGGGCCTGGGTCAAAATTCTAATGCCAGAGAAGAGGCTAGCACGCCTCGATGTAACCCGTGGCCATGACGGGTCATACCTAGGGATTCACATCAAGAACAGTATTGGACATGCGGTGTTGTTCTACATAATCCTAGTACGGACGCTGACAGGCACGTCAGCTCATTATGACATCCACCGATACAGATTGGAACGCCATGACCGGCAGATGATGCCTGCGCATGGCGCTAATGACGAACAGGACCGTGACCTGGAGCCATCCCTGTTGACATCTACAGGATCGGTGGGGCCCGCATGAAGGAGAAGAAGGACCCGACAACCCTGGAAGCCTTCTTCTCTCTCTCATTCTTCTCCTTTTCCTCCTCGGTAACCCGTGCCTTCCCTTCATCTATAAAAGGGAAAGTAGAGCACCCCACGCTTGAGGGGGACATAGAATCAAAACACAAGAGCACGACACGAGCACACGGTTGAGAGGCAAGCGAGCTCTCAGCACCCGTTCACTCCTGTCGGTGTTTCGGACCGGGGGTCCTCAACCAACTAGTGAATTTGAACTGCGTGCCCCTAATCCCGAATGATGATGCAAAGAGACACAAGGTTTATACTGGTTCAGGCAATCGGTGCCCTACGTCCAGTCTGAGAGATCGATCTTGTATTCCTTGCACCGAAGTGCTTGTAGTAGGGGGTTACAAACTGGGCGAGAGAGGGAGCTAGTCCCAGGTCTTTGCGTGGAGCGGTGCGGGCTGCTTGAGACGTTGCTCTCAGGCAGCAGGGGAGCGTGTGTCTGAATCTATGTGAGCCTACGCGAGTGTTCGTCTATGTTCCTGCCCTCCTTTAGAAACAACCCCGATCTCTCCTTTTATAGTTGAAGGGGGGACAGGGGTGATACATGTGTTCGCTGTGCAGTGTCTTGTAAGCGGAGGTGGCGTGTCTGAGCCCTGTAGCTTATTACTATGGTGGCATGGTCAACGGAGTGGTCTTGTCCTTGATGCACTGGAGCAGCGCGCCGGACACACCCGATCTTGTGCGACGTGGGAGCTCCAGTGATAGCTTGGCGCAGGGCATGGCCGACGACGTGCCGGTCGCTGTACGTTCACAGTGTAAAAAGCCGAGGCTCAGTTGGTGCCGAGGCCGAGCCATCGTGGGGGGCTCGGCGGGCGTGAATCCCGAGGCTGCCGAGACCCTGAAGTGGATTGCCGAGGCTTAGAGGGAGCAGTTGGTCCTATACACTGATTCCGAGGCTATAGTGACCCGGACTTGACTCCCCACACCGCGCTGTTCCTAGAGCAGGAATTAGGTAGCACAGTGCGGTACGGACATCAGTTATGGGCACAGTGCTGAGCACAGTGGCCGGTAACCCCTGCCCACTCCTGTCTCCCATCCCGTCGGCCACTCCGCTGTACTGCACCGATGTGCGGCTGACGTTGCGGGAGTGGTTGGACGCGTGACGTTTTGTCAGAGAAGTCGGTCGAGACGGAGGCGATGAGGTTGTTGCCGAGCCGGCCTCGAGCGAGTCGGAGAATCGGTAACCCGTCCGAGGCCTAGCGGGGTGGGGTCTCGGGCGAGAGGGCCTCGGCGAGAGGGCCTCGGCAAGGCGGAGAGTCGGCCTTTCGTCCGAGGCCTTTGCGGTGCGGGCCTCGGGCGAATCAGAGAATCAGCCGAGACCTCGTGGTTGTCCTTTGGCATTGATATAAGCAAGGCTTAAGGAATCTTTTCGGTTCTTGCTTAGGGTACCCCTTTTTATGGTATCCGACAACTCCTTCCACCAGAGACTTGGGATCATCTCCCTCTCTCGCCTGTTTGTAACCCCTACTGCAAACCAAGTGCTGGGAACACGAGCAGTAGCAAACTAGACGTAGGGACGTTCCACCCAAACCAGTATAAACCCTTGTGTCCTTCGAGCACACCATCTGAGCCAGATGCGCAAATACAAATTTACTCATCGGTGGTCCAAAAACACCGACAGTTGGCGCGCTAGGTAGGGGCTTTTTTGCATGTCTCGACGTCCACATCAGGCCTCGGATGGCCAGTCACGGCGTTAGCTGGGTCCAGGGCACGTACGTGTGCTTCGGAAACCTAGACTTCATCATTACAATGGAGGGAGAGTTGGCGTAGCTTCCTGTCGCCGTCCAACCACTCCACTCCATCGGCCTCGACACGATCATCGAGGCGCTTGGGGAGCTGTAGCTGCATGCACCAGAGGCCCACGCCCCCAGGAGCGACTAGCTCCTTGACTTTGATTACGGGAGGCTAGAGCGCCAGCTCGACGCCTTTCTAGGACCTCGACTGTCCCGGGAGGACTTGCGCCGCGTCACCTTCTTGTTCGCCAATGTCATGACGCAACTTACCGGAGGAGAGCCGCTCTCCCCAGAATACCTCATCTAGAGCACCCCGATAACGCTCTCGTTTGGTCTGTGCCACGCCATAGAGACCGTTGGCCACCTTGTGGCGCAGCGCACGCCCCCATCCCCTACGAACATGAGTTCATGGGGATGACCGAATACGTCGTGGAATCTTTCCACGACCTTCTCGCGGGAGAATCAGAGTCGCCCTCTGACTCTGACTTCAGTAGAGTGAGCCATCACCCCTCGTGTGGGGGTATGGCCCCCGATATCAACAAGACAAGACATGGGCTGCACCATTAGAGGTGGCCCAGCCCACAAGATCAAGGCGTGCATGGCGCTGCTCCGACCACCTACAACAACCTAGAAGCTACTTGGTTACAAGGAAAGTATCCTATTTGGTACTATACAATAGCTTGCGGTGCACGCCAAGCAGCACCATGCACGCCTTGATCTTGTAGGCTAGGCCACCTCTGATGGTGTGGCCCATGTCTTGTCTTGTGGATACCGGGGGCCATACCCCCACAGCTAGTCCCCGAGCCTGACAATAGGTGACGTAGTCACGTGGTGCCAGGGTCAGAAAGTAGAAGACCAGCTGAGCAGGCAGGCAGTCCTCGGGCATAGCCTTGAGATGAGAAAAGCGCACATTCACCGCAACGTGAAGTGTGCCCACTTAGTCCCCGAGCCTGCTGGAAGATGAAGAATGAATCTTATAGCAGGGTCAAAGAAAAAGAAGTCTGAAACTTTGCCGACGTCATCCGACATGCGCATATCAAGACCCCAGATGTGCCGCCCAAGATCAGCACCCTGATCTGAACAGCATGGAGCAACTTGATAGCATACCAATGAGACATAGCAAGATCCAACCACCAAGGGCGATGTTCGAGCGCCGAGGAGTTCTCGGCGTAGCTGGCGACATCCGAGCACCGAGGAGTTCCCAGTGTAGCTGGCGATGTTCGAGCACCGAGGAGTCCCTGGCGTAGCTGGCGATGTCCGAGCACCAAGGAGTCCCGGCATAGATGGCGATGTCCAAGCACTGAGGAGTTCCCAGCACAGCTGGTGACGTCCGAGCAGCGAGGAGTTCCTGGCGTAGCTGGCGATGTCCGAGCACCGAGGAGTCCCTGGCGTAGCTGGTGATGTCCGAGCACCGAGGAGTTCCCGGAGCAGCTGGCGACGACCGAGCAACAAGGAGTTCCCAGCGTAGCTGGTGATGTCCGAGCACCGAGGAGTCCCTGGCGTAGCTAGCGATGTCTGAGCACCAAGGAGTCCTCGGCATAGCTGGCGATGTCTGAGCAGCGAGGAGTTCCCAGCGTAGCTGGCGATGTCCAAGCACCAAAGGAGTCCCCGGCATAGCTGGCGATGTCCGAGCACCAAGGAGTCCTTGGCTTAGCTGGCGATGTCCGAGCACCGAGGAGTCCTCGGCTTAGCTGGCGATGTCCGCAAGGTGAAGTGGGGTGAAGTGTGCATCTTTTGTCGACACCTCACGAGAATGTTTCATGGCAGGTACCCCCGAGAGATACATTGCAAGCATCCACAAGGGAGGGGCTACCCCAACAGATGACCTCAACAATGTGGTCGAGGGGGATGCAGGGGCCCTACCTCACCTATAGGTAGAGTAGCTGAAGGCGCGGCACCAAGAGCTCGAAGAAGCATGACTCTAGCTCGAGCAGAAACACGTGGAGCTCGAGCGAGAGATCGAGCGCCATGGAGACGGTGGGCGTGCACGCGCCATGGCCCGCAACATGAACCAAAGGATCATCGAGGATGACGAAGCCCTCCCACACTTCACCCGAACAAGCCAGAACATCGTTGCTGCAGCAGCCTTGCTCTGGGGTCTTTTGAAGCCCGCGACACCCAAGGATCGTCAAGCCCATCGTGAGATTCACACACTACTCGAGCGTGCGGCGGCATAGTAGGTTGAGAGCTCGCTGTCCCGATGACGCAAGCTCGACGCCAGCCAGCGCGCACCCTCAGAGTGACCCGACATGGACATGTTAGTCCACCAAGCACAGCGAGGCGGTAGGCCGCGCACTGCGATCCTGGTGCATGAGCGTCTCGGCCTCCACCATGATGCGCGCGACACCCTAGATGCCCACAGGCATGCCCATGGCAATGAGAGGGAGGAGGCTAGCCGCGGCTACCACCCTCATCGTGGCGGACGCTACGATAGCGGCAAGGACCGAAGCCCGAGCCCCGACTTGCCGGGACCTCAGGCCTTTGGCCTACACATCCTCAACACCGCCTTCCCACCATGGTATCGACCGCTAACCAACATCCCGAAATACTCTAGGGAGACAAACCCCAGACTATGGCTTGAGGATTATCGGCTTGCTTGCCAAGCCAATGGAGCGGATAGTGACAATTTCATTATCCGCAACCTTTCGTTGTTCCTGACAGATTCGACGCGAACGTGGTCACCCAACCGAATCCAAAGTTGGGAGGACCTAAAAGAGATCTTCATGGAAAACTTCCAGGGCACATACACGTGTCCTGGGAACCCATGGGATCTCAAAAACTACCGACAGAAGTCTGGGGAAACTCTTCGTGGATATATTCGATGCTTCTCCCGGTAGTGCATGAGTTGCATGATGTCTACGACGCCGATGTCATAGGAGCTTTGCTGTCTAGGACCACCTGTGAGTCCCAAGTTCACAAGCTGGGACGTAAGGCCCCGCGAACCACCAAGGAGCTCCTCGCCATCGCCACCAGCCATGCCTCGAGCGAGGAGGCGGTCGAGGCTATTTTTGACCGCCCCAAGGGCATGGTAAAGCGGGATGAGGACACCGACGAAGGCGCCTCCAACCACCCCAACAAGTAGAAGAACAAACAGTGGTGCGAGGGCTCTCTCATGGCCACTGCCGACTGCAAGTGGGGTCAGAAGCTCACCGAGGGTACCCCGGACCACTTCAAGAAGTTGCTCGAAGGGCCATGCCCAAACCATGCTTTCCCCGTCAAGCACCTATACAAGGACTGCGTCCTCATGAAGCGGTTCTTGTCCGGAGGCTCCAACAAGGGAGAGCATAGGAAGGAGCACAAGCTGGCCGCAAATGACATTGAGGGGAAGGACGGTGGATTTCTGATGCTGGATGGCTGCCTCATGATCTTCGGAGGGTCGGCAGCCTATGACTCCAAGCGCCGCCAAAAGCTTGCTCACCGCGAGGTCTATACGGCTGAGCCGTCCACGCCTTCCTTCCTCCGATGGTCGAAGTCCGTCATAACCTTTGATCGGACCGACCACCCAGAAAGCGTCCCATAGCTAGGACGATATCCGCTCATGGTTGACCCGATCATCAGCACGAAGCGGCTCACCAAGGTGCTGATGGATGGAGGCAACGGCCTCAACATCATGTACACTGAAACGCTCGATGCCATGGGCACCTTTCCATAGCATCATGCCTGGAAAGCAGGCCGTGCCACTTGGGCAGATCGATCTGCCCGTCACCTTCGGGAATCCGACCAATTATAGGATGGAGACCCTTACCTTCGAGGTGGTTGGGTTTCATGGGACCTACCACGCCATTCTGGGACGTCCATGCAATGCGAAGTTCATGGTCGTCCCTAACTACACCTATCTAAAGTTGAAGATGCTGGGTCCATGCGGGGTCATCACCATCGGCACCTCCTTCAAGCGCACCTACGAGTGCGAGGTCAAGTGCTGCGAACACGTCACGGCAATTATTACATCCAAAGAGCTTGCGGCCATTAGGGAGGAGGTCGTCAAAGAAGCGCCTGACCCTAAGCGGTCGGCCAGGTCTTTTGAGCCTTTAGAGGGCGCCAAGGAGGTCCTCATAGACCCCAGCGGCTCCAAGGGCAAACTGGTGCGTATCGGCACCATGCTTTCTTCCAAATAGGAAAGCGCACTCGCCGACTTCCTCCACACCCACAGAGACATCTTTGCGTGGAGACCTTCGGACATGCTAGGCATTCTAAGAGAAGTCACTGAGCACGCCTTGAAGATTAGGCCAGGCTCCAAGCTGATGAAGCAGCGCCTATGTCGCTTCGATGAGGAGAAACGTAGGGCCATCGGTGAGGAGATTGCAAAGCTTTTGGCGGCCAGGTTCATCAAGGAAGTATACCACCCCGAGTGGTTAGCCAATCCCATTCTTGTACAAAAAAAGAGTAAGAAATGGAGAATGTGTGTTGACTACATGAGTCTCAACAAAGCATGTCCAAAGGATCTGTTTCCTTTGCCACGCATAGACCAAGTAGTCGACTCGACCTCAGGGTGCGAAACCCTTTGTTTCCTTGATGCATATTCTGGGTACCATCAAATCGCGATGAAAGAGTCCGACCAGCTCGCAACGTCTTTCATCACCTCGTTCAGATTGTTCTGCTATGTCACAATGTCGTTCGGTCTGAAAAATGTGGGGGCTACATATCAGCATTGTATGCTCAAGTGTTTCGGTGACCTCATTAGGCAAACCGTTGAGGCCTACGTAGATGACATCATGGTCAAGTCCAAATGGGCTAACTAGGTCATAGCCGACCTAGAGCAGACCTTCACGAAACTCCGAGAAAACGACATCAAACTCAACCCTAAGAAATGTGTTTTCGGGGTCCCGAGGGGTATGCTGTAGGGTTTTATCATATCCGAGCGAGGCATCGAAGCCAACTCGGAGAAGATCTTGGCCATCACAAGGATGGGCCTGATCCAGAACATAAAGGGGGGTACAACGAGTTATAGGGTGCCATGCCGCGCTCAGCCGCTTTATCTCATGCCTCGATGAACGAGGTCTCCCCCTCTATCGGCTTCTGAAGAAGGCCGACTGCTTCGAATGGATGCCCGAGGCCCAGGAGGCACATGACAAGGTCAAGCAGCTCGTGATGAAGGCCCCAATCCTGGTCCCCCCAACCAATGGGGAGCCGCTTCTGCTCTACATTGCGGCCACCACGCAAGTGGCCAGCACCGCCCTGGTTATAGAGCGAGAAGAAGAGGGACACACCCTCAAAGTGTAGTGTCCCGTGTACTTCATTAGTGATGTCTTGTCCGATTCCAAGACTCGCTACCCCCAAATCCAGAAACTCCTGTACTCCATCCTTATCGCCAAAAGGAAGTTGCGTCACTACTTCTAGTTGCATCCGATGACAGTCATGACGTCCTTTCTTCTCGGCAAGGTCGTCCAAAACTGGGATGCCACAGGAAGAATTGCGAAGTAGGCACTCGAGCTGATAAGTCAAGGCATTTCATATGCCCCTCGGATAGCCATCAAGTCCCAAGTGCTGGCTGATTTTGTTGCAGAGTGGACCGAGATCCAAATGCCGCCAGCAGTCGTCGACCAAGAGTACTGAATGATGTACTTCGATGGATCGCTGATGAAGAAAGGCACCAGCATGGGGCTAGGCTTTGTTTCACCCCTCAGGGTACACATGAGGTACATGGTTCGCATCCATTTCCCCTCCTCCAACAATGTGGCCGAGTATGAGGCACTCATCAATGGCCTACGCATGGCCATCGAGTTGGGTATCTAACGGCTTGACGTTTGGGGCAACTCCTAGCTGGTCATCGACCAAGTCATGAAGGAATCAAGCTGCCACAATGCCAAAATGGCTATGTATTGCCAAGAAGTCCACCAGCTAGAGGACAAGTTCAACGGTCTCGAGCTCAATCACATCCCAAGGCGTCTCAATGAGGCGGCCAACACGCTGGCGAAAATGGCGTTCAGCCGAGAGCCGATGCCGACCAGTGTCTTTGCCAGCGATTAGTACAAGCCCTTAGTCTGCTACGAGGAGCCAGAATAGACCAGCGATGGGCTACCTACCCTAGGCTTAGGGGCTAACCAGTCGGTGGCTCCATCCGACCCCAAAGTCATAGAGCTTGACGAGGATCCAGCGACAGAGCCCGACCCTCTGACCGACTAGAGGACGCCTTACCTCGACTACCTCCTCCGTGAGGCACTACTAACGGACAAAACGAAGGCATGGTGACTCACGCATCATGCCAAGTCCTTTATCGTTATTGAGGGCGAGCTCTACAGGTGAAGCCACACCGAGATCCTACAGCGCTGCATCCCCATCGAATAAGGGAAGCAGTTGCTGAGTGACATCCACGGTGGGGTCTGTGGGCACCATGCCGTGCCTAGGACCTTGGTCGGAAACACGTTTTGACAAGGCTTCTACTGGCCAACCGTAGTAGCCGATGCTGAACAGATTGTGCACACCTATGAAGGGTGTCAATACTACACTTGGTAGACCCACCTGCCGACCCAAGCACTCCAAACGATCCCCATCATGTGGTCGTTCATGGTCTAGGGGCTCTATCTGGTTGGACCTCTCAAGAGGGCGCCTAGGGATATATGCACTTGCTTGTCGCCGTAGACAAGTTACAAAGTGAATAGAGGCTCAACCGATCTCTGCAATCAAGTTCGAGAAGCCGTGCTGTTCTTCCTTGACATCGTCCATCGCTTTGGGGTCCTGAACTCCATTATCACGGATAACGACACGTAGTTCATCGAGAAGAAGTTCCTCTGATTCTACGATGAATACCACATACGTGTCGATTGGGTTGCCATGGCGCACCCCCACATGAACGGGCAGGTCGAGCGCGTGAATGACATGGTCCTATAAGGCCTCAAGCCTAGGATCTTTAGCCAATTGAACAAGTTTGGTAGATGATGGGTCATGGAGCTTCCTGTGGTGCTCTAGAGCCTGAGGATGACTCCCAATCGGGCCATCGGCTACACACCATTCTTCATGGTCTATGGTTCCGAGGCTATCCTCCTGACCGACCTCAATTATGGAGCACCGAGGGTCAGGGCATACGACAAACAGGGAGCCCAGGCATCCCTCGAGGATGCCATGGACCAGCTAGATGAAGCGCATGATGTTGCCCTCCTCCGCTCGGCCAAGTACCAGCAAGCGTTGTGCCGGTACCATAGCCGTCGAGTGCGGGGTCGGGCCTTCAACATTGGGGACCTAGTGCTCCGCCTCGTCCAGAGCAACAAGAACCGCCACAAGCTCTCTGCACCATGGGAAGGACCATACGTCATCGCGGAGGTGCTTTGACCAGGCAGCTATAAGCTCAAGACCATTGACGACGAAGTCTTTGTCAACGCCTGGAACATCGAACAGCTACATCGCTTTTACCCTTAATTTATGCATGCTTTCTCTTATCGGTTTCGCTATCGACTCCTCGATCTTTAGTGGCACTTGACCCCAGCAACAGCGAGGGGTCGGGCCTCACTTAGGGGCTGATAAGAGCATATCTATCCAGTAGACATTTTCTATGCCCGACCCTTTCTCACGTTAAGATCTAGAAGCAAGGGTTGCGAAAACAAACGCTGAGTAAAACTGGTAGGACCACAAGAAACCTACGCCCTAGCGGTTACGATGTTTTTGCTCACCAGCATGATCAGAGTTTTTTGCCTATACCCCGAGCTTTTTGGACTTAACTACAGAAAGAGTCAGAACGCATTAAAGAGTATATCTGCCCAGCAAACTTTAACTGTGCCCGACCCTTTCCCACGTTGAGATCTAGAAGCAAGGGTTGTAGAAACGAACATTGAGTAAAACTGGTCGGACTACAAGAAACCTACTCCCCAGTGGCTACGACGTTTTTGCTCACCAGCATGATCAGAGTTTTTTTTCACCTGCACCCTGAGCTTTACAGCCTTAATGACAAAAAGGGTCGTAACGCATTAAAATTTTTGTACAAAAAGGGGAGAAGAGGTAAAAAATTTTTTGGCCATAACAAAATTTAAGAGCTTGTCCACTTATTACAAGTTCGCCGCCTGACTTATCTACCTAACTAATTTCTTGGGGGATGATCTCATCATCTATCTCCGTAGGTAAGTCCTATGCCAGAGGGGCCACCACCTTCTCGACATCATCTAGCTCAGCATCGGTGTAGACAGGCATAAGAACCGTCCCAAGGTAAGGTGGGATATGGAGCTAAAAATGCTCCTATGGCCCATTCAGGCCTAGGAGTTCGAAGGCTGGCCCTTTGATGGGTTCACAGCCACTCCGGGGTGCCCTTAGAGTGAGGGGTGGAAAGGGATGGGCCCACTAGCGGCCAGTACCTGGGCGCACGAGCACCGTGGGCATCCTGGCCCATGTTCGAGTCTTGGTCGGTTCCCAGTCCATGGTTTTTCCTCAAAGAAAGGCAACGAGCCCTCGGGACCTATCGAATGGACCCAAGAACTATATGGATTGGTCACTAAGAATCTAGGGTCGGTCACCAGCTGACCCATGCTGGACCCCCGCTAACGGGAATCCAGGGCCCCACTCGGACTAGCCCGTTAATAGCTCACTAAGCACCATGTTTTGTCCATCGAGGAAAAACATGGCATGGCTCAACCCCTCCGTTTTATTAAAAAACGCTTGAGGGATGACGATCACAAAGACGAGCTGACCCCTCGATCGAACCCCTACAACGTACGGGGGCTCGAGGGAAGTTGGACTCGCAAGGAGACTGAATGCGCGGTCATAGGACGATGGCTCAGATCCTAGGGAGGGGGGTACGTGCAAAAACTAAGAATAACATTTCTGAAACAAAAAACGCTTTCTCTTACCAGTTTCGCTATTGTCTCCTCGATCTTTAGTTAAACATGACCCCGGCAATGGCAAGGGGTCAGGCCTCACTCGGGGGCTGATAAGGGTATATATATACCCTTTCTAGAACAGTCATCGTGCCCAACCCTTTCTCACATTAAAAACCTAGAGGCAAGGTTTGTGGAAACGAACGCTGAGTAAAACTAGTCGGACTGCAAGAAACCTACACCCCAGCGGCTATGACACTTTTGCTTACCAGCATGATCAGAGTTTTTTGCTCGCACCTCGAGCTCTACAATCTTAACAATAGGAAGGGTCAGAGCACTTTAACCCTTTTTACACATAAAAAGGGAGAAAGAATAAATTTGTTCAACCGAAACGAAAGCACAAGCTTATTTAGACGAAACAGAAGGGTTGAAACTTGTCTGCTTATTACAAATGTGCCGCCTAACCTATCTGATGAAACTAACCCCTTGAGGGGATGATTTCATCTTCTATCTTAGCAGAAAGGTCATGCGCTAGGGGGGCCACCTCCTTCTTGATGTCATCCAGCTCGGCGTCGGTATAGATGGGTGCGAAGCCTTAGCTCATCATCTCTAGATCAATGTTCTCATAATGAGAACGGGCGACCGTGAATGATCGATGAATGCCAAAGTGAAGCGCACCCCTTGCCATATCACGTGCCCGGTCCATGATCTAGTTGGCGCGAACCACGAGCGAGCTTGTCTTCTGCTCTGGGGCTAGCTCGAGCTCATCGCAGACCAGCTGGATGATGACGCGTAGGTTGTGATGTTCATCACTCTCCTTCTAGAGGGTGTCCTTCACCTCACTGAACTCCTTCTCTAGGCCATGAGTCTTCACCACCTCTGCCCCGAGCTTGTTGTCGAGACCTACCCAAGTCACATACCGACCATGTCAAAAGGCTTACCACGGATTCTAGGGAGAAAGACAACAAGGGAAACTAGAGACTTACCGTCCATGTCCGCTTGAAGCTTGCGCACCTCATCGCGCTGCCGGGTCACCTCGGTCTCCAGGCGCCGGACCTCTTCTTGGCGCTGACCGACCTCCGTGGCGAGCCCGGCGAACACGCCCTCGGCTACAACCTTCAGGTCCCTCTCCCTTTGAAGCTCATCCTCGAGGTGGTCGATCCACTGCTGAGCATCAGTGCGCTCCTAGCGAGCCAGGTAAATCCTCGTGTGGAGCTCCTCTATGGCCTAGAGCAAATTGTCCCGCTCCTTCCATAGCCACTCGGCCTCCACGGTGTCTGTGCGCGCCCTCTCGATCAGGGTCGTGATCTTCTCCTTGGCCTCGTGGGCATCATCACAAGCGTCCTTCTCCTTGACTCAGAGGTCGGCCACCTCCCGAGCGGTAGGGGCAAGCTCAGCCACCTCCTGATGGGCGGCAGCGAGCTATGCAGCCAGCCCCTCACTCCGCCGCATCTCCTCAGCAAGGAACTAGGACTTCTTCCGGCTGTGGGCCATAAGGATCTACGAAGAAGACAAGACTTAGAGGTGTGGAAAGAGAACTTAAGGGTCGGAAGCATAGTCATATCATACCTGGCCAACCGGGGTGACAATGTCACACATTGAGCTCAGCATGGTGGTCAGGGCACGAACCGCATCCCCAACCTCCATGTGGACGCTCCCCCATTCCCTCTCCTCTGCTGCTTCATCAAGGGTAGCCACCTAGACCAAAGACCGGGACATCCCCACGCTGACCTCTCTTGCGGCGGCAACTCCTCTAGAGTGGCTCCTCTAGCAATAGAGGGGGCATGTGATGTGGACACAGAGGCCTGCCAAGTCACCACATCTACAAAGGATGCCTCGGGTGTGCCCCCTTCCATCCATCCCACCATGGACACGGCCACATGCATGGACGATGGCTCCGGCTATGTCGCCTCCACCTGCGACATCGAGGACACGACTGGCCACACTGCGGCCGCTGTAGGCACCCCGAACGTGCCCTCCTCGGCCTGCTCTCCCATGGACGCAGCCATGGCTATGCCTCCTCAGTCAACACCATGGCTGTCCCAACACCACTCATGCTCACCACCGGTGCGGCGCCAGCTAGCTCCTAACACATTTGCTAGAGGAGGATCTTCTTCGGAGCGAGCCGCACGAGAAACCCTATCCTCTGACTTTGCTAGGGACATGTCGGTCAGTTCGTGGCAAAAAATCGTTAAGATAAAAGGATGAAAAAACTCTTAACTCACCCTAACGTCATCATGCGAGGACGTTTTGGGGCCAGCTTGCCTGATCCTGGCTGCTCCTCGTCAGCATGTTGCAGCTTTGAGCCCTCCCTCGGCTCGGAGGGCTCAGACAAATCAGAACGGTGTCGACTCCGGAGGCGTCGCTGAGGGCTCGGATGGAGCGGGGTGACCTATTTCCGCTGGCTTCGGGGCCGCCGTCGAAGGCCCCAATGAGGTGAGGCTACCTGATTCTGCCGGTTCCGAGGCCGCTGTCGAAGGTCCGGATGGGGTGGGGCATTTTGATTCCGCTAGCTCTAGGGGTGCGTCCTCCCCCTCATGCCCTGTGGCATGCCGTAGGAAGGGCCCCGCCTATGGCGAGGGTGGGTCCTTGTCCTTGGTGGACAGATCATCCAACGGGATGGGCGACATGGAGCTATCCTCCTCCTCCTCCTCCTCTTCTTTCTCCTCTTCTTTCGACGAACCTTGACGCTGCTTACCTCGCTGTAGCCTCACTTGCTGCTTCGACCGTTGTTTCTTCTTCCTCTTCGCCCTTCTTCTTCTTCCTTTGTTCATCCGTGGCATGATTCACCGCCCTCATGGCCGCATGGACTAGCAGCGACGCGACAGAGTCCTGGAAGACTAACCCCACCAGTAGCTCAATGAAGCCCGCGTTCGGTCGCATCACAGGATGCCCTAGGATCGGGAACACGGTGTCGCCCTCCCCCATGGCCTCCTTGATGCACTGCGTGACCTCGCTGTCATGGAGCAGCCCCTGGGCGAGCGTTGTCCCAACGAGCTGCGCGCCAGGCGTCATCCCGTATAGTGGGAGGATGCGCGACATCAGCGGCGCCACTCTCCTCACGTGATACCCCCCGATGACACCGGCCCTGTGGAGGCCGTGGGTCTTTAGGAACGCGATGACCTCGAGGAGGTCATGCATCCTCTTCTTCTCCTTGACAGGTGGCCCCCACGGCCATGACGGTGGTACCTCTTCGACCAGGCACCCGGAGAAGATCGGCAAGGGAGCGGTAGGGTCGTTCTTTAGGTAGAACCAATGTGAGTGCCATCCCTTGTTGGATCTAGAGAGCTGGCAGGGCATGTACTCGGCCGCCCGCTGTCCCCGGAGGTTGATGCCCATGCATCCCATCAGCACTAGGGTCTCTCGACCTCTCTCCTTCTTCTTGGTCAAGGAGATAGAGAAGAAATATCTCCACAGCTCGAAGGGGGGCTCGATCCCTAGGTACCCGTCGCACATCATGATGAAGGCCGCGATGTGCTAGATCCCATTGGGGTTCAAGTGCTATAGCTCGATCTGATAGTGGTGCAGCAGACCCTGGAAGAACGGGTGGGAAGGAATCATGAGTCCATGCTCATGGAAGAGCGTGAAGAAGACGACGTAGCCGTCGGGCGAGGTCGGCGCATCCTCATGGCCAGGCACAAGCCACTCCGCTGCATCGGTCCTCCTGTGGAGAAGACCATGCTTGACAAGGCCCTCCATGCATGCATGGGTAACATCGGAGTGGTACCACGAATCCATGGAGGATGGAGGCGGCTACGGAGAAGCAAAGGTGGCGGCGGAGAAGCGAAAGCTACAGATCTAGGGCTTCGGCGGTGGATTAGCAAGCATGGCAGATCCAAACGGCGGTGGCAGAGAAACAGAGAAGGTAAGGCTATGATTTTGGTGTGTAGAAATGTGAAGGGGAGGCCGCTATTTATAGGATGGAGCGGGGCAAGAAGGTGAACCGTCTGCCTAGATTCACGTGCTCCCTACGCCGTGTCACGTCACCTCCCTCTAAAGATCGTGCGCACGCTATCTCTGGCTACGCCCTTGAAGGATACGTCAGATGACGGTTCGCCCGGTCGATGGGCCAAGAACCATCACAGGTAAGGAGGGATACAGAGCTAAAAACACTCCTACAACCCATTCAAGACCAAGAGTTCAAAGGCTGGCCCCTCGACGGGTTCACAGCCGCTTCGGGCACCCTTAGTGCGAGGGGTGGAATGGGATGGACCCACTAGCGGCCAATACCCAGGCACACGAGTGATGCAGACATCCTGGACCACGTTTGATTCTTGGTCGATTCCCAGTCCATGGTTTTTCCTTGAAGAAAGGCAACGGGCCCTTAGGACCGGCCGAGCGGACCCAAGAACTATATGGATTGGCCGCCAAGAGTCTAGAGTCGATCACCAGCTGACCCACGCCAGACCCCCACGAACGGGAAGCTAGGGCCCCATTTGTACTAGCCCATTAACAGCTCACCGAGCACCATGTTTCGTCCATCGAGGAAAAACGCGGCATGGCTCAGCCCCCCCTATTTTATAAAAAAATGCTTGAGGGATAACGATCACAAAGGTGAGCCGACCCTCGACCAGACCCCTACTACGCATAGGGGCTCAAGGGAAGTTGGACTCGCAAGGAGACTGAACGTGCGGTCGTAGTATGATGGCGGACCGATCGGATCCTAGTGGACTGGAATCAAGAACAACCTTTCCGACCTCCCAAATCCTACGGTTACATGCCCCCTAGAAGACCGATCATGACAAAAGGGAATCGCCGTCCTACCAGGACACGCCACGGGCTACTGTCGGCTATCAATATTAGGTATACCCAAAGCAAAGAAGTTAGCGCCCCACGCTGACTTCCCTGGATGGCTCGAGACATATTAAAAGGTCTCACCTGACCTCAAGACCGCGGGCTCCGTCTTGCCTAACCCCTTGGGTACGGGCTCCGTCTCGCCCGACCCTAAGGCCATGGGCTCCGTCTCGCTCGACCCCTCGAGGCCGCGGGCTTCGTCTTGCCTGACCCCTTAGGTGCGGGCTCCATCTCACCCAAGGTCGCGGGCTCCATCTGGCTTGACCTCAAGGATGCGGGTTCCGTCTCGTCCGACGGGGACCCATACCGCCGCCAACTACTCTAGGTCCAAGCGTATGGCCTGGGTCAAAACTCTAATGCCAGGGAAGAGGCTGGCATGCCTCGATGTAACCCGTGGCCATGACGGGTCATACCCGGGGATTCACATCAAGAACAGTGTTGGACATGCCGATGCTGTTCTGCCTAATCCTAGTACGGACGCTGACAGGCGCGTCAGTTCACCACGACGTCCGCCGGTACGGATTGGAACGCCATGACCTGCAGATGACGCCTGCGCATGTCGCTAATGACGAATAGGACCACGACATGGAGCCGTCCCTATTGACATCTACAGGATCGGCGAGACCCGCATGAAGGAGAAGAAGGACCCAACAACCCTGGAAGCCTTCTTCTCTCTCATTCTTCTCCTTTTCCTCCTCGGTAACCCACGCCTTTCCTTCGTCGATAAAAGGGGAAGCAGGGCGCCCCACGCTTGAGGTGGACATAGAATTGAAACACAAGAGCACGGCACGAGCACACGGCTGAGCGGCAAGCGAGCTCTCAGCACCCGTTCACTCCTTCCATCAGAGACTTGGGATTATATCCCTTCCTCACCTATTTGTAACCCCTACTGCAAACCAAGTGCCGGTAACATGAGCAGCAGCGAACTAGATGTAGGGATGTTCTGCCCGAACCAGTATAAACCCTTGTGTCCTCCGAGCACACCATCCGAGCCAGACGCGCAAATACAAATTTACTCGTCGATGGTCTGAAAACACCGACACACTTATTAATTGAGGCATTCCTTGATCCCCATTGTTCCCGGCTACCTCAACTGCCAGGATGCACACCATGTGCCTGACGGTATTTTTGCCTTTATAACTATTTTGATTACTATCCAAATGATCATGTTTAGGTCTGTTTTTAATAATTGGGTATATCTACAATGTACGTAGTTATCTGTTTTATGGCTCAGTTTGTTCATCCAGTAAATGAAGGAACTCTTGTTTATCAGTTTGGACAATGGTTTGCAAGTTTGGATTGACATTAAGTAAACTTCATGTTTTGCCTGTACAAGACATTTTGCTGTTAACTGAATGATCTTGAATGACATGTGCTGTTAACTGAGTGATCCTTCTGTTAACTGAGTGATCCTTGTGTTTACTTGCAGTGCTCTTGGTTGAACCAATGCATGATTAGGGGCACTTGAATTCAAGAGTGTTTCTGATTCAGGTTCATTCAACATTTAGCACAGTTCTGAATATTTTTCCAATAATTACCTTCATTGTTTGGTTTGTTTTCCTGCTTGTATAAATAATTTTTTTACCCGATCTAGATGATGCTTGTTTTAAAAGTGCTTTAGTTAGATTGTATCATCATGTGTCCAAAAGTCTGGTTTGTAGCCAGCAGACCAGTGGCGACCTCAGATTCCTGTGGACATCGCTTGCCCCGATGCAAACACTAGATTAGAGCTTATATTAGGCAGCAGCGATGCTTTCCATTATCATTTACATATTACATATTAGTGTAGACTTATTTTGAACATCTTTTTGCTATTGCACAATGATTGCTAGGTGGTCAAAATGCACTTTTGGTCATCATTGTTGGAGCAGATTAGTGTACACTTATTTTAGTGTTGGTAAAGTTAGTAACTTAGTATGAAGTATCGCATTCCTCTTTTTTCTGCCAGGCTGCCAGTCTAGCCATGGTTGGTTTCTGAAGCTGTCCAGGAAAAAGTAGTTGAACCAACTATTTTTCACCCTGTTTTATAGCAAGTATTGTAGTTTCTTTAAAATAAGTAGTAGGCTCAAGGCATACCTAGAGGCACCAGGCCCATGTTTATTTGGAGGAAATACCCAAGGCCCATGTTTGATTTTGTAATCGCAATCACACCCTCTCAAGGTTAGAGTGGTGAACCCCAGTGAATTTTTATTATTCATATCGATCTGTAGGTCCTTTTCTTATTCATATATATACTATAGTATTGTTATTGTTTCCTGCTTTCTTTTAATTCTAGAAATCACTAACTTTGTTGGGTGTGCATCGTCTCTGTTTTAATGATAATGCAAGGTTGGGGTCTTAGGAATTGCTTCTAGTTATACGAGATACTTACTTGAGTACTTGACATACAACCCCAGTGACTATTGGCACTGCACTATCTCCACATGTTTCTTGAATCATCAGTAGATGGTGGAATGGTAGTGTGATGATATAGCTTTATCATTACAGACTAGTCAGCCGGTGAGATATCACCTCATGATTCGAGAACACTACACTGTTTTTTTGCGTATATTCTTGTAACTCACCATTTCCTTTGTGTTGCTTGTAGAGGACTTGGCGGAAGCAACACATGATCAGAGAAAAATAAGTTTGTTCCCTTCTTCATCACAAGCATATGAGAAAACGTTCAAGCTCATAGCGAGATTTCGCTCCTCCTAACTGTCAATTTTTATATACATGCACCTACTATTTGTCCATTTTTTATGCTACAGTCATCTATGTAATAGAATATTGGTGTGTATGAACTGGAGGACCATAATTTATTCTTGTGTCAAAGTTTTTGGTCAAGAAATTGATATCCTGTTTTATTTTTTTGTTATCTATCTAGATATGTGGATGGAGATGACTACTGATATTTCTGTGGAAGCCACATATTAGCTTTGTTGGAAGATGATACTTGAATAGAACTTCTATATTAATAGACTAGCTTTGTTTCAGGTTTGAAATATCTATTTATTTGTATGGAAAGTCTTGTCCCTGACTTTTTTTCATGATTTTGTGGATTTTTTTTCTGATTTTTTGAGACATACAGTACTTTGCTTCAATTATACGGTCATTTTTACCAAACGCATTCTTGGATTGTTATATACTATATTATACTATACTATATAAAACAGCAGTAGGGAAACTCCCCTGATAGCAGTCTGCCAAACAACAGCAGGGAAATTCTCCCATACGTGGATACCTCCCCCAGGGTGGAGGCGGGAATGAGAAATCCAAAAAAATCCACGTCGGGGGCAAACTTCCCGGGGCTAATTTGCCTCTGCTGCCAAAGTAGCCCTAAGGAGCAAGGAGTCTCGGTCCACCACCCCCGTAGCCATAACAACCCGATATCAGATTCCGGCAATCCACCAAGCACTACCATTGTTACCATGTTGCAATTTGCGCCAGCCACTGCGCAAGACATTGAGAAGCTCGCTGCCATGGTCACTTAGGTCGCCAACCAATTCAAAGCCTTTAGCGTCTCCCTGACCGCAGTCCACAAGCAGTAGACCAGACAGCTCTGGAGCACCTACATCAACTTCACTCGAGCTCGCTCCTCCCACTCTTCCTGCTACTTCCTAACGGCTTATCCTCTTCTTCCCACGAAGGTGGTGATCAGCACTGCAAACTTACTACACGACATCGAGCGGGAGGATTATATCGACAAACGCTATGTCAACTAGTGTCGGCTCTGGTGCCGCTAGGTATATATGCTACCTATGACCCGCCTTGTTCTCCTATTTGAATCCATGATTAGTCTCATGTTAGTTACTTAGTTGTCTTGTTTTGTGACTAAATCACACGTGCACCTTTTTTATGTCACCAACATGTTGTTAATATTTTTTTTTGATTAAATTAGTACTGAATTTGCCTAATTTTTTAACAGCCACAACCTCCAAGTTGACTTAAGTGTGAACCTGTTGTGAGAATTTAACTCAACATGGGTAAGGTCACTGCTAGTGTTGAATCTCGAGTGGTGTTGCTCGTGGAGTAGCTATGGACCGTCTCTCTGTGATAGCAAGTTGGATTAACCCCCATACAGACCACATGTCATATATGGGTGTGACAAGCTAAGTACTTAATGCTGACAAACTAATTGTGTGGATTCGGCTCGTGATGTAGTGCGGGGTAGCTAAAAGATAAAAGTACCTCGGCTCATCGTCATACCGTTCATGGGTTAGTTGACCACACGGGAGAAAGGTTGGAACCTTGAGACAATCCTTATATGAGATAGATGTGGAGGTTCATCCTTAATGTCCATGTGGGTACAATTGTACACCTATGCAGAGTTCTTTTCGAAGACATAAATATCCTTAGACGATATCTCTGTTGTTCTTACTTCTAGTTTCAGAGTAGTGAGTGTAAGTTATAACTTGTACTTGAGTTGTTCATATGCTTACATGTTTACTTAATTATTTCACTTAATGAGTAGCAACTTGAGCATAGCATATCATGTCCTATTCTAACTAGTGTTTTAAATAGTGTGCTATAGCAGCGGCTCAGGATAGTTACCGCTACAACACGGTTGTACTAAATAGCGGGATATAGCAACGATATAGCGGCTGAATAGACCTCTCCACTAAATGTTATAGCCTGCTATTTAAAACACTGACTCTAACCTACACTATGCTTTTCATAATCTTACAAATGCCCATTAATTACCTCTATTGCATCCACCAAATACTTATGTTGGAATAAGTCAGTTGTTTACATGTGCTGAAGATTTGGTGATCACTTAAGTCAAACTTGAGTGAAGTCAATGGCTTAGCAGAACATGGTACTTTGATGAAGCGAATGTAATGAGGGCATAACCGTAGATATTGGGATACGTATTAGACAAATTGATAGATGAAATCTATATCTCGTAATTTATTTCTATATTGCAAACTGTAAATTTTCTTAATGGTTGTCAAGTACAATTGTTGTGATATATGATTCTTGATGGTTTGTTTTATGGTGTGTAACTCTACGACTTGATCATGTGGTTTAGCTGCGCTAGTGGAGATCGTGGATGGGGACTCCAGGGACCCTCTTGCAACCCTCAAGTTAGTACTACATTGATCAAGAGGACAAAACACGTGATACTAGCTGGATGGCCGAGGTGAAGTCCTCACTCACATGATCTTGACAACGTGAAGGGGAAATGAGAGGATTGAGGAAAAACCGAGGTCGCCCCTTTTTATTTTTAGGAGCAAATTATTAAAAATGATTGGAGATAAACAACAAATTCTCTCCTTACTCTTTTTTATGAGTTTGAAGTAATCATAGATTTGACAAGCAATTTATTAGGAACTCTTGCAGATGCTCTAAGGGACCATTTGATTGAATCATGCTGGTCATCTAGTTGCACTAATGCAACTTTTGCAAATAACCCATTCCACTTTATGAACTTATCCCCCGCTAATGCTCTTCCAAAACTTAAATTGATAGGTGTATAGTTGAGGGCATGAGCAACATAAATATGCCTTTTTTTTCTTGCAATATGATATAGAGAAGGGTGTTGTTCTTTAGGAGTCAAGTTTTCTAACCCCTTATCCTTTCAGAACCTAATTTATTTGAGCGCCATCATGGAGATTAAAACTGAACAAATCCAAGAATCAGTCCTTAACCTTCATAAAGCATGATCAAAAGTGAGAATCTCCTGGCTTCCAACAAACTTCACCAATGGTTTTGTCTTTAAGGTACTTATTTCTGAAGCTCTTGGCAACTCTGTCTTTATTCATTAACTTATATAACCACTTACCGAGGGGCAAGAAATTATGCAATTCAAGGTTTTAAACTCTCAAGTCACCTTGTTCCTTTGGCAATCATAAAATGCACTACTTCATCAATCTATAATTTTTCTTATGGTTGTTCCCTTGCCAGAAAAAACATGATCTATAAAATTCTAATTTCTTGAGAATAGCTTGTGTTACTTTTAAGGAAGACATCATACACATGCATGGCAAGGTTGTTCAAAACTACTTTTTTTTTGTAGAAATCGTGTTAATCAATCACCATAAGAAAGCAAGCAGTTTTCCTAGCTTACGACTGCTTAGTTTTTAGTTCGAAAATGTTCTTCAACAAATGTCCAATATTTGTTATCAAGTTTTTCTATGACTCGTAGGAATACCGAAGTACTTAAAAGGAAATTGGCCTATTCCACGTAAAGGGGAGGCGGCTGACGACTCCATTTGGCGCTGCAGTGAAATGAGGACTGAAACTTGCTTCTGTTCAATTAAATTGGACAGCCTTGGTTCAGGGATCTTCTAGAAGGTGATCTGCAACTCTGAAAGGGACTTCCTTGAGCTTGTGACACTGTTGCGCTAGGCAAAGAATTTCTACATAAGATGACCGCCAAAAGAAAAACAGATCATGAAGAGCTTACATCTTAATTATATATGTCCGGATCGGGCTTAAGCTCAGTACAAAGTACTTTTCAGTCAACGAACAATATTTTTCTCTCACAACAAATCAGTATAAGCCAAATTTCAGCATAAGCGAATAGGGTGGTTTTCTCAAAATTTACTCCAAATTACCATTGCATTATTAAACTTGCAGAAGGTAATAACACCATTTACACTGCCACATGCCATTCATGATAGGTGGTATTTCAAAATCAACTGAAAACCTTCAAGCCTGAGTGAAAAAATGCACGTATCTCTTTAAATCCACTTGCTTTAATTTGATGGTGGTTCATACTACATCTACTAATTGTTTATGACTTGTTAATTATGGCTCATAGCCCTAATTGCTACCGTATTTTCATTGCCAACAAGTTAACAATATCATTTTTGTTCCAGAACACAGTAAGCTATTGTTGAGAAGGTACCCTTGTTCGCTTGAGCTACTTTTCAGCCACAGCACAGTGTTTTTCTCTCACAATATTTTAGCATAAGCATCAGCATAAGCCAAATTTCAGCATAAATGGACAGGACCAAGGGGAAAAGTGATAAGTAATTTTTTATGTCAAAACCAAATGCTAGTTCTTCTCTCATTTTTTTCGTTTGTCAATCAATGCAACTTACGCCTCGTGCCGCTGATACAAAGTGTTCTGCATAACCCTCGATGGCAATAGCTTTTCTCTAACACCTCGCCGAAGGGTGGAGGGAGTGAGGGTCCATCGTTTTCAATAAGTTTTCTAGTAGATCGAGTCATTAGGGTTAGGGTCTCTCCATGCCAAGTTTTTTGGTTTTGAGATTTATCTCCTCCTCCTCCTCCTCTCCGGCGACGATAAGGGGGCAGGATGGAATCGTTTTCTCCATGACAGCTCTGTTGAAGATGAGTATGACAACCACGGTGTCAGCAACTTCATCAGCATGATGATATGGAGACTTTTCTTTCCAGACAGCGATATCAAGGCGGAGATGATGTCACCACAGTAGAATAATTTTCTCCAGTCTCTTCTCCGTTTTGTTATGGTTAGATCTAGCCACAATGAAGGACTAGGAAGAATAAGTTTCAGATCAGTATTCCTCATTCTTCGGTGGCAGAAAGAAGAGGGAAGACACAAGAAAGAAGTTCTCAACTCCACCTGCAGGAATGTTGGCCGTTGTTCGTCGGGTATCTGTTCTCAGGCCTTTGCCGAGTGTTTGCTTGTGTGGTCATCCATATGAAGCGTCATACAGGTTTGGATTTGAGATCTGGAGCTATTCACAGTGTGGGTATAATTTAAATGAAAATCAGTTTCTGGACATATGTAATTTAGTCCAGAGTGCTTGTAAAATGATGATGTACCCAGCTATAATCTAATACTATTCTTCTTTCGTCTCAATTTTATTTTTGCTTTTTTTACAAAAAGAACAAACTTGAGTAAAATATAGGAGGAGTAAAAAGTGTAAAAAAATGACCAATCTGCATTTCTCTATTTCTTCTTTAATATTTTTTTGGCAAAAGGAACAAACTTGAGTGAAATACAGAAGGAGTATAAAGGGTAAAAGATGATCACTGTGCAAAAAGAGCAAAAGAATCTGCCTGAGAAAAATATAGGAGAGTTTTTTTTTTTGCAAAAAGAACAAACTTGAGTAAAATATATAGGAGTAAAAAGGGTTAAAAAAACAAACCAATGTGCATTTCTCTGTTTTTTCTTTAATATTATTTTATGTGGCAAAAGGAACAAACTTGAGTGAAATACAAAAGGAGTATAAAGGGTAAAAGATGTTCACTGTGCAAAAAGAAGAAAAGAATCTTAAAAAACGGACGTGCGCAAAAAGAATGTGCCTGAGAAAAATATGGGAGAGGTAAAAAGTAAAAAAAAAGGGTTAAAAAATGGTCCTGGCGGGGCTTGAACCCGCGACCTTCGGCTCATAAGACCAACGCTCTGACCAACTGAGCTACAGGACCCATTCATGCAAAATTCTTTTGAAATTTAAATATAGTAATATAACAGAATGATTCAGCTGAGAGGCTCATAGACCTAGGACTGCAGTGTAGAAAGTAGTAAAGGATGTTCTCATAGTGATGCAAAGTAGGTTTTCAATGAATTCACAAATAACCTTAATATTATGATATGAGTTACCCGCAAAAAATAAGCCTATATTTTCAGATTCGTGGACAACCCCCTTGCATCTCTACCTCTTCAGACCTATCAACTTCATAGTTTCAAAATTACATGCTGTCTTTATGTTTCTTTGTCTCGAACCCGTCATCATGTTATTTTTATACTCGGATGTGGGCGATAAATTTGAGGGTTTATTTCAAAATTAATCAAAGGTGGATAGTTAGAAGCGAATAAAATCCAATGGCTGTGAACAATATTTGAATGTGTGAAGTCGATGGTAGAATGTTTTGTTCTTTTTCCTAAAAAGATTCTATATTTTTCTGTAGCATGTTTGGGCTGCACAAGAGTTCTCCAATTAGTACCATTACCGGCTTTTGCCGGAATATGTGGTAATGAAATTCAGGTGGTGATAGTTCATCTCCTGGTGACCTTTAAAAAAAAGGCTCAAGAGACTACCATTAAACACTGGAGGGGGGGGGTGCAATAACAACAACAACAAAGCCTTTAAGTCCCAAACAAGTTGGGATAGGCTAGAGTTGAAACCCAGCAGAAGCAATCAAGATTCAGGCACGTGAATAGTTGTTTTCCAAGCACTCCTATCTAAGGCTAAGTCTTTGGGTATATTTCATCATTTCAAGTCTCCTTTTATTGCCTCTACCCAAGTCAACTTCATTTGGTCTTCCTCTGTCTCTCTTCACGTTACTATCCTGGCTTAGGATTCCACTACGCATCGGTGCCTCTGGAGGTCTCTGTTGGACATGTCCAAACCATCTCAACCGGTGTTGGGCAAGCTTTTCTTCAATTGGTGCTACCCCTAATCTATCACGTATATCATCGTTCCAAACTCGATCCCTTCTTGTATGACCGCAAATCCAACGCAACATACGCATTTCCACGACACTTATCTGTTGAACATGTGTCGCCTTGTCGTAGGCCAACATTTTGCATCATACAACATAGCAGGTTTAATCGCCGTCCTATAAAACTTGCCTTTTAGCTTTTGTGGTACCCTTTTGTCATAGGACACCAGATGCTTGGCGCCACTTCATCCACCCTGCTTTGATTCTATGGCTAGCTGTTGAAAATAAAAAATTGAAAACAAAAACTACTAGCTAGCTGTTGTAGTTCCACACATATGTACATAGACAGTTATTAGACACCCATAGTTTTAAGGGGGTGTTTGGCTCACCGCCACACTTCGCCTGCCAAAGCTGCGGCACGCCACAGAGCAAAGGCAACTGTTTACATGGGGCAGCCTTACTGTTTTGCAGCAGAAATTTACGCCAAGGTTTGGCGGCCATATTCTCCGCCACAAGTGTTGGGCGACGCCACAACTCAGTGGCTGGTGGGGGCTAACCCCTAAGTCATAACATTATGGGAAGGTAGGATAGAGTTAGGTAGGGGACACCAGAATAAATTGCTCCTGGTTTAACATGAAATGAAATGGAATTTATTATGTATTCATATGCATGGTTGTTGGAGCCTAGTCGTCCTAGAAGAAACAGCCATGGTCCATGCATGCAGTGGCCAAGGTCAATCCAAGCAATTCAAGCAAAAGCAAACATACCCATGTTGACAAGGCTTCTCTTCTTCCCAAGCCTCCATGTTAGTTTTCTTTTCCCAAAGCATCATATCTCACTTCCCTCCTTCCTAGCAAGGCACAAGGGCAGGGCAGGCAAAGGCCAAAGGGGACCAAAGAGCCAGAGAGAGAGAGAGAGAGAAGTAAAGAAAGCGAAATGTTTTTCTGTGGACTTTGGAAAGGAATCTTGAGTCCCTTTGGAAAGGCTGTGTCTGTGTGTGTAGAGAGAGGTCTGGCCGGCTGGGGCTAGCCTAGACTAGTCCTCTAGGGGTGCGCATGCACACTGCACACTGCAATGGAAAATTGGAAAATGGATGCACCAGGAAAGGAGAGGAGAATATCCTAGGGCCTGCTGGAGTTCATACGCTAGAATCCAAGGGATTAGCGCTAAACAAAGCTCAAAGGCAAAAAGGCCAATTATCACGGATCCTCTCAGCTCATAGCTTTTTATATACATATAATATGGAGCGTTAGATTAGAATCTCGATCAATCAGCTCAGCTGGTTACGTTTATGTTAGTATTAGCTAGGGCTAGCTGGGCTGACGACTAAAGTCAGCTCGCAAGCAGACGCCTTACCACATTTCCAAATATTCACCTGCCAACTGACATGCATTGCGATTCGATCGATCCATTCAGTTGTTTAGTCCAATGTTTGAAACGAAGTATTAAATATAGACTTAAAAAAATAACTAATTGCACAGATTACAACTACTTTACGAGATGAATCTTTTAAGCCTAATTAGTTTATGATTTGACAACAAAGTGCTACAGTACACACATGTGCTAATGACGGATTAATTAGGTTTAATAAATTCGTCTCACGGTTTACTGACGATTTTTTTTAGTATCCGAATACCCCATGCGACACCTCCATATAACACCCGATGTGACACCTCAAAACTTTACGCACTGAAACTAGAACTAAGGCCTAAGCTGATTGATTCTCACTTGCTCTCGCTTTGGATTTCGCATGGCATCGCATCTCTCTGGCGGCGCCTGCAGTCATATGCACTGATAGTGTACTGTAGTACGTGGACTAGTACACTGATAGTCGTCAACAAACACACGTTGCCACACTGACATGGCATGTTCCTGTCACCACCCACTTCCCATGCATGCATTGGCTATATATGTGTATATACGTATATACTTACTCCCTCCATTGTCTTCGTTTTTCAACTTAAAGAGCAAATTTGCATGTTCCCTCTTTATTCATGCCTTTTTCAATTAGTATACGATACGGAGTACAATATTTTCCATGTCCATGTGTTATATATATATATATATATATATATGAAAATTATTTTCTACTCCCAGGTAGTAGTTAATCACATGTGTATATCTCTAGATTTAGGGTGTATATGGCTCGACGAAGTGTATGTAGATGGAGTATATCATCATACTAGACCATCTAGGGTACTATGTATAACAAGTATGTATGTATACTTAAAGTATATGATTATACTTATTTTATATGCTACTATCATAGTATTATATAATATATTAAAAAATATGTGCTCTTTTAATTTTTTTTTCCACATAGTAAAGATCTGGAGTATCTTAATATTAGTATGTCAACATACTCAAATTGATAAATGAGTATGTACACATACGCAACGTGATTTACTGATGATGGGAGTAACTACTCCCATATATATATATGTATATATATATATATATATATAGTATATAGTATATAGTATATAGTATATAGTATATAGTATATAGTATACCAAAACTATGTATTGCACTGTTCGATCATGCATGCCGTCGGTATTATTTTTTCGTCTTATTCTACTTTTCTACGTGATGAAATTAATATATATAATCCTAACTATTCTAAATTTTGGAACTATATGCAGCATGCATGCATGGTTATATTTGACCCTTGCTTGAGTAAGATCATGGGACGACGTAACTGAGGAAGCTAGCTAGCTTCCGTGAAGGCCGGACAATCAAGACACGACAGTTCATCACTTATATATATGCACTGTCACTGCAAGCATACATATTATATTATATATATAATATAGGTCGAGCTCGTTCCATGATTCGATTCCTTGATGAATATAATCGCCCTTGAATAATATTATTGGAAGGCTTGCGGCGTATTACGTGCATGTGACTAACAAGCTACTGCGTAGCTAATTAAGCTAGCTAGCCCTGATCTGAGCCAAAGCTCAGCGTCAGCTCGCGTCGTCCATGAGTGTTTGGTGTGGGGAGTGAGATACATTTTCTCACTCCTCACGTTTTGTATTCGATTTATGGAATGGAACGAGTTGATCCATGACCATCTAATTCATCATGAGTTAACACTTATATGCATGAGGAACAAAATTTATAGGATGAACTCATGATGTATCACTAAAAAAAAATATAAGGTGACTCCACGGAGTAAACACACCAGAAGTGAAGCCACTGCATGCATGACCATGACCGACAGGCGACAGGACAGCGTCGGTCCAGCGGGCCGGGCATTGTACTATATATATAAATTAAATTAAATTAAATTAAATTAAATGACGCGCGCATCGCATCGCATGCAGTTTTTGGATGGATTGTGGTGCCTGCCATGGATCATCGGACTTCACTTTGATGAGGCCATAGACGATACATTACATATATACGACATGCATGCATGTGCATCTGCATGATACATATCATATATACATGTCGTCACTACGTATTCTAGAGGCCGTCGATCGACGACATGAATAGTAAGTAATTCAGACAGACGATAAAGCACTTAATTACATGCAAGCAATGCAATGCGGGGGACAAATATTCCATTTCCTGTCGTTTTTTGCGTCGTCTATCTACGATACATGGCCGCTAGCTAGATGCTGCTGCCGTGCGTGCGTGCGTGCTTCCCGCGCTCGCTCGCGCCCCAACTCCCCAAGCATTTTATTGCGGCTAGCTAGGTTATTAGGTAGAGGAGTAGATGACTAGAAAATGGAGTGGAGTACGTACACATATTGATATTGGGCGGCGATATGATCGCGCACATCCATCAATTTTTTATTACTATTACTACACTAGCTAGTCCCTTACTATTAACCAATTAAATCTGTAACTTCGCTAATTGATGCAGCTAACGATATACTCCATTTTAATTTGGATGAATCGTGTTGATGTAAATCTGGTCCTACACCAAAAAAAACATACTAGGATCGCTAGGAAATCGAATTCGCAGTGAGATAGAGAAAACCGGCTCTTAGCCAATTTGTTTCGACAGGTCAACCTCGGCAAAAACCTAAAAATCCCTCCCGGGAAGGAATCTGTTGGGGAGATGGATCTAGGGTTGTTCTAAGTCGGTAAGGCCACCTAAAACGTCTACAAATCTCGTCGTAGAACAACAAGTTTGGAGGTTCGAATGCATTATTATGACAAAAAGAGTAAAAAAGTAATATATTGTTTTTTATTGATTGAATGTCTCAATTGGCTGTGGTCCTAAATATTTATATAGTGCGGTGCATTTATCCCGTGGGGGTCAAAATTCCTTACAAATCGTGCCAAAACCGAGCCAAATTTTCTGTGGTGAAATCTCCTAAGAGCATATGATTTATTCATCTAGACTTTAAATTGTATATTATGTATATGCATTTCAATCATCTCGATGGGAGGAACGCACTGATGAAGTCCATATACAATTTGGAGAAGTTTACAAATTAAAAACCAACTTAACCACTTTGAAAAATTGGTTTCTACTGGGTGTGGTTTTCCCCCAAAGTTGCATTTTCTTAATCTGAAATCTAAATTGGGCGTTCTATATATAATTTTGGATCATCTGAAGAAGAGAATGCAATGGTGGAGTCTATTATGCATTTTGACGGTTGTCAAAACCATCTTAGTTTGGTTTAGGGAACTGTCCCATGAAACACCGTCGTTGTTGGCCCTCACCCAAGCGAGGCGGTCGACTATAGGCCATGCTGACCTCGCGCTCCTCTCCTCAGCGCTAGGGCTGTCACGTCCAAGACTTCTCAAGCCCTTTGAGTCAGGGCCAAGGGGAGAAGGGGGGACGAGTGTATATGAGAGGGGGAGCCAAGGGGAAGGGCGAGCACATCGGAGAGAGGATGAGTAGATTAGAAGAGGAGAGGCCAGTGGAGAGATGGGAGAGGCCGATGTGAGAATTATCTGGATGAATGAGAAATACATGCGGACCCGTGGGTCCATGACTTAACAGGACTTTTATTAACTAAATTTTCAGTATTTAGGTCCAGATCTAATTAAGGCAGGCAAGCGAGTTGCATTATAAACCAATAATGATACTATATTTTTACTGTAGTTGCTAATAGAGGCCGTCTATACCACTTATCAATGTCAGGTTAATTTCTATAGCCGGTTTCAATTTTTATTCAACATTGATATCTTATCACTGCCGGTTTTAGAAAACCTGCACGCGGTAGTGCTAGATGATTTTGTAGTAACGTGAATATGTTCGGTCGCATTGTAATTCACCCGCTCGGCCCTATATATAGCATATTATATGTAGCTAGCTTAAGGTATATTATTATTTGATCTGATTTGAGAAAACATAGTAGGTCGTCGTCCATGAGGTCGATACATGTATGCATCGAGAGGACGAACTGGATGGTCCACGCACCAGGGCATCCAAGGCCGGCAAGCTGCTATGCTATAATTAATTAAGAGATATACTCTGTATAGTGCACCTGCCTGCCCGGCCTATATATGTAGATTTTGACCTCTGCCCGGCCGTGCAGTGATCGATATTCTATCTATCTATATCACCTAGTATGAATAAAATAATTTGAGCCATCGACCATTTCCTAGGAAGAAACGGGCAGATTAAGCCATCACGATATATGTATGTACGTTGAAGTATTGGTTAATAAGTGCTCGTCCTTGGCTTTTTACATCAGCTATTTTTTTCTAATTGAATTATTGGTTAATACGTGCAAGCTAGCTACCTTGTGTAATGATAGTAGCACTAGATCATTGATATATAAATGCACGGGTCATAACATATACTCCCTCCGATCCAAATTATAAATCGTTCGACTTTTTTTTGGTATACCGATTTTGCTATGTATCTAGACATATTGTTTTGGGAGGAAGCTCAGTTCCATGTTTAATTAGTTGAGTTGACCCACGGAATAGAGAGGACACTAGGTACAACTGAATTGAATGATACATAGACAGATTGACCGACCGAGTTTGCATGGTAAGCATGCCTGCCTACTGTGGGTTTGGGTCCTACTGGTCAGAGTAGCAGACCATGCACCGCAAAGAGAAGCAGAGCAGAGTGTGGCCGAGTGGGAATTGGGATGCATGCATATGACTCATGGGATCTACCGGGGCAGCATCACAGTATGGGCTAATGATGCCAATTGCAAAGGCAACAAGCCACAGCTTTTTACCTTTCCCCATCGGCATCCTAGCTAGCTTTCTCCTCATCATATGTGTCATCATGGTTTGATTCCATTTCCATTGCACTTGAGTTGAAGCAGTGTTGGTAGTATCGCAGATTGCACACGCAGGCCACAATCTCTGTGTCTCTGTCTCTGTCTCTGTCTCTGTCTCTGTGTTGTCGTCTGCACAAACACCAAGCCAAACGCTACACCTTTCAACTTTCACCTTTTTTACCGTACCTCTATCTCCAAATTTTTATTTATTCCGATGCGATCCCTTCCCTTCCCTTGCTTCATTCTCTCTCACCTATCGTTGCATCACTGTCTCACTAGTCACTAGAGAGAGAGAGAGAGAGAGAGAGAGAGAGAGCATCTCCAACTCCACCAAGTCCACAGCCAGTTCAGTTGTCCATTAGTACTAGTATATAATTGCCTTGGTTAAGTTCCCTCTCTTCCAGTGCCAGTGCCAGTGCCAGTGCCATCTCCTTCGCTCTATTTATCCTCTCCGAGCTGCCTTGTTGCTGCCGGCGGTCAGTACCTTAATTAGCTTGCTTGCTTGCTTTAGCACTACTACTAGTACTAGGATAGTCACCCATAGATAGTATAGTACCAAAGAAGAAGAACTTGTGTCCACAACCACAGACTACGGTCGATCGAGAGGTAGCAACTCATTTAGTTGCTTTTGGTAGAGAAGAGATTGATCGACAGATGATAGAAGCTAGCTAGGTAGGTCACACGTACGAGAGATCGATCAAGAACAGGAGTTATATCTATCTTAGGTGCAAGTGTGCAACTGCAACTAGTCAGATCATCAGATCAATCCCAAGCACAGCAACAGGCTAAGGTACGATAGGGCAAGAAGATAAGTAACAATGGCAAGTGAACCAGCGGCGGCGGCATCCATCATCTCCAACAACCCCTGCTTATTCGCTCCTCATCTCACCAACCACCAACAGCAGCAGCCACCGCCGTCGTCTCATCAAGAACCGCAGCAGCAGCCGCTGCCTCTCCCTCCTCCCGCCAAGAAGAAGCGCAACCTCCCGGGCACACCAGGCAAGTATAGTGCAGTCGAGTAGTGCCTCTTTTAGCTTCTTGTTGTTGCTCATCGTCATCTCCATGCGTGCTGCGGGGCATACACACGCAGCAAGCAAGCTCGCTCATGTCGATGATCGATTGAATAATTGGTTGGTACAGACCCTGACGCGGAGGTGATCGCGCTCTCGCCGCGGACGCTGCTGGCGACGAACCGGTTCGTGTGCGAGATCTGCGGCAAGGGGTTCCAGCGCGACCAGAACCTGCAGCTGCACCGGCGCGGCCACAACCTCCCCTGGAAGCTCCGGCAGCGCAGCGGCAAGGAGCCCCGGAAGCGCGTCTACGTGTGCCCGGAGAAGACGTGCGTCCACCACAACCCGTCCCGCGCGCTGGGCGACCTCACGGGCATCAAGAAGCACTTCTGCCGCAAGCACGGCGAGAAGAAGTGGAAGTGCGACAAGTGCAACAAGCGCTACGCCGTGCAGTCCGACTGGAAGGCGCACGCCAAGACCTGCGGCACCAGGGAGTACCGATGCGACTGCGGCACGCTCTTCTCCAGGCATGTCGTCTCTTCAGTTCCTTCGTTGTTGTTCCTGCTTGTTGCTTGTCCATAATCCATGCATCGTCGCGTTGCGTTGCGGCTGCTTGCCGACTGACCAGCGACCACGTCTGTACGTACCAACAGGAGGGACAGCTTCATCACGCACCGCGCCTTCTGCGACGCCCTGGCCGAGGAGACGGCCAGGCTCAACGCCGCCTCCAGCGCCGCCACGTCGTACCTATGCGCGGGCTCGCTGGCGGGTCTGCCCGCCGTGCGCCCCAACATGATGCTGCCACCGGCCCCGGCCGCGCACCTCAAGCCTGCTGCCCTGCCGCTCGGTCCGCATGTCGGCGGCCTCTCGCTGTGGGGCGGGGACGCGCTGCCGTCCATGGCGGGCCACATTGGCGCTAGTGGTGGTATCCTGCTGCCCGGTGCGCCAGCGGTGCCCCCGCAGCTGTACGCGGATCTCTTCGCGCCGGCCACGGCCGCACCGCCGCAGCTGGACGTGGCGCAGCTGGGCTGGCTCTGCGGGAACAACGGCAAGCTCGCGTCGTCGAACGCCAGCGAGCTGACAAGCGTCGCCGCTTCATCAGCCGCTGCGTCAGGGAAGCAGGACACGGACAGCGTGCCGTCCGTGTTCAGCGGGCAGCAGCACGCCAAGCCCGCGGCGCCGGCCGCCGACATGTCCGCGACGGCGCTGCTGCAGAAGGCCGCGCAGATGGGTGCCGTCACGTCCGGGTCCGGCAATGCGATGTCGATGGCGATGGCGGGGCCTTTGGAGCCGGCCGATATTGGTCATCATCAGTCGTCGTACGGTGGTGGAGGTCTGCTGTTTAGCGCATCAACCCAGCAGAACGCTACTAACCTCAGGGGGTTCTGGAACAACAAATACGCTAATGAGCCAGCTCACGGCGGCCGCCGGGAACATGCCGTACGACGTGCTCTCTGCCGTGCGCCATGCCGGCCTCAAGGACGCTGCCGTCACTGTCGGGAGGGAGGAGACCAGGGATTTCTTGGGCGTTGGCGTGCAAGCGCTGTGCTCATCGTCGTTGAATGGCTGGATTTAGCTATAGCTACTACCTAGTTCATGATGAATGATATGATGAGCTTTCCTTATTAGTAAAACTTGCATGACATTCACGTTGTAGTAGTAGCCACTATATATGAGATGGAGGATTATTGATTAGTGACTAGCTAGTGTGAATTTGAAGCACTGTAAGTTGCAAGTGAGCAACAATTTAAAACCGATCGATATGCTTCCAAGTTCACGTACAACTACTATCTATAGTTTTTTTTGTCATTTTTTGCATGCCTCATTGTGTTATGTTTTCTTAGATTTGCTTTACCGGGGAGTTAATTAAAACTTGGCAATGCAAGAATGGATCGGATGTCATGGAGACATGCATGGAGGAGTAAGTAGATGCAATGGGATAGAGATGTGTGGATGAGCAAGGAGAAGGGGAGGCAATGCAATGGCAAGCAAAGTAAAAAGGATCGGAGAGATATCCATGCATAGTCTCAATGCAAGAACCACTGATGAAAGACTAGCCCCCCTTAATTTAGTCTACTACTTTTTTATGTGCTCTTAATAACAAAATAAAACATGGGAGAAGAGGGGGTACTTTACTACTCTATTATTGCATTGTCCAATTAAACCAGTATACTTATAAATAGTTAATTATTACCTTTTTAGTGCAGCTTGATCTATCTTTATTTAACAGACAGTGCATTTCAGTAAAGGAGGATCTTTGCTCCCAATATTTAAGGGGGAAAAATGAAGTAGCTATCTTCATGTGCTTGTCCAAATGTCAGATGGTCTAAGGTTCGAGTAGGTTAAAGGGAGGTTGCAGCAAGACAATGGGGCGCCCAATAACCTACCAGCATCAACATGGGAGGGTATGGAGGTACGGTGGCTATCCAATTAAGATGACGCGGCTAGTGGTTTTGGCCTTCCACAAATAATATTTCTATCAGTAATTATATATTGATTAATGACATGCACATCCACACTACCACACACATTTGCATTGCTGTTAGTGCCAGTTAATTAACTTAATTGCATGCTCAGTGCATTTTGGTTGCTAATGGAAGGTGTGCACGCGCTGAAACACACAATCCAGGATCCTGTCTAGAGATATTTCGATTAATTTTTGTTTTTTTCGAGAACACGACTTGTGCGTATTTCATTAAGGCGAAGAGAGCGAAAGAGCGGCATACAGCGCTTAACTATGAGATCATGGGAGATCACATAGTGCTGGTTACAGAATCACAGAGAGAGTGGTTAGAAACCTAAACGCCAACGGTATAGAAAGAAAGGCGAAAGGGGGAGACCCCCTACCACAAACCTAACCGACTACACCTACAAAGAAAAAAACCTCAACGCAAGGCTGCCAGCATAGTAGACGAAGCCGCGGTGGCAAAGCATCCACCGATAAGAGACGACTACGGCGTCAAAGTATCCGCCCGGTGGCAAAGCATCCGCCAAAGAATGCGGCAAAGAATCCACAAGCGAGGGTGTCCATCACGCACTCAGCAGCAACTGCATGAGGGGGAGCCCAAAGCGACGTCGACGACAAAGCATCCACCCAAGAGCAAGCGGCCAAGCATCCGCTGCGAAGAACCAAACGACTACGACAACACCACACCAGGCTAGACAGACCAAAGTGTTGAGTAAGCTGAAGCACACGCAGGCGCAGCACAGCTGAAGCGTTGAGTAATAGAAGTGCCCCAGCGAAGCCTCCAAGGAGGGGATGACATCCGCAGACGCCAACGACGCTGGAAGGAATGCACAAGATGGACTTTCATCCCAAAGCCGCCCCCGACGACACACGCAACGAACAGCACTTCGACGACACCTCCAAGAAGGTAGATGACACAGGGATTGCCACCGCCGCCAGCCCGACGCAAGAAGTCGGTAGAGTTTTCACCTAGCGACTACTCAACCGCCGCCGCAAGAAGCCTATCCCGCTCACAGGACCCACCATGTTGGCAGACGTGCGACCCAGCAAGTCTGCCGGCAAAGGGCACCAGAGTAGGCCGTTGTAGGGCCGAACCGGCCGCCAGCCGCCAGTCGCCGGCCGGCTGGAGCAGGCCACGGCCCCATCCACTAGCTACCGACCGCAGCAGCGGCGCGCGTTCCCGCCACCAGCCATCGGCCGAGGTGGGCGGTAGCGTGGCGAGAAAACTCTTTGCCGCCCATAGCCATGGCCAGCCCTAGCACCCCAAAAGGGCATCGGCGCGACCACCGCCGACGCCTTGGGCCGGAGGCGTCGGATATGGGCTGGGGCGGATCCGGCTATCCGGCCGCCCATCTTCGCCGTATATCGCCGCTAGGTGCTGGACCTGGCCGCCGCCGTACACACCCGAGGCCGAGGAGTAAGGCGTGGCGTGGTGTGAACACCAGATCTGGCACAGGGGAGCCGGATCTGGCGGCCGGCCGCCCTACCTCACCGGAGAAGAAGAGGGTAGGGAGAGTGGTAGAAGCGTGGGGGGAGGAGGGGGTGCTGCGGCGGTAACCTTTTTCGGGCCCCAGCGGCGCCATGCCATCCGCCGGGAGGGTGGTGGCGGCCGGGAGGTGAGGCGAGAGGGGTGGCCCTAGGCGCCCGGCGAGAGACCCCGAGTCACCCCTAGGGCGCTCGGGGGAGGGGCGTGGTGGCTTTCCAAACAGTAGCTCCTCAAAGAGTCAAAATCTATCAAGTTGACTCGATTAATTTTTGTCAGGAGTGCTATTAGAAATAAAGCAGAATCAGCTTAGTTTCCTTGATATATACATATCCTCCTAGCTAAACAAGTAACAACCTACCTGATCCTTAGTACTACATGTTTGGGTAATTGTTTCAGTACTTCTGATTTGCACATTAGAATTGTTGCACTTCTATTCATGGGTAAAAATAGCTAAATCAAGGATCTCGGTCCTTAAAGCTGGCCTGTATCAACTTTAAAGAAGGGTCAAAAGCTCATCGCTATAATTAGGAATAGGCCAAAGGTTTAAGCATTGCTACTACAGTGTATCTTTTAAAGGGTTGTCTTCAAGTCCAGAACCGATAGCCCCCATATCATATCTACTCAGGTGCAACGGGCGACTCGGTTCCCTGTTCAGTTCTCATTTCCGAGGAACCAAAATTTGTTCGGTAAAATCGGTTTTCCCCTCGGTTAACCGAACTAACCGAGGAACCAAAAATAGTGTAGTAGTGTGATGTATTAGTGTCTTGCACTCTTGCTGAATGCTGATGCCTTGCTTTAGAAGTTAGCACTCTATTTATGTATTTGTTACTCTATTTGACTGTTATATTTGTCACTGTGGTTTTGTATGCAATCCTGCTAAAATTCTATCAAAATTTGCTATTGAACATGCTTTGTTACATGGATTTTGGGTTTTGTTCGGTTTTTCGGTTCTACCGGAACCGAACCGAAAAAAAATACCGAACAATTCGGTTCCATGTTTTTAAAGAACCTATCGATCTTGGTTTTACGAGAACCGAACTTCTTCAAAAACCGAAGAACCGATCGATTCGGTTCGGTAGAACCGAATGCCCGAACTACAGCGCATGGGCCGCGCCCGTGTGGGCCGTGTTGGGCCAGTTTGGTTCGTCTTTTTGGTAAAGAATTAGAAATGGTTTTGTATTTTTATTTAAGAACCAGTTTTGTGTAATTAATCTAAAATCATGTAGATGTCAAAAATTATGCAACAAATTTTGTTACGTTCCTAAAATTATGATCTATCTGCTAGTATATTTTGTTCACATAGTTTTATAATATTTTTAGGAGTTATATAATTAATTTGAGATGCTTAATATTGTAAGATACAAACTTGAAGGAATTTTTGTGATAAATTAGTGACAGTGTTGGCTCTGAAACTTTCACAGTAAATTCCTAACATTATTAAGTGCTCACTGTAATTTTTGTAGCTCCATAATAATCAGTTTGCTAGGGTAGCTAAATGAGCTATAGTTCGAAAATATATATTTAATCAATAAAATGCCGAAACACCTTGAGAGTTTAGGACTAAAACACTGGTCGGGAAACAAAGCCTTACTTGACAACATGGAACATAGCCTAAATCGTTAGTCGTTAGAGCTAGCTCACATGACTTGAGAGGCGTAATCGTATTTTAAGAGTTGCGATTCTTTGTTGATTAATTCTTTGTCTCTCTCGTTGCATCCACGTATATCATAATAAGAACAACGATGTATCATGGAGTCGACCGAGGTAGCGGAAATGATGATGCCTTGATGATCGTGTCACCATGATAGAATGCTAACTTCTGCCCAGGCAAGCCCTGGTGCATAACCCCTATTATTCTGCACTTTATCTTATGCTTGTGCATTAAGTTTTAATGAGTCGAATGAAAACCACTTGCATATATATATATATATCATTATCCTATGAGTCCTACTAGTATGTCATGATCGTGTAGATTGCTATGCTATAGGATCCGGTAGAAGTCGGGTGATTACCTATCACTCGTGAAAGATAGGAAATATATTATTGTTGTTATTATATTACTATCACATGGAATACATATGGATGATAATTGGAGACCGAGCGGAATGGTACTTTAGATCTGGTCTTGGTTAGGCATTCGAGTGAGGCTCAGATTACACTTATTCCGCCCTTGTCGATTGAGGACCATCCGTTGCTGTGGATGGTAGTCTGGTCACAAACTTATTATCCTGAGCACATACTTGATTATGAGAGCGGAAAGGCTTGTTACGCTCTTGTCGTGGGTTCCGGCTTTTTTCGGACTGACTGATTGAAGGCAGGGAAAGGTGGAGGTCTAAGCACCATACTTAGACCGGGTCTCAAGTGTGGGGGTTTGGAGTCCATGTTTGGATGGGGACTTAGACCCCGTGACTGGAGTGAAATGGGTTGGTCTTGTTTGTGCCTGGGGTACAAATGGGGCGTGTGTTTTGGGGTACCTAGCTGGGATACATTGATTCGTGAATCACCGTTTCTATGAAATGGTACGACTTGGCTATGGTCTAGCATCGTAGTAATTACTGGAACTTGAAAGGTGATAAAATGGTTCTGATTGCTTACCACCTGCTTGAAAGTAGCATATGTGCTTACATAGAATTGTTAGTTAATGAACTAATGATGACTGCTAATAAAATTGAATGTAAGGATGCACGTTTAGTAATGCTTTCGCAGATGCAATAACCCACAAGCCAAATAAGCCTTGCATATCCTTGGAGTCTTTTATTTTTCTCCTATCGGGTAAATCTTACTGAGTACAATCGAGTACTCAGGGTTTTATTCCCCCTGTTGCAGGTGATCAAAGGATACATAGAGCTGACCCTTATATATGGAAAGCACCTGATGGGCTCAGAGAGGATTCCTTTCTCACTATGACCGTAATGTTTATTTATAACCCTCACTAAAGGTTTTTTATAAGAAAAGATGTAAAATCTGCTAGCATCTCTTGTTTAAAAATGTCCACTATGTTAATGCTCCACCATGTCATTAAATTAATCTTGCTTCCTCCGTAACTCTGATAACATTGTTATATTCCGCTGTTATAATAAATTGAGGTAATATTCTGGTACTATAATAAAATGATGTAAGAAATGACTTAAGAATATTGTAAGCTTTATTATCTCATTTATGATCCTGATGAAAAAATGTGGATTTTTTAATTCTCCCTTGGGGTGTGCTCGACAGAACTGCGTAGTTTAGTGTGCTCTCTTGGGAACTTAGTGTCTAATGGAAGACAAGTATTCCTGAGAGGTATTAGATTAGGCGATTTTGCTGCATGTGGTATCAATTCATAAATGAGGAAATAAAGCTTCAAAATACTTTTCTAAACTAAAATTTGACAACCTATTTTTACAAAAAGTTAGGCCGTTGAACTATGAAGTATATAAGTAGCCCTATTGCTATAGTTGAACATCCAGAATAGGTTTAACTAGGTTCTCTCCAGTGGACTAACTCTCACGTAGTATACGATCTTTAAGTCAGTCGCGCTAGTAATGCCTTAGTCGTCATGACCGTATTGCTAGTAGATGCGCCCTTCATAGATGTCATGCGTGTCGTATTGTGCACGACTGACCCGTAATTGTTCCGAAGTTATTACTACACTGTGACTTCATGCTCCATGTTCACCTGCGGTTCACGCCTGCCATGACCCACATCTCCCCATACTCTTTTCTGTGCTCTTGTCAGACCCTTGCCCTGCAGCCGTATTAGTCATTAATGGCCTCGGACATCGCTCACCTTGAACGCGTGAAAAATTTGGTTGATTCATTTGTAGTGGCCTGCACTGGAACCGAGGGTGGACTGCGCCAGGACCATTGACCGCTCTGCCATTATAAGCAGAGCCTAGCCTAGCCATTGGTACCACCACCCGGTGTACTCCAGCTCGCCTAGCTTTTCCTTTTGAGTAAGCTTTTCGCTCAATCCTTCCTTGCAACCACCCACCAGGAATGGTAGGAGCCTAGGTTAACAGTTACTGCCTGAAACTGAGGGTTTCCCAAAATCCTGTATGCCACCCTGCAAAAACTTGAGGTCAAAGATTGTCCCGAGTATGAGGGCTGTGAGTATGAAAAGCATGGCACTGAGCGGTGTGAAGTTACCATCTATATTAGAAAGAGTGAGGAGTTTCTTGACATCACTGAAGCCTGGAATGCGACCGCAATCGGGTTTTGCTTCGTCGACACCTACCAAGTTGTGGCCCACAAAGCCTTGCGGCACCTTTGCTAGATCTATGAAGAGTCCATTGCTCGTACCCCCATGAGGTTCTTTCCACCTTTGGAAAAGAATCGATGGGTATGGAGGGCTCGCATGGAGGCTTTGCAAGGGCAGGATGTGCAGAAGACAGCCCAACTGTGGTACACTTGACCACGTTCTTGCTTGCTCTGGATGAGCAGTACGACCGGCAAGCCTTAGAGCTAAGGAAGTACCTTTGGTGGGCCAAGGAAGTCGAGATCTTCTCTAGGATGCTCCATGTGCAGCTTGCTGAAGCGCATGCCAGTGTGGTAGCTACAGAGAGTCAGGAGACTACCATGTTGGAAGCCCTAAAGGAGGCCGAAGATCGGCATGCCCATCAGTTGGGAGAGGCCTACCTTATCGCCAGGGCCAAACGTAGGATGCTGGCCATTGAAAGGCAAGATCCCTTGATCGTGGAGGGAATCCCTGTCCACCCACCAGAAAGAAGGAGAACCGGTGTTGCAGTACCGCCAACACCCCCACCCTTAGAAGTGTCAGAAGTAGAACCCTTGCTTCCTCTCACTCAGCCACTGCCCAGAGAGGAGGCAGATCCATAGTCAGGGTGGTTAAAGAATCTGCCGTGCCCGAGAATGAAGATGTGTGGTTTGACAAAGTAGATTAGTTGCCTTGGGAAGATGTACCCATAGTTAGTGGTGTCTTTCGTCCCTGTCCTCTAGTATTGTAATATTTCTGTTGTATTTCGTCCGTAGTTGTTGAGATCGTCTGGTCGTAAGGAAGGCGAAGATGTGCCAAGTGGGAGAGTGAATGCATGTATGTTGTACCGGTATAAGGATGTTTGGAATGTGCATTTTATTTATGTCGTTGTGTTTATTGCATCCATCTATCCTTAGGTCTTGTTAGACGTGCTTAGGGTTTCCAAGGGCAATGTTAAGTGGGTTACAAGAGAGCCACCATTCCGATGCCAATAGATCAACCATGATGGGATAACATAGAACACTATATCGACTAATTGTGGATGTCCTAGCAGAACACTTGAATGTATTAAATCAAATCTATTGTGGGATTTGGATTCCTTGTCCCTTGTTGCGAAAGGAACCCTTATTGTCTGAATCTTCCCTTGCAATACTCCTCTGATTATGTGGTCTATCACCCCACCGCCTTCATTGCGTGTGAGTTGGTAATAGTTGCCTGGTTAATAGCTTATGGTGCCGCGATGAACCCAAGGGCCCCTGTGGAACAGCTGTCATATGGTGACACTGCTCGGCACGAGCTGGTATTAAGGTTGTTGACCAAGCACCTTTACCAAGTTACACCATCATACCGCTTTTGATACAAAAATATTCTTCTTGGAAATTTTCGGGTGTTTGAACGGGAAGTCCACAATGGGTTGATGAAATAGTGTTCTCCCAAAGTAAACAAGAGAATATGGTTTTGGGAGGAAGCATGTATGTCGCGATCTCAGTTCGTACAAAAGGTTGGCGCATATTGTGAACAAGTAAGGGAAGGAAAAGAAAAACAACAAGGAAAAGTTAGCCCTTGAGTAGTAGAGAGTGATTGAAAAAGCCTCAGTGGATGTCATGTCCTAAGCACTGTGCCCAGCTTGCCCGCACTATGCATGCCAGGTCACTATTGCCACGTGCCCTGCAGACGCCGTCAGTGTCAGGGTCCACTAGCAACCTGTCCTCTCATAACCACGACATTATGCCGCATCCACTGTACTCATGCATTGTGCACTTCCCCTTTTCCCAACATCCTGTCGGCTCTCGATCCTCACCCTCGTCCCCGAACCGGACCCCTATCCTGTTTTCTTCTTTTAGGGACACGACCACCCGCACACCTCCCTCGTCGAGCGAACCCCTCTCCCCTCCTTTTTCCTCCCTCCACTCAAGCTTGCGTAGGGAGTGCACCATGGCCGACCTCTTCCTCACCTCGTAAACCATCAGTGTCTCCCATCCACGCCGCCTCCACTCCCGGTGCGTGGTGCCCCCACCTTTGTTCACCACTATAAGATGCCCTTGGCCTTTGCTCTCATTCTTCATCCCCATCCCCTCAAATCCGAAGCAGAGCTATGAGATCCAGTCGTCATTCAAGGAACTAGGTTCGTTAGTCAGAGGTGATTGTGTAATCTGAGAAGAAGGGATCTGGTTTTTGTCAAAGAAGTTCAAGTCTACCGTTGGTTAGTTGGTCTTAGGGTTCATGATATTTGAGTTCTCAGTCTCCTGTTTTTGGATATGTTGGGCATACGCCATGTTTTGGATAATCATTTTCTTATTGTTCCTCCATTGTCCTCGTCTATCTCGACTTCTGAATTAAGCCTTGGTTGTATTAGGTTGCTGTTAACCATGTATCTCTAAATCTCTATATGGTTTAGTGTTCATCGTAGTGTGATATTTTGTGTAATTTCAGATCTGCGAAGTGTAATCGTATTTTTCCCCTTCTGATTCGTATTTCAAATCTCAGGACGAGATTTTGTTTAAGGGGGTAGAGCTATAACACCCTCGGTGTTACGCCCTAAACCAACTACTAAATTATGTCATGAGCATCGTGTTTGTGTAATAATGCATGTGATAGAAGGTGTTGATAAATTTCTTGTAGCCTAAAATAATCAATAAAAATGTTAAATCAATGTTGATGCAATAGCTCAGGTATATCAAGTAGGGTTTAAAACCAATTTTTATTAAGCAAAAATACTATAAAACATGTGTGTGATACATAAATAAAGTTGGAAGTGCAAACTTTGTAGATGACAATAAAATACTTGATGTTGAAAAATAATATTGCTTAGTAATATTTTCAATAGCTTAGAAATGCAATTTGAAATAGAGTTCAACTCAAAAAACTTAGAAAATTTCAAGCTTGTGTACAACTGAACATTGCTAAGTTTAGCAATTTATTTAGAGAGATTGGGTTAGAGGGTGAGGCGGTGTTTTAGCTCGGCTGAGTAGCCTCATGTATCAGTTTGATCATGGTGAAGTCGGTTTTGGTTTAGAGGCAATGGTTTAGTGTTAGTCGCTGCATTAAAATCCATGCACATCACATTCTCAGGCTAGCCCTCTGGGTTGGGCACGGTCACCAGGCCATGGGGGCGCGGCATTGGCACGCTCTGTGTGCACACGCACGCTGCCACGCTTGGTCGGCCTAGTCGCCCTGACCCGACCGTGAGGAGCCACCGTTGTTGTGGCTTGCCAGGCTGAGCGGCACTGCCCCTACCCTGCGTGCTACCACATCACCGACCCACCTCATGCCGCGACGTAGCCGCTGCTGCTGTTGCATCACGTCATGATCGCGCCTGCTCAAAGCTCTAGTTTGGTTTTGGTGAATTGATGAAACCCTAAGTCCTAACTTAGTTTATCAAAGTGATTATGAGATAGGTCGCACTACTCCAAGTAGCGAAGCAAATGAAGATCATGACATGATGATGGTGATGCCATGGTGATGATTAAATGCTTAGACTTAGAAAAGGAGAAAGAAAAACAAAAGCTCAAGGCAAAGGTGAAATTGATAGGAGCTTTTTGGTTTAGTAATCAAGACACTTAGAGAGTGTGATCACATTTAGGATCGATAGCCGTACTATTAAGAGGGGTGAAACTCATATCAAAATACGATTATCAAAGTGCCACTAGATGCTCTCACTCATTGCATATGCATTTAGAATCTAGTGGAATGCTAACACCCTTATAAATGTTTGTGAAAATATGCTAACACACATGCACAAAGGTGATACACAATGTGTTTAACACTTGAGAGCAAGGGTTCAAAACTCCACCGGTGGAGTGTCCGATGGTGCCATAGGCGCCCTGTACAGAAAAGACAGGGTTTCACAAAGTGCACCGGACGCTGGTCATCATGCAAAGGACGGGACCACAGGGTCCTGCGTCCTGTCGATGTACGCAGATGAAGGTCACCCTCGGTCTCTTGACTGGACGTAGGCGACCGGACTCTGACTGAACACTATTTAGCGTCCGGTCATGCTGATGTGGCGGCGCACAGAGGAGACAGTGAGTGGTTGGACGCTGGCGAGTCCAGTCGGTGGTGACCGGACACGCCCGGTCGCGAGTGGAACCTTACTGGAAATGACCAGACGTTGGGGTCCTACGTCCGGTCACTTTTAGCAGCGCATCCGATCACAACTTAAATGTACTGATGACCATTGAGATCAGGTGATCAACATTTAAAGCAGGGGACACGTGGCGAAGATCTAAGGACCGGACGCTGGGGTCCTGTGTCTGGTCAATACGACCGACGCGTCTGGTCGCCCCATTTTTTTAGTGAACAGAGAGCCAACAGCTCTATTCATGGGGGCTCTCTATTTTAGCCCCATGGCCGGCTCAAGCTCACTCTCTTGGCCATTTGCATTGACATAGCATCCTTGTGAGCTTAGCCAAAGCCCTCCCACTCATCTCCATCATTGATTAATCATCTTTGTGAGATTGGGAGAGAATCCAAGTGCTTTGCTTGAGTGATTGCATCTAGAGGCACTTGGAGTTTGTGTTTTGCTACCAGATTCACTTGTTGCTCTTGGTGGTTGCCACCACCTAGACGACTTGGTATAGCAGAGGAGGATTGGCACGAGTTGGTGATTGTTCGTGGCCATCTCCGGTGATTGTGAGGGGACTTGTGCCTTCCTCGGCGGAGTGCTAAAAGGTAACCCTAGTAGATTGCTCATGTCATTGAGTTACCTCACTTGTAGGTAGGTTCTTGCGGTGTCCAATTGTGTGGATGAGGTTCATGCAACACCTCTTTGCCGTTGAACCACCAAGTGTTGGTTGACACAACGGGGACATAGCGTGTTGGCAAGCACGTGAACCTCGGGAGAAAATTGGTTGTCTCTTGTCCTTTGATATTCTCTCTGTGATTGATTTAGTATTCATCTTGTGATTGGTTCAGTCCTCTATACGTCGGTATAATCACTCTACTCACTCATTTATATTCTCGCAAACTTGTTGTAGCAAGCTCTTTAGTGTAGTTAGAATTGAGAGCTTGCTTTGTTGTCTAGAGTTCATCTAGTGGAGCTCTTTAGTGTAGCAAGTGTGAGAGCTCTTAGTGAGTAGTGACTTAGCAAATGGAGTGTCTAGTGATCATAGTAACTAGAATTGTTGGATAGGTGGCTTGCAACCCTTGTAGAGCTAGAGCAAGTTTGCTTTTCTCTATTTGTTATACTAATCAAATTGCTCTAGTTAGTTTGTATATTTTTAAATAGGCTATTCACCCCCATCTAGCCATATTAGGACCTTTCACCTACCAGCTGCATCGCACTGCATCACCTACTGCTGCACCGCGCTGCATCGCTAGCCCGCTTTGATGCCACGTGCACGAGGCCAGAACGCCGTCGCCATGCCATTTATGGCACTACGGCGCATGGGCCACGCAGGTCACGAGCATGCATGCCTATCAGTTAGAGTTTGGCCGCAGACCGCGCTGGTCATGTCAACCACGTCCCTCCAAGGCTCACCTCGTCGAGTCACCGGCCGTAGCCCATCTCTCGCTCTCTCTCTTTCCTTCTCTCTGCCGCTAAGCCGCACCAACGCGCCTACCTATGAGGGGTCGTCTCCCATCAATTCCTTGCACCCACAGCTCCATCCTCACAGCCTCTCATCAACCGCCCCACCCTGCCTTGATTATGGCCAGGCCGAGCTCCAATTTTTGAGCTTTGCTCCCGCCACCGCGCCATTAATGCCCAACTCGCCTCACCATGACCAGCTCCAACCTCGCCATCTCCTGTCGAATTGACTGCACCACTAGCCCTGCCTAGAACCCCTCTTCATCGTGCGTACCCAAGTCGCAGCCCTATAGCCACCTCCACGCCACTAACACGGTCGTGTCGCTGCGGTTCGCCGTCGAGCTCGCCGTGCTCATGTGGCCAGACTTGCTCGGGGCATCTCCGGACCAGGCCACCGCCACAGGTAGGATCGTGGTGTGTCACTAATGCTTACCCGCCACTTCTATTATCTGTTGCACGCTGTGGCTCACCGAAATGCGGTTGCCGCCACCGCTGCTCGCTCGTCGTCGGGGAGAGCCTGCTCTGCTTCACCTCCGTTCGTGCAACCACCGCCCATCATCGCATGTCAGCCCATAGGTGAGCATCAGTCCCATAGCTAGGTCTACAAGGGTCTCGGTTGGCCGGCGTAATGGGGCCGTATCGGTCCACGCCGCGTCGGCGAGCTCGGGGTCACGGGGACCTCCCCGATGCGAAGACAGCTCTCAGGGTCTTTCATGCATAAGTGCTGACTGAGTAAATAGGACCAATAGTGGTTGCGAGAATAGTAGGTAGCTCGGGGGCGTTTTCGCTAAAACGCCAGCGCACGCGCGAGCTCCCCGTCATGGGCCACCTCCACGTGTGGGCACGTGCCCCATGTGGGCCGTGTTGGGACAGAGCTCCCCGTCATGGGCCACCTCCACGTGTGGGCACGTGCCCCATGTGGGCCGTGTTGGGACAGTTTGGTTCATCTTTTTAGTAAAGAATTAGAAATGGCTTTGTATTTTTATTTAAGAACTAGTTTTGTATAATTAATCTATAATCATGTAGATGTCCAAAAATTGTGCAACAAATTTTGTTAGGTTCCTAAAATTGTGATCTATCTGCTAGTATATTTTGTTCACATGGTTTTATAATATTTTTAGGAGTTATATAATTAATTTGAGATGCTTAATATTATAAGATATAAACTTGAAGAAATTTTTGTGATAAATTAGTGATAGTGTTGGCTCTGAAACTTTCATAGTAAATTTTTAACATTATTAGGTGCTCACTGTAATTTTTGTAGCTCCATAATAATTAGTTTGCTAGGGTAGCTAAATGAGCCATAGTTCGAAAATATATATTTAATCAATAAAATACTGAAACACCTTGTTGGGAAACAAAGCCTTACTTGACAACATGGAACGTAGCCTAGTACGTTAGGCGTTAGAGCTAGCTCGTAGCTTGAGAGGTCTAATCGTATTTTAAGAGTTGCAGGTACCGTTGATTAATTGTGTCTTTACATTGCATCCACATATATCATAATAGGAACAATGATGGATCGTGGAGTCGACCGAGGTAGCGAAAAAGATGGTGCCTTGATGATCGTGTCACCATGATAGAATGCTAACTTTTAGTTATATCTTATCCAGGCAAGCCCCGGTGCATAACCCCTATTATTTTACACTTTATGTTATGCTTGTGCATTAAGTTTTAACGAGTTGAATGAAAACCACTTGCATATATATATATAGGGTAAGGCTATTCTGTAGCTGGCCATAGAATAACTTATTCTATAGCCACATTGATTTATGATAATATTTGTACCAATTTACGATAACATGAATATGCATTTATGATACTCGTATTACTACAACTCACGGTGATATTTACGATAATGTTATAGTAAATCACTTAGTAAGAAGTTACTGTAATCTCGTAAATTAGCATGATAATTATCGTAACTCAAAGTGGTCACAGAATAAGTTATTCTATGGCCAACTGCAGAACATTAGTTCTCTCTCTCTCTCTCTATATATATATATATATTTATATATCTTATGAGTCCTACTAGTATGTTAGGATTATGTAGATTGCTATGATATAGGATCCGTTAGAAGTCGAGTGATTACCTGTCACTTGCGAGAGATAGAAAAGATATTATTGTTGTTATTATATTACTATCACATGGAATACATATGGATAATAATTGGGGACCAGGCGGAATGGTAATTTGGATCTGGTCTTGGTTACACATTCGAGCGAGGCTCGGATTGCACTTGTTCCGCCTGTGTCGATTGAGGACCGTCCATTGCTGTGGATGGTAGTCAGGTCATAGACTTATTATCCTAAGCACATACTTGCTTATGGGAGCGAGAAGGCTCGTTACACTCTTATCGTGGGTTCTGGCTCTTTTCGGACTGACTGATTGGAGACGGAGAAAGGTAGAGGTCTAAGCACCATACTGAGACCAGGTCTTAAGTGTGGGGGCTTGGAGTCCAAGTTTGGACGGGGACCTAGACCCCATGACAGGAGTGGAATGGGTTGGTCTTGTTTGTGCCTGGGGTGTAAACGGGGCATGTGTTTTGGGATACCCAGCTAGGATACATTGATTCGCGAATTGCTGTTTCTATGAGACGGTATGACTTGGCTATGATCTAGCACCGTAGTAAGAACTAGAACTTGAAAGGTGATAAAATGGTTCTGATTGCTTACCACCTGCTTGAAAGTAGCATAGGTGCTTACATAGAATGGTTAGTTAATGAACTAATAATGACTGCTAATAAAATTAAATATAAGGATGCACGTTTAGTAATGCTTTCGCAGATGCAATAGCCCACAAGCCAAATAAGCCTTGCATATTCTTAGAGTCTTTTATTTTTCTCCTATCGGGTAAGTCTTGCTGAGTACAATAGAGTACTCAGGGTTTTATTCCCCCTGTTGCAGGTGATCGAAGGATACATAGAGCTGACCCTTGTGTGTGGAAACCTCCTGGTGGACTCAGAGAGGATTCCTTTCCCGCTACAACCGTAGTGTTTATTTATAACCCTCACTAAAGGTTTTTATAAGAAAAGATGTAAAATTTGCTAGCATCTCTTGTATGAAAATGTCCACTATGTTAATGCTCCACCATGTCATTAAATTAATCTTGCTTCCTCTATAATTCTAATAACATTGTTATATTCCGCTATTATAATAAATTGAGGTAATATTCTAGTACTGTAATAAAGTGATGTAAGAAATGACTTAAGAATGTTGTAAGCTTTATTCTGTCAATTATGATCCTGATGGAAAAATGTAGATTTTCGAGTTCTCTCTTGGGGTGTGCTCGACGGAAACTGCGTAGTTTAGTGTCCTCTCTTGGGAACTTAGTGTCTAATGGAAGACAAGTACTCCTGGGAGGCATTAGATTAGGCGGTTATAGCACACTAATTACAAGAGCAACTACATAAGCACAATGTATGGAATGTAAATACAAGCTCATGTTTTGAGGAATGCAAACCACCAAGAAGACGACGAAGATAATGTTGACACGGTGATTTTATCCCGAGGTTCACGTGCTTGCCAACACGCTAGTCCCCATTGTGTCGATCGCTCACTTGGTGGTTCGGTGACTAATTGGTATCACCCACCAAGCCCGCACGTCGGGCGCCGCAAGAACCTACCCACAAGAGAGGGTAGCTCAATGACACGCTCTACTAGAGTTGCTCTTCATGATCCCCATGGGGTGAGCACAATCCTCCTCACAAATCCTCCCCCGGAGCACCGCACAATCTTCTCATGTGCTTCAACGGAGTCACAGGCCACCAAGCCATCTAGGAGGTGGCAACCTCCAAGAGTAATAAGCACCACCAGATTGCAACACGATCACCTAGTGCCACTCGATGCAACCTCATGATGCAACGCACTAGAATCACACTCACTCACTTATCTGATTGCACTCTTGCTAGCACAAGTGAGTTGAAGGGCTCCCAAGCACTCCCCAAGCATGGACACTTAGTCCCAAGGGTGCTCAACCAGCCAAATGCCTAAGCTCCACCTCTATTTATAGCCCCAAGCCAAATAGAGCCGTTGGAGCAAAGCTGCACTTTTTGCGAGGGCACCGAAACGGCGGTGTCTGGTACCGAACATGATGGTGCCCTCCCTAATGGTAGAATTCCAACGGCTGGTCACTGGATAGCTAGGGGCGGTGCACTGCCATAGGGGTGGTGGTGACCCCTCGGCCAACTGCGTGAAACACCAGCTCACTGGAATTTTAGGGCGGTGCACCACCATCACCGTGGTGGTGACCATGGTGGTGACCAAGCCTTCTTCCTCTCTTTCGGCTGAAAAGGGGCAGTGCCCACGGCGGTGGCACCGCACATGGCCTGGCGGTGCACCACCATCCCAGGGGTGGTGCACACCGCCACTGGCGGTGCTAGCCCTAGTGCCAGCTCCTCTCGGCCAAGTCTAGGTGGGCACCACCCTAAGGGTGGCGGTGCCACTGGACAAGGGGTGGCGGAGCCCCCAGAGCAACCCATGGCTCTTGGCCTCCTAACCAATCACCGCCACAGGGGTGGCGGTGCACCATCGCAAGGGTGGCGGTGCCACCTAGGTAGCACCCCAAGCCCAGTTTCACCTCCACTTCTTTACCAACTTCTTCTCCTTTGCAAATGTGCTAACAGCACCAAGTGATCACCACCTTGTGCACGTGTGTTAGCTTTTCACAAATATTTTTCCAAAGGATTAGCACTCAACTTGCCACACCACTCGATCCTAGCAACAATGCATAGTTAGATCACTCGAGTGCCACTAGATGACCGATATACAAACAAGTTTGCCCCGCTTAATAGTACGACCATCTATTCTAAACCCGGTCATGCACTTCTCTACACAACCTTTGACCGGTGAAATGAAATGCCCTAGGTTGTACCTTTGCCTTGCGCATTCCATTCCATCTCCTTCGATATCGATGCAACACATGCACCAACCAATCACCAAATGATATGATCCACTTCATATCATCACGTGACCTTGTTGGTTCATAGATCTTGATCTCACTTGCTTTTCACCGTTGCCTTCGTCCATCGGCGCCAAATCTTACTCGAGCTTCACCGCCATGCAGTCCATCGCTCCAAAGCCTCCAACTTGCCATTCACGCTTGCAATCGGTCCATCAAGCCAAGACTTGTTTTGATCTTCTCCACCTTAGTCACATGACTCAATGTCATGTCTCATATGCAATGAGCTCCTTCATCACATGTGCGAGCCTTGCAACAAATCCAAGCCATCTTCACCGTCATGGCATGAGTTGCTCACACACATGTACCTGTGAACTAATTCACCTGTGTATTTCAATTAAACATATATTAGTCTACCTAGGTTATCACTCAATTACCAAAACCAAACAAGGACCTTTCAGGTGCTCGCTGGTGGACACGCCTTCCTCGCATGTCATCTTGGGATGCAGCGGGTGGAGCAGGACGGCCATGCGGCTGCCTGGGACTAGGCCACTAGTGGCCTTGCTGGGTGCCTGCGCCTGGTGGCGGTGACCTAGCTGGGGCCTGGCCTAGACGTCCGGGCAGGCAGCGGTGGTTAGTCAGGTCAGCCGGCCTAGAGGCCCCTTGGCACGGTGGCGCCCCTCCCCGACCCACGTTGTCTACTACTATGCTTGGTGTCTACCTTGCCCAGCGTCATGCTCTGGGCTGGCGGCGGTGCATAGTCTGTGTTATTTTCCTTCCTGAAGGCATCGTCAAAGCCTATCTTCACCGTTCGGGTTGCTGGGGCTGGTTCTGGGATGAAAATCCCAGGGTGCTTATGTAAACGATGATGGCGTCTACGGATGTCAGTTCCCTTCTTGAAGGCGTCGTTGGAGCACCCTTGCTGCCGTGCTTCTGCTCCTTCCGCTTCCCTGCCTAGAGTTGCCCCTAGGTGTGCTGTGCCTGATTGTGCTTCATGCTACTCTTCACTTTGGTTGTGTAGTAGTTGTTTAGTGTTGTTGCAGTCAATTGCTTCCGCTATCGCTCTTCTTAGATGGATGCTTTGTCGTCATGTTGCTCGGGCAGTTGCCTTGCCACCAGTGTCGTTCCGGCCTCCCCTCTCAGGTAGATGCTTTGCTACTATGAGCATGATGGCCCCCATCCGCGGTTACTTTGCCATGTTGATGGTCGTTGTCTCTGGCAGATGCTTTGCCGCCATGATCTCTTCTCTAGAAGATGCTTTGCCGATGCTATCGCACTGGCACCCTTGGCGGATGCTTTGCCTCCAAGGTTGATTGGCCTTTCCTCGAGCAGATGCTTTGCCGCCTCTGTTGTTTTAAGCTTGCCGCCTTTGCAGTTTCACCACACTACTTGCAACCATTGTGTTGTCTTCATGTATTAGGCTCAGTCGGTCGGGTTTTAGTAGAGGAGGGCCCCCCCTCGTGTTTTCTTGCTGTTTGTTTGTGCCTGTGAGATTTCGTTGGTAATCCAAGGATTGCTTGCTAGTCCTTTGCATCACCCTTGTAACATTTGGTTACCTTTCCTCTTAATGAAAAACGGGTTGAACACATGATCGAGAAAAAAAAAATCTACTTGGGTGGCTCGGGCGACGTTCAACTCGGCACCACCAGCAGACTCAGATGGATCTCCTTGGCTGCCACCGCCACCTGTCCATTTGGTAGCAAGGATGGCGACCCTTGACAGCACCATATAAAGGTAGTCGTGGCTACTTCCATCTATCACAGATCCATTCTACTAGATCGATCTCGAACAGTTCGACCTTTGCTCCTCATTAGGACAAGCATGGTCATTTGGGATATTGAACGCCAAACCCCTTGATGGTGTTCCTACTCTCCATGCCACAATTTACATGGTCACAGATTATGCGCTCTGGATACCTTGGCAAATTGTGATTGACCGGATATGGCGACTGTCTTGGGCGGTTTGGTGTTAGGTACAATTTTGTTGCCTTAGTGTTGGAAGTGTTGTGTAACAGTGATATTCCTGGCGTTTGGTGGTTTAGGGTTTTGGCAATGATCGGGTTGCTAGTTATTCCATCTCGTTGATGGTGTAACTATGACTAGCGAATTCTCAATTTGCTAGTCATAGTTTTTTAGTAGGCAGAGTTCGTTATTTCACCTATCTTAGATTTAGCCCACACTCTGGATATATTTTCACCAAAAGTGTGGCGAAGCTAGTTGTTTTGTGGCTGACATCACGTAGCAAGCCGGAATGTTCTGAACGACTACTCGAGTTCTATTTTAGATTTGGTTTTTCTTCTTTTTCTTTCTTTATTTAGTTATATCAAATTTATTTGTTGTCTTATTGATATGCCCCTTTGGACATATGCCTTTTGTCGTAACACTGACTATCTTTTATAATAATTGTGGTATGATGTATCTCAGTAGAGGATGAGTGAAGCCAAAAAATCTTCATTATCCAAAAATTTTAAAAAAAAATGCAAGAATAATAATTTTTTATGGCCTTCGTCCATAGATACAAAAAAGATATTAATGGAATAAAATGATCCAACTAAAATCTAAACATTAAACTCTATGGTGTTGTAGAATATGGAATCTGCATCTATTTTTCTTGAAATTGTTGGAGCATGGCTCATCATCAATAAAAAAGCCCAATGGGACATGGTGTGGTTGCATTGCCAAGAGGCTAGAAGGCAGTGGAGTTGACTAAGGAATACACACAACTGGGCCGAACGGACATAGCAAGAAGAGTCGGTGTTAGGGTGACATTTATCGAGTGACTTGTTTCTCAAAAACATATCGCATGACTTACGGGAGCACAATTAAAATTTTTGACTAGTTTCTATGAGATGACTTATGAAGCTTATATTGGGTCAAGTTGGAGGTGTAGACTATTAGAGCAACTCTACAGTTCTGTAAAACGTATTTTAAAAACCTAGGATTTAGATGATCTCTAAAGTAGATAATTTTCAAAAAAAAAAAAAACTAGAGCACAGCAGCAACCAAGTAAATTAGCCATCTCTGTATTTTAAAAGTGCCACGCTATTTGTCCACTGCCCTCTCTCCCTCATTCGTGTGTTGTAGCTGTAGACCCCGACCATCAGGGGTGCCATGAGGAGATCATGATCATCCATGTAGCTTTTACGTACGGGGACGATGTCGCGCACAAGAGACGATGGCAAGTGCCGAAGCAGCTTCCCCTATAGCTACCACCACATCAGATGGTCTAGGGGTGGGTGAGGCTGCAGTCCATGATTGATGGCACCACGAAGGCTGATCATCTGCTGATGACGTGCCGCTTGGATGAGGTCGCCGAGCGGCACCGCTGTGGTGGCTAGCTGCGGCGGTTGCTACGTACGAGAAGAGCGTCCGGGAGCAACCAGAGGAGACACGACCTACAAAAAAGAGTTCTAGCGGTCCATCGGACCATCATGGTGAAGCAGAGCCTGTAGGCATGTACTCCATGGCTAGCGACGATGCTCGAGATTTTGCCGAGTGAGAATGTCTGGATATGGGTGAAAGAAGGAAAAACGAGAAAGAGAAGCTGTTGGTCGCGTCTTATGGCCTATAATAATCACTAAAGCGGTGTTTTTTTTTGGTAAGGGGGATATAAAGCTGCATAAGTTGCTCTTAGATCAGTCTCGGTAGGAGTTTCATATCATAGTTTTCAAAACACTCATATTTTAAAAATAGGGCAGAAGAATTTCGCACCCATAAAACTCTCTCTACTTTCATGAAACTTTCATCTCTCTGTTTTCATCAACACATCAGGATATTTAATACCTATAAAACTCTCATGAAAACCCCATTAAGACTGGCCTTAGAGACACTTGACTTGCTTTCTTGGATCGCGATATCATAAAAGTGGCCACTTTTGATTCATGTGAGTGCTCTAATGGCTATTGACATGGACACACCTTTCATTGGTTTTTATTTGCCGTAGGAATTATTTGCCACAACTTGTATGACCAGAAAAAGCTACTTAGGTTAGCTTCTACTAACATAAATTTAATTCACTAACAACTCATATTTGGGTGCCAAGAAGAAGAGTTTCTTTTTGTTTCCATCTTTTGTATGGAGATGGAGGGATGATTGTGATTATACGTACTACTTGTTATAAATAGGATCTGTCTAGCTGACATTTAAGTTGTTTTGGTCTCTCCTGTCAACTGAATTTTTCTCATACATTTACATCGTCTTCTAGCTATATTTACACCGTCTTATTACTATACTAGGTTCGTGCCCCGTGCGTTGCTACGGGACAGCTAAACTTTTGTACTAAAAACACACGGTTCGCACGATAAGATAACAACACTGTGAAATTAAATACCGATGTTAAAGTGACATTTAATTAAAAAGCAAAGTTCGTGAAATTAACACAGTAACGGAGGACGTGGCGTTGCAGGCTCACAAACTCTACTATATAGACCTTCCGTGATGCGGTTAAGATAATATTTTATATCGGCAGGAAGAAACCTTCGATATCCATTTCTTTCGTGCGCCAATAAATCCACGAATAAGTTTCACCGCATCACCATACCATCCTGTACACAGGTTTGAGTATATATATGTAAATATCAGTGCATGTCACATGGGTAATACTGGGTGTCTTGAAAAAATCTCTCACAAAACCTTAAAACAAAGTATGTTATACTCACCGTATAAATATCTGTGGCTTTTGAACTATTCCACGTAGACATATACTGTAGAATAAGGTATCCACTTGAGTGTCTGTGGCAAGATTCACCATCAGCAATATATAGAAATAGTTAAATCATAGGTATTATTATTGCAAGCGATCGATGGCTCTAAGTTAGTTACCCATCTATGTCATCTGCAATGTTTTTTCACCGATGAATTTCTATTTGAATGTATCCTCGTTCCATCACTGCAGCCATGTCCTGCAAGTTAAATCCAAGAGCTTGCCTAGGACACATCAGCACTGGTGTGTCTTTACACCACTTTTCAACAGGTGTAGAGTCAACCATGATAAGTGTCTTCTTCTGCTGGTCGAAAACATAAAGCATATATTTTCGAATGTGTAACTATGGCAAAAGAAATCGCAAACATGGCAGCAATTAGAATAGTATACAAGAAATAAGTAATAAAAGCTCGTGCGTTGCAATAGAATAAAATGACACGTGTTGTAGTGTTACCAAAATATTTTTTTCCTTTTTGGCTTACGCGATCAACACTTTTTTAGCTTATGTGAGATCACATTCTTATTTCCTTTCGGTACTCTCCGTTATCAACGGCTGTCTTCCTGAGGCTAATTTTTCAGGGAAAGAAGAAAAACGAATACATCAAGCGTATCTGTGCCTATGCATCCCTATGAGGAAAACAAAATATAATCATGATTCTTCGTCATAACAAATATTTTGTTTGGACATGTAGCGGTGGAGACACTTTGCCTTCAACATTAGTAGAAATGGTTTTCAGACAGGGACTGTACTGGGCAATTCGGACGCCTACCACCTCATTTCCCAAAGGATCCGAGTAACAAATAGTGCAACTTCATCATCTTTCTCTTGGCCTCAACATTCATCCCTCATCACCACCCTCTTGCTGGTCTACTTCAAGGTGCTAGTGTGCCACCAGCAACAACCTCCTCACAGCCACCTCTCACATGAGTATCTCCATTGGGTGTCCCAGCCGATCCAACCACTGAGAGGAAATCCAGCAGTAGTCAGACCTGAAAGAGAGTGAACCCTCCACATGTAGTGAGATTCGTTTTTTAGCTAACTTAAACAATAGAAATTCAACTGAGATAACTTGCGTTTTGCCGGTGAAATATCAGGACCATGTGACTCTTAGGCTTCGTGAAGAATCGCACAATTGGCTTCAGCCCACCGTAAGAAGCCATAAAAGAACAGAATCTGACAAAATGTCAAACAACAGTGCTCATCAATAAAGGAGGCTAGATTGAAGTTAGAACAAATCAATAGGAGCAAACTAACTAATCTGACAAAATATCAAACAGCAGTGCTCACCCAAACAGTACCCTGGTCTACAACCTCTTGCAGAACTCCCTGAGACTACATGCATGCTGATTCTTACAACATTATATTATCATGTCACTCTCAAACTGAGACAAAAGTAAACAATTTAACTAATAGATTGTGCTAAGTTTCATATCCATCTCAATTAATCAATGGCCTCCAATCTCCAGAAAATATACCTTCTAGTCTATATACATCCTATTAAATCAAACAACCATGAGAGTTAACATATGGTATATTTTTCTATAGGGGTAGGAACACATTTTGCAATAAAAGTGAAATTTCTCATTAAATGGTATCCAATATAGTAAAAATAGTAATTCATGGTGCATAACCTAGGAACAAAATTTGTTAAAGATCTGAGAAATCCAAATTTCTAAGGATGTTAGGATGGCAAATTTTATTTCATCATTGCTTCTAAAATTTGTCTAAACAGTCTAGAAAACCAGCAAAGGCATGGAGCCATGGACAGAAAAAAGAGATGAAGTTGTACCTTGGCAGCTGTCTAGATGAATAATTCATATGAATTTCACCAAGCTATCAGGTTCCTTCAAAATCTTTTCATTTTTTCGCAAACAAGGAACAATGTACATATATAAGAAAATATAAGATGTACTTGAACCCATATCTATTATTATGTCTATAATGGATAGTCCATTCTTGTACTCCCTGCAAAAGAATATATGTGGTAAACTCAAAATTGAGGAAATAATAATAAGAATGCAAGTAACAAGTACATACTCCAAGATGATAATCAAATTAAACTGGATTACCTATGCCTGCATTACTTTTCAGTTGTGTTCAAATTAAAACCAAGACTCCCTAATATTGAGACATGTCTCTAATGAAGTCATCCAATCTGCATAGTAATCATATCTCCAAATTTGAAACCAGAGACCACCTTCGAAAATCATAATAATGATCTATCAATGTTGAAGCTCCTTGCGACTGGTGTTCCATTTGATCAATATGCACACAACAGAGGGAGACAACTTGCTTGGCATATAAGGGAATATAATTTATCAAATGACACATGTCAGGGAAGGAAGGCAAAGGAAATGAGAAAATCATAAATCATAAAGACACATGTTTAGTATCCTGTGCTAGAATAAGCATTCACAACTAATACACTAAAAATAATTGTGGTCTGTACACAGAAAATAGGTGCTTGGTAAATCCAAACAGGAAGAGAAGTGCGGTATCTGTCCTTATCTACTACTCCGTATGCAACATTCTCAGATCACCCTGCACGGCTGCTGGCTCAACCTTGCCGAGAAAGCGTTCTCCGGGAAAATTCAGCTAGAGCTCATGAATCAATCGATGCTTTGCAGTCCAAACCTCATGAGCCCAACAAATTGCAGTTCATCCCATCAAATTGACTCATATTTCTCGAGCCAAGATCCACACAAATACCAAAATCACACAAGAGATCAATGGAGTATGCGCTGCATGTGCTTCCTTCTCCACTTCAACCACTCGCTAATCATCCTGTAGTGGCGACGGTGGTGACCGATTGCAGTGAGCTTGTCGGAGCTATTGAAGCAACTGCATATAATTTGATTTGTTGTTAATAGTAGCATATCCCAGCATTACACGCCTAATTTCTAGGTGCCAAGAGTATGAAAGCAGAGTGAGAACACCATGGCAGCCTCCTAAAGCCCTAGTATAATACTAATATAGTACATATATGAGCTTTACCTCTTTCAAATGCTCTAGTCTCTCCAGCACAGGAAGGAGCTCATCAGCAAATGAAGAAATACCTTTTGCAGAAGCACTGGGACAGTATCAATGCCGAGCTGCATAAGGGGCAAAACATAAGTTTGCAGGCATTGCTTTTCATAAAAGAAAATAGCATGTCCCTTCCTTTACAAGGTGAAAATCACCAACTTATATAAGAAAAAGAGCATTGCAAAGGATCCTATCACATAGCTATTCTGTGACAAGCACCATAGTTCTATGTGGATCAGTAGCCGATTTCTGTGAATCTGAGACAAGCACTTATATAGATATATAAAATCAGCAGCGGCAGCGGCAGCATCCATAGTTCTATAAATCAGCCGGCTGATGTGCTTTGACCTACGGCTGTTGCTACTGGGTAGAAAGCAGTAGCTATAGAAAAACAAAAAAAAGAAAGGTGTAGATCCCATTATCACTCAAACATCACAAAATTGGGTAGTATTAGATTACCTGGAATGAAGCAAAGTAGCCTTGATTTCGGATCTGCACATAGCATAGAAAATTAGAACTCCAATTTATTTAAGAATAGCAAGAATAGAGTGGTTCCTCTGTGTCATACCTAAAATTTTCATTCGATTGCTCCTGGGCCAAGCATGGTCTAGTGGTGTGCCATTGATTTTGTTTGCCCCAAGCCGAGGGAGTGGGTCTCGGGGATGAGGATGGACATGCACGTGGACTCCTTGTTGTTGGCCTGCTCCACGCAGAGGTACATAGTGCCGAACTGGCCCTGCCCGAGCAGCACAGACTCTGGGACCACCGCTGCCTTCGCCTCCGCCGACGACATCTGCGCAGAGAGGCAAACATCAACAACTCAGATCCGCGCTGAGGGAGACGGAGTCCGCCACGAACGCCGCCTCCTACTCCCTTGCAACCCCTCATCCTCTGCCTCTTCCGTGGCAGAGATATGCTGGCCGGCCGCCGCTACCACAACTGTGAGGAGCGCGGACACGCTGGCCGACAGCCCATCGCCGCGGCCGCCCTGGCAAGCGAGCGTGCAGGCGCGGGCCCGCTGGCAGACAGGCCGCCTGCCACCGTCACCCCAACCGGCGAGCGCAGGCGTAGGCGCGGGCCCCGGTAGGCGGAATAGCAGCGATCGACGAGAGGGGCGGCGGGGAGAAGATTTGAAGTCCGTGGCTCCGCGTAGCCTGGTAGATCGGCAGCAGCACATCCAGCGTAGGGGGAAGGAGGGAGAGGGGTGGCAGACAGCCGCAACACTCACCGGGATCACAGAGCACGTGCAGCGGGCGAGGGTGACGGTGACGGCATGGGTGTGATGTCCAGCGATGCCGACGGGCGAGGGCGAGGGCAACATCGGAGGAAGGCCAAATCCACCGCGAGGATTGAGTGCAGGTGCGACCGATCTGGCGAGGGAGAAGTAGGATTGTAGGAAGGTAAAATTCGTTGTGGTGATTGTGTTGGCTTTCCATTTTACCTCGCGCGTCGTGGTCGTGGGCGAGCGGCAGCAAGGATCGCAGGGGAAGGATCGCGTGGGGGGTCGAGCACGGTGAGGGCACCAGAGGGGCGCGGGCGGGCCGAGGCGTCGGGGTGAGGGTTGGGGGACTCGCGGCATCGCAAGCTTGGAGGAGGTCCCACCTGCCGGTGCCGCGGGATCGCAGGCGTGGGCAGACGGACGAAGCAAAACAATTGTCGCACCAAAAAATGTCCACGTTTTGTTCTTTTTAGTTGTAGGAGATTTACAATGATTTATTTAGTGTAATTTATTGGACAGAGTGATGTAAGTTAGGAATAACACAAATATATGTCAATTTTTTCAAAAAAAATTACAAATTATTTGTATGGATTCCAGACATCAAAGAAATATATGTCAAATTATTCACAGATTTTTTACAAATTTCAAAAAAAAAAAATACAAAATCTTCACAAAATTTCGAAATGCCATGCCACGCTGCCGCCACCGACGCCGCCACCGAGGAAGGCGTAGCGTCCCGACCTCACCGGCATCTTCGAGATATGGTATCGCCACATCTCTTTGTTGTTGTTCTTCTTCTTTGGCTTTAGCTGCGTCGATGAGTTGTTTGCAAATTTGCTTTATCATCATCGCCGACGAGGTCGCGGCGGGGAGGCCGACGCGCGGGCGGTACCCCGGGCTGCACACTTGCTGTGGTATCTGCGAGTCCACCCAGAGATGAGACAAAACGTGATCGATCAGATCCAACGCTTGAAGGGCAGGGGCGGCGTGACGTAGACGGTAGATCGGGCGGCAGCTGTCGGGTCGGAGTCAGGTCCAACGCTGAAAAATTCGGTTATGGTTGACGTATAGCGTTTCCGTATAAATAACAAGAGTAGTATATACTGTCATAATCAACGAAACTCATCAGAAACCCCAGATTGGAGAGGCCTTCCCACCTCTTTCTCCTCCCCTGTTCCGTTTTCAGCTGAAGCCTTTACGTGTTCTACGGACTCAATTCCCTTCCCTTCCCTCCGGGCTCCGGCCCTCAACAGTTCCTCTTCATCGCTTCGATTCGATCGGATTGGTGGCATCGCATTCGCATCGACCAAGCGAGATCCTGCGCGATTCGATTCGGTTCGATTCCCTCTCTAGCCCTCGCGAGGAAAGGGAAGGGAAGGGAAGGGAAGGGAAGCATCAGCACTCAGCAGCAGCAGGAGGGGCGCCGTGAATGGCGCTGCCGGTGGCGAAGCTGGGGACCCTGGCGCTGCGGACGCTGTCCAAGCCCATCGCCAGCCGCCTCAAGAGCCAGGCCGCCGTCCACCCCAAGTTCCGCAACTTCATCATCGCCATCGCCCAGGTATGAAATTTACCGCCGTTTACCTCCTCTTCTCTGTCCTCTCGCCTTCCTCCTCTGGCTCTGGGGGAATTATCTAGTCGTAGTACTAGATTATCAACAAACAATGTAGCGCTACTCAAATGGAGATCCTTTCGTTCCCTTTCATTCGATTAGGGCTAGCCCGCTTCCATTTCGTGCCAATCTGAATCTTACAACCCAATAGGGAGGGAGGGAGGGATCCGAGGACAGATCTCTGCTCATAAATAAATTGTAATATGCACAACTTACTGTCCGACTTGTTGTTCAACTCAATATTGCCTGCTTAAATGCTATATTAGCAGAATATAAGCTACTACGTGGGAGCACTCTATGCTACTGAATGAAGATCCTTGCTTCTCCTCTAGCGGTTCATACATATTGACGGTATAAGCATTGTTACAGATAAACCATCGTATCACCACCAAGATACAAAGGCGCATTTACGGGCACTCCACAAATGTTGAGATCAGGCCTTTAGATGAGCAGAAAGCTGTTCAAGCTGCTACAGATCTCATCGGGGAAGCCTTTATCTTTTCGGTGCTTCTCTAAACCATTCATAAATCATCTGTGCTACTATTACATCTGCAGCTCCCCCACAGGGATGCTCTTTAACTCTCAGCTAATGCTACACTGTTTACTTCTTGTTATTATCATAGGTCGCTGTTGCTGCTCTAATTTTTGAGGTACAGAGAAGTGCAAGGTCCGAGGCTAGAAAGGAGGAAGCTCGTAAACAGGAACTTGCGGTATGCCGTTTCTCTCCAGTGCCTTAAGAGTTTGAGCTCACACAAATGTGCCGTGCTAACTGCTCTTTACCTGGCTTATTCACTATTCTCCATCCTGTCCTGAAGATTATTTCCCCCTCCACAACACAGGATAAACGTGAAACATAACCTGTCTCCCTACCATGTAGCCACAGGAATAGAAATATTCTGATAATCGTAGTTTGTTTTTAATAAACTTATACAGAGATATCAGGATATACGCAGTGTCATAAGGAGGATATATTTATTACTTAAAGAAATAATTGACATCCTGCGTGCAGCTCGCCTGCCAGGAATTTGATCATGATATATCATGTGATGGTGTGCACAGCACATGCTTCAGTACTATGAACATTCATTATGGATTCGTGCCTTTTTCAGAGGAACACATTATGACTCATATGTGCATGTTCAGAGATGTTGGTAATAAGTTAAGAGGGTTTATGCAACAGAAGCATTAGATGCTGTCATGCTGCTCTTGCCAAAGCAAGTCAAAGTATGTCACCACTGCTTTTACAGCTTGCCTGTGGAACACGGGAGTTTCTATTGGCCTGGGAATTCACATAACCATAGAGAATTTCTAATAACTGCCTAAAACTGGGTATTGATGGAATTTTCGACAGCAAGTCTTCAACTGAATTTTTTTGTGAATGCAATGCTCCTAGCTGAGTTATTAGGTGATAGAGTGGAGAACCACTTTTGTATGGTTCAGGGCCTGCAAAAAAGAATGAGAGAGTTACCTGTATGGCCCTATGAAACTCACTTATTTCTTGTATGGCCCTGAAAACTTCAAAGTTTCTTGTATGACCCCGTGTTCGAATTTCTGTGTCCTATACGACACTACCGTCAGTTTGGGAGGCTAACACCGTCAAGTGTCATGCGAAATGACCAGAATACCCCTGTTTTAGAAAATGCAGTGATTCCTTATATGACACTGCTTCATGTGATGTTAAAAATATACTTATTACCTCTATGACACTACCTATTAGTATGCTTTATTTTGATATTAAAATTCATCCACATTATATTACTGTGGTTAAAATTTGCAAATAATTTGTTATGCTAATATGCATTATTTAAGCATTATAATTCATCCACGTTATATAGATAAACACTAATGAGATCTCAATATGATTCATGTACACCATTGTGTTGCTTCTTGATACAAACCAGATCATACACGTAATTACAATATTTATTAGAATCATCAATATAAATTATATATATAATGTTTTTCATAATTCAAACAAAATATAATAAATGCTTCTCTTGCTTTTTTTCATTCCTTTTTGAACTAAAGTATCCCAGGTCAGAACAAAACAGAGAACAAAGCACATTCCGCTAGGATTTCAGCTCATTATTTCACAATACACTGTAATAGGCAAGAGTTCAAATATGAAACATATGAATGCACAAGTGACATCAAATCATTGACATCTACTCTTCCTAAAAGAAATATTTATGCATCACAAGAATACAAATTAAACAAGTGAGACCTAGCAAGTACTCTTGATCTAGGGAGAACTATCTAGTAAAAAACTATACAACTGCACTTCGGTTTGAATTTAACTAGACAACACCTTTCTTAAATAAAATAGCCTCCCTGATCTATCTCGAAGCTTGCTGCACTAGAAGGATCGCCCCTAACCATGGTTTGGCATTTAGTCGAGCACCTTGCAGCCCGCCTTGGAGCTCACTTGCGCTGCCGCCGCCGCTCTCCATCCCGTGCCTGGGCCTGATGCCGCACGCTGCTCTCCCCACTCGCAAGCCGGCGTCCCTGCCGGCCTCCACATGCTGGAGGCTGCGCGCCCCTAGGGATGAAAACGGACGGAATTTTTCCCGTTCCGAACCGTCCGTTTTTCCATATTTGACCCGCCCGTTTCCGTATTTTCGGAAAAATCTGGAAATGGTACGGAATACGGGATGGAGGTTTTTGGAATCGGAACAGAAATGGGAAAGGTGTTTTTCCGTCCGTATTTTCGGAATTCCATATTTAGCCGGAATTTTACCGGATTTCAACCAACCGCATGAAACATTATATCACCCTGCTGCTACTCGCTGGCCGTCAGGTGGCGATGCTTGCTACTCCTGCTCTTGTGTGTGGTTGGTGCCTGTGTGCTGTGGGTAGGAGACGACCGGTGCTCCTTTTACTTTTTCTAAAAAAAACATGTGGGCCCTACCATAATCAAAACCCAAACCTTGTGTATCCAAAGCTTATAGAATTGTGAGGGTGAAGTTTGTCATTTGTGAACTATTTTTGTGTGTGATTATGATTTGTGAGTATAACGTGCGGTATTCCGGCTCAAGTTCCCAGCTTCTGACCGTTTCCGTTGAATTTATGACTGTATTGGTTCGTTTCCATACACCCGCATATTCCGGTTCCGTTTCCAAACCCGCATTTTCCGAAGCCGATCCCGTTTCCGCCAAAAAATATAGAAACGGAAGTAGAAATGGGGGTTTTCCGTCCGTTTCCGTCCGTTTTCATCGCTACGCGCCCCTGCCAGCGCTCGCTCACAGGAGGCCGCGCGCCCCTGGCCTGGAACCGGCCACCAGACGGCTGCCGCTCTGGCCTGGTGGCCGCACGCCCTGGCCACGGGCGTCGCCTCTCACCCTCCCTGGCCGCGCCCCTCTCCCGTCTCCAAGCAACGCCCGATCTCGGGTTCGTGGGGAAGAGGAGAAACGCTCGGTAGAGGAGACGACGACTTTCTGTCTTCTGGCTTGTTTCAGCCACAGGGGCATTCTGGTCACTTTCAGATTGGTCTGACAAGGATGGCCCACATTTTTAACTATGATGTCTTACAGAAGTGACGGTAGTGTCGTATAGGTCATAGAAATTCGAATACAGGGCCATACAAGAAACTTTCAAGTTTTCAGGGCCATACAAGAATTAAGTGAGTTTCATAGGGCCATACAGGTAATTCTCTCAATGAATTGGTCCTGTCATATATATGCTCTGGAAAATTGATGTGTGCACACGCTGAGAGACATTGATTGTTTGTTAATCTTGTTTCCAATGTTACAAGTGCTGTTTTAGCTTAACTATTGTTTTTTACTAATATCAAGGAATTGAAACAAAGGGAAGAGAGTTTAGCTAAAGAACTGGAAGATCTTAAAGTGAAGCTTAGTGAAATTGAGCGGCTTGCTAAAGGGCGAGGCCTGACAGGAATCTTGAACTTGAAAGGGGTCCATGGGGCAGAAGTCAGCAAGGAAGCAACACCTGCGTGAGTAAGCAATTTTTCTTTGGTGTGGCAAAGTAGGATTCCTTGTTGCCCCCATTATTTGGTGACACTTGTGTTGTCATTCCCACTATTCTTTGGTGCTCATATTGGATCTAAATTTGTAGTGGTTGATCCATGGACACCCTGAAAGAATAATACATTGTAAGAAAGAAATTGAAGTGCAGTATGTATGTGCTACTTGGTGGTGGCAATCACAGAACCAGATGTTAAGATGAATGCAATCTTGCATTGCTTTGGCCCGCTGCTAACACATCAAGTTGAGAACACAAGTAAATATTTCAACTGGCTTTGTATCTTTTCTTAAACAATACATCTGCCTGCTAATTATGGTTCAGATTGAGGCGACGTGTGTGTTATTACACTGCTATATATATATGTTCATATACGTGTTGTGCTGTTCCAGCGCAAGTAAATGTGTTGTGTTGTACTATACACTCAGCAATTGGGCCTAATGCAAACTACTGCCACTCAGGGCCCACGTAACGTGTGCTTGGATGCGTAGCTCTAGCAGACCGACGAGGCCTAACTTCACTAGCTTCAGCGTCTTCATGTGTTGCCGGTTCCGCTACAGTAGCGTCGCCTGTTGTCGGGGCCGAACGGCGCGCGCCGCTGACAGGATGCTGCCTCACCTGAACGAGCAGCTGTTGCTCTGAACAGACACCAACGGCGGCACGCCGCGTGAGGGCAACGACTGTTAACCGCGAGACGCCGAAACCCCATCGTGCCCCAGCAGCACACAGCATGCAACAATCCCGGTGTGTACCAAAACAGCAACCAGCCACCGGCCACAATCGTGCAGTCATCAAAGGAATTTGCAGCTAGTACTAATGAACTGAACCGCCCAATTTATACAAGATCAAGTATGACTGTCCCTATTTAACACGTTGACGCGCATATACTTTCACTTATATAAACCCGGTAGTCCGCCGAGTGTCACGAAGGACCTTGGTAAATCAACGTCACAACCAAGATCGCATGATTAAGCAAATACACATCACATACACGGAGTTGCAGCGAAAATAATATTACAGATGGATTCACAAATAAAAGTACAAGTTTAGGTTTCAAAACCGGTTAAGAAAAACAACGTAGCTTTCAAATAATTATATTAATATAAGTTCCAAATACATTGCTAGCATAAATGACATCCTCTGATAAAAGCAAATATATGAGAAATAAATATAGTCACCGAGTCCACCACTGGTTAGCCACCCTCTTCCGCAGGCCGAGAACTTCACCTGCAACATGGTGGGATAAACCCTGAGTACTCAAATGTGCTCAGCTAGACTTACCCGACAAGAGAAAAATAAAAAGACTCTCAAGGATATGCAAGGCTTATTTAGTGGAGCTGGTTGGATAGCATAACTTTGCAAAAAGAGCATTATTACCATGAGTCCTTACTTTCAATTTTTTATTCAAGTTTTAGCATCAAGTTCAGTGAAGCTTATCATGACTAACTTTGCACCTATTCTAGAGCAATCACTTAATTAATAAGCATCACAATATTAACCATATCCGGTTTATCATATCATCATCATAACCATCATGTTCCATCCATTACTACGAGGAAAGAAGCTCTGTCAAGTTCTCACTATCCGGGAGAGACGGCGATTCGAATCGATTTCAACCACCTGAGAATTTATTCCTAACATAAACCTTGACATACCTGCGCCAAAGTAGTCTTAGGTCACCTTTGGTACAACTCAGGTCCAATTCGCGGGTTCGATCAGCGCCGCACCCTTAGGAACACTACCGGATGCCAGGTTGATCAGGACTCTAACCTGCCCTTGGCCCACACCGGCTCCCCGCACATCCTTACTATCTCTAGAGTGCGCACTTTCATTTAACGGGTCCCGGCCTGAGTTGACCTACTCGGCTTCACGGTCAGAACGACTTATCCGGCCAGCTAAGTGAGAGGCATGTGTTCAGCATGACGATAGGGCCTTCAACGATCCGATCCTTAACCGACACAGACGGAATCACTATAAGTCATCACACCACCAACATATAAGATTCCGCCTGGTCTCCATTTATTCATCATCACATGGTTATTTTCCATGATAGCAAATATAGCCAACCGTGCTCAAGTATCCACCTATATCTCGCAGACGACAGGAAATCACCCGACTTCTACCGGTCTAAGCATGGCTAAGCATAGATCAGCCTATTCATCTAGTAAGAGTACATGTATTGGTATATATTGGACAAGGTAGGGAATATGCACCAACGGTTTCATCCAACTCCTATCACCTAATGCATCATATAAAAGTTATACTCATGTGCATTTATAAAAGAGAGGGTAGGAGACTTAGAATGCTCCGGGGCTTGCCTAGGATCCGACATAAGTCAATTCAGTTAGCTCGCACCGTCTTGGTGACATCTTCGATCCTAGCACTTGCTTAGTCCTTTCATCTTCGGGATAGGTCCACCATATGCCATCTTCGGGTTAGGCTCCAACATCACGTTCTTCACGTGGTGCATCTAGCATACCTAGATGAGATGCAAAATACAAGTGCATGAATGCGAAGAATGGTAATACGAATGCATCACATAAAAGCGTTCAAGACAAGCATAAGGTTATGCAAGACATAGGCACCTAGAGTTATTTAACTAAACACTATTCAAGCACAACAGGTGGATATGGCAAGCATATCAAGCATGGCACCCAAATTACATGAGTGTAGCCATGGCAAGTATTCATCAATCGATGTCAACTTAACATGTTTAACCAACTAGGGCAAGCTAAATCAATCAACCTACACATGCACTTCCTAGACAGCAACACAGCAGTCACTTGTTTCAGTCATAAATAGAGATCCCAACATCCAATAAAGGTGATCCTAGACTTTCTGAAAAGCTAATGAAATTATCTACAACTCTTTTATTTACACTCAGAGCTGATTCTAAAGCTAACCAAGTTCAAACACACCAAGAAGCAGGTCTGCACAAACAATGGACAAAAAACTTACATGAACTTCAGAGATGCATATCCAGAGTTCTATCCATTCAACAAATGTGGTATTTAGCTTTATAGAAAGCTTATTAAGTTATATATAACTTTCTTATTACCATCTTAAGATGATTTCACATCCAACAAGGCCAAACAACATAAAGAGGACATCTCTATCCAGATTTGGACAGAATCTGCCATTCTACTTTGAACTGCAATAACTAGAGTTCTAGACCACCAAAAGCAGTGATCTTAGACATTTTAGAAATCTTATAAAAATCACTACAACTCTCCTATTATCACCAATACATGATTCCATGTTTAAATAAGTCAACCAAAGCAACCATTCAAATCTATACAGAGCAAAAGCAAAATCTGACAATGGGCTTGCCGGGAGCATAACTCCGAAACTATCAGGCCTATGGTCATAAAATTTTAACACAAGCAAGATAAGGAGATTATCTACAACTTTGATATTTACCACGTCTTTAGAAAATATCATTTGATTCACGAAGTTAGCATCACAATAGAAATTACACATGCAGCCATTTCAGAATATAACACTTTGAGATTTCACTTGTTTTGCTAACGAAGGGCATACCCACATGAGCCATTCAAAGAACTTAAACCACCACCAATATACTTAACAACACTTTATTGAAACACCCAGCACTCAAGCATCACCAAAATACATTTACCAGCTTTATCTATAAATACACTTCTACTAACCCTTTCCCCTAATATATATATATATATATATATATATATATATATATATATATATATATATATAATTTTAGTGATATATGAGAAAAACTAGTTTGGGGCTGATATTTTTATGGCTGGTAGGTGCTATCAAAACATGGCTATTGCATAAATTTCACATGCTCAGGTTATATATATTAATTACTATGAAAAAGACAAATTGTTATTGCAAGAAAAATAAGTGAGGGCAAGATAAATCTAAAGATCAACATTTTCCATAAACATAGAGCCATGTTAGGGTTTCTCAGGCCACAATATCACCATGCCAAGGCAAAGGGACCACATTTCACATTTTTGCATATATAAATTATTTATAAACCATTTATCAAGCACGAAACAAGTTAAATCAATAACTCACTCATACTGCATCCAATGAGCATGAAATTTTTAACACAGCACACATATAGCATCAGTAGCCTACCATAAAAATTTCATAGCAATTAGAGCAACACAACTTTAGATATGAATTTATTCCTAGAAAACCCTAATTAACATTGATAAATAAAAACAACAAAAACCTTATACTAACACATATCATATCATGACTCTACTATGTAGATATACTCTCAAGTATTCCAAAACATCCTCATTTGATATTTCTCGTTTTTTCTACGATTTACTACGAATTTCTAAAGTTTCATTCGATTAATTGCAATAAACAGAAAAAGAAAAGGAAAAACGCTTTTGCAAAGTGAACACAGAATTTCCCCTAATTAACTAAGCCCATATATGAAAAATCCTTCTCTCTAGGCATTTTGCATCTGGACCTAGCAAAAAGTTTCTATCTACATTTATACCCCTTCCTTCTTCTTCGGAGAGCCAAGCAGGGGACGGAGCAGAGGAGTCGACGGCGGCTCAACTCCTGGCCGGTGGAGGGCCTCACCGGCAACTAGTGGCGAGCAAGAGCAGAGAAGGTGCTCGGCTGCACTCACGGCAAGCGCCTTCTCGGCTAGAGGCAAGCCAAGGTGGCACGGCCACATGCGTGCGCGGCGCGCAGAGGCGCAGCTCCAGCGACGACCAACTGCAGCGGCGAGCGAGGCCGGAAAAAGGGGCGCATCGGGGCGGCATGTGGCGGTGGAGGCATAGCGGCACTTAGCTGGGACAGGGAAGGCATGGAGGTGGGCAACAACGGCAGGAGCTCGAGCTGTGGGTGGCCTTGGCTACAACCGGCCATGGCATGGCGAGTGAGAGCAGCGAGGCGAGCGCTGGAAGGAGTGGAGAGTGAATGAGGGCGCTCTGGTGCTCCTCCCCATCGATGCAGGGGCACAGGGGAAGTGGACGACATGGCTCAGTGGCAGGGGCGCGTGGTGCTCCTGCATGAATGCCACGGCGACATTCCCTCGAGCATGTGGTGGGTGACGAAGTGGCCGGCGTGGGATGCGATTTTGGGCCAGCTACTGGCCAATTTGGCAAACGGGCCTTAAACGAAGTTTGCTATACTCCTGATGCTCTCCAACTTTGCTTAAGGGCCATGATCATTGGAGCACTGGATTAGCGGGTAATTAGTCCCCAAAACGACAGTGTCAGTGCGTTGACAACGATGAGCAAAAAAAATCCAATTTGATGGTCAAAACGAAGTCAAAACTGGTGCCATCTTTTTGCATGCTCTTCCTCAAAACATATAGTCCGACTTTTATTTTTGGCTCAACTTGAGTTGCTTAACAAAATTTGGAGAACGCGGCACGCCAACCTAATGACGTCGTAATCTCAGACTTAGAATATTTCCCAGGGTTGAAAACAGCAGCACATTCAATCTTTGAGCCTCTGTTTGACTTATTTCCAAGCTGATCTGGCTCTTGGTCCAAGAACAAAGTTTGTCGAGCACAAACTGAACCACAACTTTCATTAAAGTATCAAGGTTTGGATCAGCTTGGTTTGTAAGATATAAGGCTCCAAAGTGTGGTACATGAAACTGAAACCGAGGCTAACTCCTAGAAACAGTTAGCATTTGCTGCTTTTGAAACTACCTTTGAATGTCCAAACGTGCTCCAAAAGTGATGAGACTTGTTTTGTTGTTTTCAACACAAAGTGTACTTCAACTCGTATTAAGGAATTAAATTGAGCTACCATATTAATTTGGAAGATAAAATATCACAAACATATCAACTCACAGCTGTCAATCAAGGACAAATATTTCAGAGGGCCCAAAACAGCACTGCATTCAAAATTGAGACCACTATATGAGACACTTAGAAGTTGAATCAAGTCTTAGTCCAAAAATAAAGTGTGTAGAACTCTACTTAAACTTCAACTTTTGTTTAAGGTCAAACTTCATATCTGGTCCTGAAATCATTGTTTCACCTTGGTCAAAGCAGCATCACGATAAGGCTTAAATTAGAGTTTTAGGCCGATTGCGGCATTTTCTCGACATTTGCTCAACACGAACCCTTCGTCACTTTTGTTCATGAGTTGAATTAGAACTGTTTGAGCAAGGTTGCAAGGTTTGGTCGACATCCCATGTTTCCATTTGCTTAATGAAGCAATTTAAGCAAAATGTAACTTATCATTTCATGTGACTTTTTGGCTCCAAACTTCATGAAACCTTTCCAATAGTCAATGTAGATGGAAATGGATGTGAGGAACATGAAAGGGGAACTTTTAACATTACTCAGGCATACCTCTGAAAAGGGTCAACATACACTACCGGACAGAGCATCTTTGCCGAGGGCCTAAGGATTTGCCGAGGGTAAATGCTCGGGCACTCGGCAAAGAGTCTTTGCCGAGGGCCTGGCCCTCGGCAAAGAATAGCCCTCGGCAAAGACTCTTTGCCGAGGGCCAGACCCACGGCAAATACAAGCACACGACAACAATAATTCTTTGGCAACACCGCCTGACACGACGTCCATCCCCTGCCGTCAATATTTGCCGAGGGCATCACCGTTAGGCCCTCGGCAAAGACTTTTTAACCGTTTTTGAAAATTTTCTTTTAAAAAATTCTTTGCCGAGTGCCAAGCTGGCACTCGGCAAATTTTCTTTTTTTTTGTTTTTTTGACCCCAAATTTTTTGTTGGGCCCGCCTACATTGTTTACAACTTCATGTTCAAATTTGGTGCTTTTTCTAGTTTTTTTGTTATATTTGGTTGATTAATTTGATTATGTTGAATTTTTATATATAGTTCAAATTTGAACTGCAAGTGCATGGAATATTGTAATCTAGTGCTTCGAAAAATGTTATTCATGGTATTTGGTGTATGTTGAGTTTCTATCCACGAACTCGCATCAAATTTCGCGCATCTTCTTCACGTAACATGACGAGCCACTTGCCGGAAAGGTGTTTTAAAATTATATAAAGTCCATACGAAGTCCGAAAATCACGAAACTTGTCGAGGTGTCATGTTATCGCATGTGTAGGCTGTGGTAAAAAATTGAGAATGTTTCGAGCAAGTTGCGGCGTCAGATGCATAAAACCCAGACATCTCCACATGTGATCATACATTTGGATGCTTTACTTTTATCTTTGCATTGCTATGCAACTGTGCACCAGTGCACCCTACGAGGACATGTTAATTTCTCTCTCTCTCTCTCTCTCTCTCTCTCTCTCTCTCTCTCTCTATATATATATATATATATATATATATATATATATATATATATATATATATATATATATATATATATATATATATATATATCTCTGTGGGGTGGGTATGTCCCTCTCCCTCCCTCCAAGTTTTGCATGTCATCAGATTGGTTAGGCTCCCTATATATAGCTGGTGCTCTGTGTTCTGTCATGGTCACATTAGTGCATCCCAAATGATAGCAATGTCCCCTTCAATCTCTGTAAAACAGTAAATAGCTAAATATATAAATAAAATTCAGAATCTCGCCTCTAAATATGCATTATTTACAGATGTGGTCCTTGGACATTGGGCTACTAGATGGTTTATAGAGATGGAAAATTTAATGGCCACCTTTTGAAAATAAATCTAGGACATTAACATTACAGTTGCATAGCCCACTGGCTATTATATACTGATTCATATAATTTCATGTCTCAATCCCACCAATACCCTGCTTTGCATAAAAAAAGCAACAGGTGGGTATTACATGTAGAAAAGAAAACCTCAATTATCACAAATCATGGGCTTATCCGACTCTGCTCGCAAAAAAAATTATGAAAACTGGCCACAATCTACAACTGTTATGGACTTCTACTGGACCAGGCTGGTAGAAACAGTTTTCATCAGTTTTCCGTGAATGTCAACCGAAATTCTTAACTCTGACTCACGACCATGCTCCAACGTGTGGTTGCTATATTGTTCTACCCATCGGCTGCTATCTCAGAGCTGCAGCTGCAGACTACTGTATTTGCCGCTGTAGGAACGGCTACACTGCTGTTTGGGATGCAGGAACTGTTGGCTGGCTGGCTGCTACATATAATAGATAGTTTGAATAGATGAACGAAAGGTTCAAATTGACTACGATATCCCTGTTTTTTCCCTATCCGCGTCCTTTTTGTGCTAAGGCACTGTGAGTGCTACTGTGCTCCTACTGCTAGTGCGAGTGCTACAGCTGCCCATCGTTGTCGGTCTTCGTGCCGTTGTGAATGTCGGCCTTCGTGCCGTTCTTTTTTACAGGTTATGGAAACCTCACCATTGCAGGGGAGGTGCTACCGAATTTTTTAACAAATACTAACCTGTTGCCTTTTTATATTGTAGAGGATCCGTCGGAGGGGACCAGAGGACCCCGATCGTCTTCGTGGGCGTTGTAGGTCTGCCTGCACCGCGTCGCCTCGCCATTGCACCGACTCGACACCGCCCCGCTAGCTTGACCTCACCGGCACCTTAGGTATAACCCCTCTATCCGTATCATGGTCGTAGGTCGCGTAACCCAGTTAGGCGTCTCCTGTCCAAAATAGATACGGTCGGAGGTATGCGAATCTTTGCATATCTGCGACCGTATCTGTTTCGGATTGTCCACATTTTTTGGACAGCCCGCGGATGCGTAGATGAGGTTAGTTTCCATGGTCCGCTCCGGTCCGAGGCAGACTTTCGGCATCACCTCCTTGTTGTTCTCTGGATACACACTCTCCCTTGCAGGACGTGTATCGGGAGAACGACGGGGAGGTGCTGCCGAAATTCTGTCTCGGATAGGGAGCGGAGCATGGAAACTAACCTCATCTACGCATCCGCGGGTGGGATTAGGACCTATCCTCACCTATTAGAGAGTAGGAACACCGCGTAGATGCAATTGATGGTTACATTACTACGTGCTGTATATGTGGAAGGATGGAAGACCGTCAGTGGATGTACACGGGCCAGAGAAGCAGTTGTGACTTTGACATTGAGTGGGTGAATGGGACAGATGCTTTCTTGGAACATGCATGGAGCTCGGGTGTAGCTAAAGGACATTCTAAAATTTGGTGTCCCTGTAGCAAATGTGACAACAACAGAAGGGTAGACAAGGTGACCATGGGTAAACATCTTGTGTACAATGGTTATACGGCTGGCTACCACCGGTGGATCCACCATGGTGAAACAGATCGTATAAGAGTGGAGGTGGTGAGACCACGCCTCGAGGCTTTTGATGATGATGCCGGAGTAGCAGACATGCTAGATGACACTCACCAAGCTCACTTCGTAGAAGGACGTGAGAAGGAGGAGATGGAGGAAGCCGCTAAGGCCTTCTACGAAATGTTGGACTCGGCACAGAAACCCCTTCATGAGAGTACAACGGTTTCTCTGCTGGATGCCATTGGACGTGTTATGGGGTTGAAGGCTGAGTTAAATCTGAGTCGCGAAGGCTTTGATAAGATGTTGGCCGTGTTTGGCAGCATGCTACCGGAGAAGCACATTCTGCCGAAGAACTTGCATGAGTCACAGAAACTACTTCGTATGCTTAAGATGCCATATGACAAGATACATGTTTGTCCGAAGGGGTGCGTCTTATTTAGGAAAGATTACAAGGATGCAAAGTACTATCCAAAGTGTAAATCCTCAAGGTACCTGGAGGTAGACTCTAGAGATGGCCAGAAGAGGCAGCTTACGATCCCCGCGAAAGTCCTACGGCACCTTCCGTTTGTGCCGAGGATCCAACGGCTTTTCATGACCGAGGAATCCGCGAAACAGATGACATGGCATAAAGAAGGTGTATGGTACAAGCCATGGACGATGGTGCATCCGTCCGATGCCGAAGCATGGACGTACTTTAATGACAAACATCCTGACAAAGCAGCTGAGGCTCGTAATGTACGTGTCACGCTGGCAACAGATGGGTTCAATCCTTATGGACAGTTGTCTGCCCCATACACACGTTGGCCCGTGTTTGTTATCCACCTGAATCTCCCCCCCGGCATCTCCTTTCAACAGCATAACGTCTTCTTATCGTTGATAATTCCTGGACACCCGGGGAGTAATATGAGTGTGTACATGGAGCCTATGATTGATGAATTGATTGACGCTTGGGAGAAGGGGGTACAGACATACGACCGAGCTACAAAATCATCCTTCAAGATGCATGTTTGGTACCACTACTCCCTGCATAAGGTATGCAGAGGTATTTCAAGCCGGAAGAAGGACTTGAGGCCCGGGCGGATCAGGCGGCTGCCGCCGCCTGTAGGAAGCACGTCACCGACATGCACCATGAGGAGCGCGTGCAGGCCCATAGAGACTACTACGTTGTGGTGTTGAAGCAGTCCATCAGTGAGCCTGATGCAAGACAGGTGGAGCTGTCCCGGGCCCAGTACCTTGAGGTAGACGAAAAACATTAATAATGATTCGTTTTGAGATTAAGTCGGTTTAATTTTATTTTTTTTCTATGTCAAATAATCGATGACTTGTAGGTGATTCCCTGGTGGTGCCAATCCCACTCCGTGTGCTGGGAGATGATCGTGGACAGGTGGTTGCCCAACGACTTCGCTCAGAACCACGCGAGGCAGCGGGACCAGCGTCTGCTGAGGCGAGGTGCTACTCACCATCAAGGCAGCCACAGCCTCCCCGCCTACAAACAAGCATATGTAAGTGATTTCTTTTATCTTATTTGACGCTGAGTTCTGCCTTATTTCTCACCATCTTGCCGTCTTACTCACAGGAGGCTGCACACCCGGGCGTGGAGGTTTCGGAGTTCTCTGCGTGGGCTATGTCCCACATGGGCAGGGCATCTTCCTCTGTCTCCTTCGACCCGTCTGCCCCGCGTGAGGTGTACTCTGACCCGACCGTGCACACTAAGGTCCAAGAGTACACCTCAAAGGTGAGGGAGGTCCATGGGGAAGATTACGATGTGCGCACTGAGCCCATTGATGCAGAGACCATCATGAGGCTAGGAGGAGGCAAGAAGCATGGGCGGCTGTGGATTGCAGACGGCGCCATCGACTCCACCACTGTTCCCTCTCTCGACGTGCTCCGAGCATGGAGCACGAGCTCCAGCCAGCCCATACGCCCACGGCCTACTCCGTCACTGCAGCGGGTCGACGCTCTCAAGGTACGTCCTGTTTTACTCGTCGTACGTTCATCTTTGCACACCTAAGTTACATTTCCATTACTGAAACATTGAAGTTTGTATTGCAGGCCGAGCTGCAGGCCCAGAAGCTCGTGGTCGAGGCTCAGAGCGCGTAGCTGCAGGCCCAGAGGGAAGCGTTCGTGGCCTAGGAGAGGAGGATGCAAGAAATGGAGGCCTTCATGCGGAGTGTCCAACAAGGGGTGTACCTTTGCCGTTGGCAGCTCCTCCACCGCCTACTTCTACAGCCACTCCTGTAAGTATGAAGGTTCACTCTTACTAGATGCTTCCTTGACATACAACCATGGTTGATATACAAACTTACTAGATGCTTGACATAGAAACTTACTAGATGCTTGACATAGAAACTTACTACATGCTTGCACTAGCTATGACATACAACCATGCTTGATATTCTCAATTTACTAGATGCTTGACATAGAAACTTACTAGATGCTTGCACTAGTTATGACATACACCAATGCTTCACATAGAAACTTACTAGATGAATCTCACACATGCAACCTCTTATCCTTTTTGTAGCCTTCGTCGGCGGGTTCGAATAACCCCGCTCATGCGTCACCGAATGATGGAGCCTTTGCTTCACCATCGTGTCATAGGCCGTCTTTTTGAGGAGTTGTGCTTCGTCATGTGCTTGGACTTGAGCTTCACTTGTGGTTGTGACTTGTGCTTGGACTTGATGGACTGTGGTTGTGAATTTGTGACTTGTGGTTGTGATATTTGACTTGTGGTTGCGATATGTTATTATTTGAGTTGTGGTTGTGATATAATATGTGAAAATGATTTTGTTGTGATATATATGTGATTATTGTGATGTTTGTGATATATATGTGACATGTGATGTATATTTGAACTATTTGTGTCAGTGGAATGCAAAAAACAAAAAAATTGCAATTTCGGTTGATTTGCCGAGTGCAATGGTCATGGCACTCGGCAAAGCTGGGAAACTTTGCCGAGTGCTAGGACATTGCACTCGGCAAAGATTTTTTTTTTAAAAAAAGCAAAAAATCTTTGCCGAGTGCCAAACTGGGGAGGCACTCGGCAAAGAGCTTTTTAAAAAAAATTATAAAATGGCTTTGCCGAGTGCGCGCCGCCATGGCACTCAGGACAGAGTTTAAAAAAAATAAAAAATGTATTTGCCGAGTGCCTTGCCGCCGCGGCACTCGGCAAAGAGTTTTTGAAAAAAAAATAAAAAACGTCTTTGCCGAGTGCCCTAACTGTCGGCACTCGGCAAAGGTGCCGTCAACGAAGCAGCGGCGTTGACGGCTGCTTTTCTTTGCCGAGTGCCGCCGTTGGCACTCGGAAAAGGATTTGCCGAGTGCCCGACAAATGACCCTCGGCAAAGAGCCTCTTTGCCGTTAATTTTTTTCCCGAGGGCTCTTTGCCGAGGGCGGTACTCGGCAAAGCCTTTGCCGAGGGCTTTTGGGCCTTTGCCGAGTGCCCTGGGCCCTCGGCAAAGAGGGTGCCTCCAGTAGTGATAGAAGCAAAAGTGTGTTGTCCAAGTTTAAGTTGGGGCTCATTCTTAGAGAGTTGATCCCAACACCTTTGTCACCACTTACAAGTTTAAACTAGAGCTCTTGATTACCACTGAACTTGTCATGTTGGAGCTCAAACCCACTGCTTAACTGGTGACAAACATTTGGGGTGTTACATGAACCACAAGATCATCAGATCTGATGTTTGTGGCAGTTCTTTTACTATAGTTCGTGATTGGATTTTGCAACAAAGTTGCAAAATATGCCTACAATACTGCAAATTTGTCAAGGTGTGCAAATTATGATTTAGTGAAAACAACATTTCTGAAAATTTATTAGAGCCCACTAATCAGCCATAATAGTAATAATTTATTTACTATGAAATTTTACGGTTGCTGACAAGTTTATATGTCAATACGGATTCTCCAATGCTTTGAAAATTTTTAGGTCGATCTGAACATGCTTCCTTCAGTATTTTCTCAACTTGCCTTTCCCCGCAATTTCCTTTTCCAACCATTTCCTTCTCTGCAGTTTATATTGCCAGTGGTAACCATTCTCAGACAACAACGTTAAGACTGGAGTTGGTTCTGAGCTGCACATATATATTGCCAGATTGTAGGAAGTCACACCAGCAACATACATGTAACAACATCTCGATGTTAGTACAATTAAAAGTAAGAATCTCTTACTTTTAGTTTCTGTTTTTGGAAGTCAATTCTGATAATTCAATTACTTTCATTCAACTATGCTTCTCATAAGAGTTTTTGGAGCATGACCTGAGATCTCAGAACCAAATATATATTTTCTAGAGGGCAAATAAATTTTGTAGTAGGTCCTTTTGAATCACAGCTTGCATTGAATGCTATTTTTTGTGCCAAGATAAATACTTTGATGGAAGTGCCATAACTCACTATAGTGAATACATATTGATGTTAACAGGCGATGACGACATGCTTATAAATTTGTAGAATACTTGGCCAACAGCAGAGAAAGGGTGTTGCTGTAGTAGTACAGGTGTCACTGCTATGTGGTGGACTATATGGAAGCTCAGAAGTTTTAGCTTTGTATTCAAATATTAATTACCTGCTTGCTGATTCTATTGTTATATTTTGTTGTGTATATTTTGTTTACCTGTTTGCTGATTCTATTGTTATATTTTGTTTAGAGTGAGCAAGCAGGGGGAAGAAGGTAGAGGTTGCTGACCTTTGGATTTGATAATGGCAAGAAGCTTGTTGGTGGTGGTGTCACCATTTTTTCCGGTACTAGTAGTTATATAGTATATGAGACTATGAGTTATAGGTACTTGTCTTTTGTAATTTGAGCATGTTATTGTTGTCAAAGACCTTGAAAGGCTTGTCTGCTGAACTCGAGAAACAACACCTAGAAGAATTTTATGGCTGCACAAGAGTAGTTCAGAACTTAAGCTGCATGCTTTTAGCACTGCTGGTGTGACTATGGATTGGAGATGTTTTGTTCTCTTGACTGAATATTTGAATCATTGCAGTGAAGTCGTGCTGGTCTTCCTCTGCTGAATCCATAGTTGTTTAGCTTTCTATATGAAAGCTTATGTCTATACGAAAGATTTTAAAGTTTGGATGCATCCAATGTTAATGTGTGCTCTCATTGTTAATATGCTAATTTGATATTGGTCGAAAGGGTTGCATGGATACCTTGATTTTGGAGGCATTTCTAATAACGCCTCCATCAATGTTTGAAGGCAAATTCCAGAGTGCCTCTAAAAATTATTTTAGGCAGCTGAAAAATGCCTATAAATGTTGATATTAAAAGGCATTATGGAAAAACGCCTCAAGAGACATTTTACTTCCATGTTTTAGCCGGCGTTTTAATAAATGTCTCAAAAGGTCTTTGAGGGTGTTTTGACCATTTTTGGAGGCATTTGTAAATACCTTGTACAATGAGTCATGTTGTAGTGAGAGCACCACCGGGGTGGAGTGTGGCTTTAATTTGTTCAAGAGGGTGGTGATCATTTAGATGAATGATAAACCCTTGTGTACAACATATCAACATTTTTCATTTCTTCTTCTATATAAAGATTGATCTTTTTCATTTGTATTGGCAGAAAAAATTATCCAAGGTCCAGCAGCATATTATCATCATCTCCGTCATAAGCCATCATGTCTTCCATTTCAAGGTCCTGATGCTTTTCTTCAGTAGCTTCCGATGGCATTGGCCTGAGGATTCCGGGTCCGGGATGATGCTTCTTGTTGGAGGATGAGGATCCCAGCAGCAGCGGCAGCACCCGTCCTGGGCGTTTTAGGTTGCCCTTTGATGAGGGTGAGGCCCCCCTCTTGAGGTATTTGGATATCTCGCTCTGCATGTAGACAAAACCCATGCAGGCAGATCTCAGTGCATCAAACTCAAAGACTGCTTCCAGCTTGTTATTTGGCATGTCGACAGCAATCACCCAGGCCTTGCCATCGTTGATGTCCTTCTTGACCATGAAGCAGACTAGTTGTGTAGCTTCAGCAGCTGCTCACAAAGAGTGTGGGTTGGAATTGGATTATGGTGAGTCTCTTGAAGGGTGGAAAGGGCCTGCCTTGTTCGTAGTCATGCACCTTTGGGAGGAGATCAAACTGTGGGGTTGTGACGTCCATGTCGGATGAATCGATTTCGTGATGCTTCTCCCAAGGACCGTCCACGGGGCTGGTAATCAGCCTGCTCCATGTGCCTGCCACCCACCCATCTTCGAGGCAGTGATTCTGATCCCAGTAGGCTGGGCAAGGCTCCAACTCAAACAGGTGAAAGTCGTGCTCGACGTACATGTTGCAATCTTCAACGACAGCAATGTCCCGATAAAGGCGTGCATCGCCCTGGTCGTCGTCCTCGCTAAATCCATCTTCAACGACAGGAGAATTTCCATGCCAAGCTCAACACTATGTGTAACAAAAAGGAATAAGCAAGAACTCAGGATTACATGCCATGCTTACACCATCTGGCAGGAGAGGCAGCGGAAGCTTGATATACCCAAGCCTGGGGTTGTCTCTGACCAGAAGCAAATCACAGAGCATGATGCCCCGCCAGAGGTCGACAAAGCCCATGGTGCCATGCTCCCCTCCTATAGCGATGATTTTGCAGTTTTGGTGCAGGATCTGGGAATGTTGCTCGTCCACTGAGACTGTGTGTGTCCTCCAAGATCCGGGCTGCTTGGAGTCGTAGACATAGAGTTCGTGTCCCGGTTGTTGGCCAAAGTCGGCATAACAGAGGGCAGCGACCATGTAGAGGCCCCTGCTTCTGTCGTCCATCGCGGCGGATGGTGTGCCCGCTGAGTAGGGATGAAAACGGATCGGGACGGATATCATCGATATTATATTTGTTTTCATATTTATGTTCGGATTCGGATTCGAATACGGATAGTATTAGCTATGTCGGATAGGATACGATTAGATATCAACATCATAAATATGCGATTTAAGTATTCGGATACGGATATGGTATCGGATGTTGAATATCCGGACCCGGATACGGACAAATCTAAACTCCTCTAAATGGATTCGGTCTCAAATACGGTCGGAAACTATCCGTACCGTTTTCATCCCTACCGCTGAGCACGCCAACCTGAGTGGTATCGAAGCGGTCACAGGGCGGCCGCCAGAGTTCAATTTACCGATAGGGAAAAAATACCGGAGGTCACCGATAAACGGGTTTATCGGATTTATCGGAAAATCTAGCAGTTTATCGTTTTCTTTTTGGACAAATTAAAAAAAACACCTGAATTTGCACAGGATAACGCATAGATTATGTCCAAATCAGCTAACATTGAAAAATACACATATAGAAATGCAAGAATATCATTTTTCACCCAACACGTCATATAGTCATCTGACTTCTTCCCTTCCACATAGTCCATTGGATTAACAGTCCCAAATCCCAACTATTACAAGTTCAAAGAGAATTAACCTAACTTAAAAGTAGTCCATATCCATAATCCATAGTCCCAAATACTACAGACAATACATTAACATAAAAGTACATGAACCAAAATAGCACAATATGCTTGTGGTCACTGGTCAGGCACTAAAGCAGTATGTTGTCCAAAATGTTACAACCACATGAACCAAAACAACAAATATACTTGAAGTCTGGTCAGCAAAACACCACAGCTCTCAGGTGCCCAAATCACTGCAAATGTTGATATATGCTCAAAATTTCATGAGGAAATTTGTAGTCCAATTGTAGATGAGGGAACAGATTTATCTAACCTTTCCATAGAGGCCCTTGACACAGGCTAAAAAAAGGGCAAGATAAAATCCTTATTCATTACTACCAGCAAGACAAAAGTATGTTGAATTCATTACTACCAGCAGTTTAGATGAAATTACCTGGACTCATTTTGCCACTAAGTGCCGATCTTCGAGCCTCCTCTCCTCCAAATAACCCGCCTTGCTTGCTGAAAATAGTATATTGGTCAATTGCAGCAGAAGCTTTTGAAGATGAGCTTGCAAGCTTCTTGAAGGCCAATGTGTCAGCATGTCTATATGCTGTTCTTCTTGCAAGCTTGTGAGTATATAGCGCTTTAGGATTAAGTGTAGCAGCCAACATTAGAAATTGATGGAATGCTTGAAATAGGAACATGTATTAAACAAGTTTCACTTTAGCCCTTATCTGCAATCATAAGATTATCATTGACAAGATATTGAAGACTTCCATTGATTACCTCCATTAACTTATCAAGCATAAGTTTGTAACTGGGGTCAGGATTATGACTTAAGTTGCCGCGTATGTCATCTATAGAACTTAACATTATTGGGAGGAATCTAGATATCGAAGCATCCTTCTGCTGATCAGCAAAACGAAGTACAGAATAGAGCGGTGAGACAACTTTTAACACCAACTCCATCTCACTCCATCTTTTGGAAGTCAAACAATTATATGCATAATCATGTTCCTCTTCATTAGCCGTCCTGCAACTCTCCCTATCATCAGATATCATCCATTGCTTAAACTTATCTTGTCTATCCCAAAAACTCTGAAGAAATATGAAAACTGTGCCAAACCTAGTGGCATTCCACCTAATGAGCTCCCCACCTATCTTTTCTCTCATCATAGCATGCACCCTACAATGAGAAGAGTCATTACAAAACTATAATTTTTTTTCAACACAACTTTCTCAATTATAGTAGTAACAGTAATTACCTGTTGTGCTTATACAAGAACCTACAAATTCGCTTTGCACTATCCACAACATATTCGACATCAATATAGGTCGCTATGTCCTTCAACATCAAATTGATAGTATGAACTGCACATGGTTGCCAAGTAATATGTATAAACAAAGCAATGATCATCCTACATGCTTTCTTATAGTTAGCACCATTATCTGTGACAATCTGAACAACACATTTTTCCCCAACATCATCATGAACCACCACTCTAAGGATTGAGTGAATGTAATATGCATTCTGGATCAACCCAGTTGCATTTACAGGCTTGAGAAAGAACATGCGTCCATTGCAATAGACCATGAAGTTAATAATGGACATCAAGATAGGACCTGTAGATAACTAAAATCAGCACTCAAGTATGGACAATAAGGAAAAACTGTAACTGTAGATAGCTAAAATCAGCAATCATCATGGACAAAAATAAAAAACAAGTAAATGCACAAATACAATTGCATTCATCATGGACAGCAAGATAGTTTACCTGTCCATGAATCGCACATGATGGTAACACCATATTCATGCCAGTCTTCCTTAAATTGACTCACGTGAGCCTCCACGTCTTGAAAATTCATATCTAATAATGGGTCATCTATTTCTCTTTCGGTTGGAATTTGTACTCCTTCACCAAGCTGTTGTGATAACTTAAGTGCTGATCGGAAGTACGGGCAGTCAGCTTTCCTTCCAGGAATATCATTAGCATGGAACCATTTTGCCTAAGATTTCCCAAGTTTCTCTTTGGAAGCCCCCATTAGCATAACATCTACTCGAGGCTGAGCTTGTGTCCTACTACATGCCAAATCAATGTCAAAAGGAGCATTGGAAGCACTTTGAGGACTTTGGTAGAACCTATCAATCCTAGTTTGACGATTTCCTGAACAACTTGCAGCCCCACTACCACTTGGCCTCCCAAAAGGTGAAGAACTATCATTTTTCAGGGTAGAATTAGATCCCCTTAGTGATTCTCCCATTGCTGTCTCAAGTTGTGTTGCTTCATCAAGAGCATTTCTTGGCCTACCATAGCCTATGTTTGCTGCCATAACCTCCTTTTCAACAAAGAGACGAATCTGACTACTTCTTTTCCTCCTGAGTTTTCCTTTCACAAGTTCACTTGACATTAAATCCTTAATATAAGCTGGCACATTTGGGCAATCTGCTACATTTCCGGTGGCTCCAGCGAGATGCTCCTTTAGACGAGTCACACCTCCACCCTTTACCTTTTTGAAACAATAAAAGCACTTAAAGCCAACACCATGAGGGTGGGGAAAAGGCTCTCCATGGCTCCAAGTGACCTCAATTGGTCCGTTTAACTTCACTCGTCTCCCTACAACACCACATGTAGTGTTAACACATTATATTGAGTAGCATAATAGAAAAAAATCAATTATGTGCTACTTTCATGTAGCACCAAATGCAGTGTTCATTTGTAGATATCATAGATACAATTTGTAGGCATCAAGTTCATTCAAAATCATTACAGTTAGCTTGCAGGTCATGCAACACCACATGCAGTGTCTGTTTAACACATTTTCTTGAACTGCATAACAAAAAAATCATTTATGTGCCATTGTTGCAACAAAAGGAGTTCAGCTATTGGCATTGGCAAAACCTCTATAGTTCATTTTAGATATCATAGATAAATTTTGTTGCCATCAAATTCATTCAAAATTATCATTCAAATAGCTTGGTGGTCATCAACATGTGCACAACAATTGAGAAAGTTAAACATTTACTATGAATCTCCCATAGTCATACAACACTGTGTTCATTTACCATTTTTTGCAACCACCTCAACTGTAGCACTAGTGTCTATCATCGGCACTCTACCAGCAACACCACTCGACGAAGCATCACCCTCGCCTTGAGTAGCAGGTTGACAAGCTGGACGGCATGAACGTGCATCATCATCCCTGCCCCCAGTCACCATCACAGAAGAGACACACGTCCTGGCAGTACACACACAAAGCTTGAAATGAACACGTCAAACAGTAGACTCTCAAAATCAAATGGAAATAGAGCTATTGTACCTATGGAAACCGAGCAGTGAGGTCGTGAGGATGGAGGGCAACGTTGGGGAGGGAGACGAGTGGCACTAGTGAAGCAACGTTGGGGAGGGAGACGAGCAGCAAACAAGAACAAGCAGCGTTGAAGCACCAGTGCAGCTCCTGCACGACCAAGCAGCCTTGGTGAGGGAGACAAGTGGCAGGCGGCGGCGACAGCGGTGGCGGCCGCGGTGATGAGTCTGGTGGACGAATGGATAAGCTTTAGGGTTAGAGAAGGACTGAGGAATATATATATGGAGGTGGGTATTTGGGCCGGCCATCCAGTGGGCTTTTTACGGGCCCAAATTCAAAATGGCCGAAAAAATTTGAGCGGTAATTGAAATAACCGGGCCCAGGCGAGAAACGGGATTATCGGAAACCTCGTGTTTTTCTCGCCGATATTTTTTCCCTGGTGGCCGCTCGAGCCGCGTGAGCAAGGGGCCCCCGTCGCCTTCGCCAGCGGGGCGGTAGATGTAGAGGTTGGGCAAAGGGCCGAGGGCGATGCTGAGGAGGACGAGGATGGCGTCCGTGGAGAGGACCCAGGGATCGCAGACGATCACCTCCTCCTTCTCCTTTGCATTTGCCTTGCTACTACTAGTAGCATGGCCATGGTGGTAGACGCAGACGTAGGAGACGCGCGGCGGGCGGGCAAAGCAGAAAGTGACCTGGATCTGTGTGCTCGACCTAGTATGTGTGTAGGTGTCGATGTTTCACCACCGATAGCCTGCCACGAGGGTACCCGGGGCAGTTTGTTCGGGCTTCAGTGTATGTAGAACTCGACGGTTAATGCAAGTGACAGTCGATTTATCCTGGTTTAGACCCTCGATCGTGATCGAGTAATAGCCCTACGTCCAGTCGACGTTAGCCTTTGCGTTGGATTGATTGTGAAGTATTGTGTCGTAAAGTATTCAAAAGTCCCATATCTAGGAACCATGTCCTCCTTTATATAGTCAGGAGGTCAGAATCCTAGTCGGTTTACAATGAGAGTTCCTAGTAGGATTACAGAATAATACTACTACTAGGATTACATAGTAAGAATCCTAGTTAGACTAGATCTTCTCCCTTCCTTGCGGTGTATCCCGTGGGTCCCGCATCGACAAGCCCTCGAGCACTTCATGGTTGAACTCTGGAAGCCTTGTCTTGTTCCTCCAGGTCTTGCCGAGCAGGATCAAGCGTCGCCCGAGTGCTTTCTTGAGTGAAACCATGTAGCGCTTCTTGGGATCTTCGAGTGGTGTGTGCTTTTTTTTGAAGAAAAAATACTCCCATCTTGGTGTAGGCCCCGAGCCTCTTGCTATTTGGAACAAGGAGCTGAAGGGTCTTGTCTTGAAATTGCTCTGATTCTTCGCTAGATCCGGGTTCTTTCTCCGGAGTTTCCTTTGTCCAAGATTGCTGATGAAGCCGAGAGTCAAGAATATCTGGATGTCGTTGAAAAGGTGGAGCCGGAGGTCGACGATTTAGCCAGGAGGATTGTTGATAATCTTAATATTGATATTTCTTCTCCTGATGACAATGCTTAATGTAATTGACCTTTGTACTCCAGCTTCTGTAATAGGATATTATACTTCTTTTTGAATGAAGATTGAATGAAGATTCTTTATTTTTTGTTGATGTCTTCTTTGCCTAGATGTCTTCGTCTTGTAAACAACTCGATTTAGGTAGATCGTTGTCTTGACAAACTTTCTTGATCTGTTGAGTGCTTATCTGGCTTTCGTCTGCGCCGTGTAAACAACTCGGTATATGTAGATCGTTGTCTTGACAAACTTTCTTGATCTATCGAGTGCTTGTCTGGCTTTCGTCTGCGCCGTGTAAACCACTCGGTATATGTAGATTGTTGTCTTAATAAACTTTCTTGATTTGTCGAGTGCTTGTCTGGCTTTCGTCTGTGTCGTGTAAACAACTCGGTATAGATCCTTGTCTTGACAAACTTTGTGTTCTTGTTAGTACTGAAAAGACTTAGGACCGGCGATCTCAAGTATCTTCAGCTTCTTTTCAGCTTTTTTGCTTAATTCTAGATGTGGCCGGCATCTGGCTCTTTCCCTGGTTGCAAAAAATATCTTAGGATCGGTTCAGGTGTTGGCTTATCAACCACCCTCATCGGCCGGCTCAAGCATGTTTTTAGCTCTTTTGCTCTCGGTCGGTATGCTCAGGCATAATTTCAGTCATTTTGCTTTTTTGGTTCGGGTGTTAGCTTGTTAGCTACCCTCGTCGACGGGCTCAAGCATGTTTTCAGCTCTTTTGCTCTCGGCCGGTATGCTCAGGCATAATTTCAGCCATTTTGCTTTTTGTTTCGGGTGTTAGCTTATTAGCTACCCTCATCGTGGCGGCTCAAACATATTTTCAACTCTTTTTTGCTCTCTACTAGGGTATGCTCGAGCATAATTTCATCATTTTGCTTTTTGTTTCGGGTGTTAGCTTATTAGCTACCCTCATCGGCGGGCTCAAGCATATTTTTGGCTCTTTTGCTCTCGGTCGGTATGCTCAGGCATAATTTCAGCCATTTTACTTTTTGTTTCGGGTGTTAGCTTATTGAGAGAATTCCTTATTTGACACCGGGAAAATGAGTCGTTCCTTTCTTGGCCCTGAAATTTTCTTCGTTCCTATTTGACACTCACTTCAACTTTCGTTCCTAATTTGACATCGTAGTCAAATCAAATCACTCAACAGTGTTAATGGGCCGTTAAAAAGACGTTTTGTCCCTAGAAAAAAAACGGTGAAGCAAATTTGAGAGGAAAAAAAACCTACGCCCGCCTCTGATGCATGCGCCCAGCTAAAAAAAAGGCGCAGGTTTTTTTTTCCTCTCAAATTTGCTTCGCCGCTTTTTTTTCTAGGGGCAAAAACGTCTTTTTAACGGCCAGTTAACACCGTTAGCTAACGGATTTGACGGCAGTGTCAAATTAGGAACGAAAGTTGAAGTGAGTGTCAAATAGGGAACGAAGAAAATTTCAGGACCAAGAAAGGAACGACTCATTTTCCCAGTGTCAAATAAGGAATTCTCTCTAGCTTATTAGCTACCCTCATCGGCGGGCTCAGGCATATTTTCAGCTCTTTTGCTCTCGGCCGGTATGCTCAGGCATAATTTCAGCCATTTTGCTTTTTGGTTCGGGTGTTAGCTTATTAGCTATCCTCATCGGCGGGCTCAAGCATATTTTCAGCTCTTTTGCTCTCGGCCGGTATGCTTAGGCATAATTTCAGCCATTTTGCTTTTTGCTTTCGGCCGGTATGCTTATTGGAAACAACTCGGCGAAAGCCATAATAAGACATGCATTGTTGAGTAAAAACCATCTTTATTGATCATGAACGTTGATAAGCCATAATAAGACATATGTTGTCGAGGAACACTATCTTTATTGATCATGAACATTGATCTCTTGTGGTTTGTACATGTATTCTTCCTTGAGTTGTTTTCATGCGTAGAATCTTCTTAGTTGGCTAATGTGCCATGTATTGTTGACTTCTTTTCCATCTTCAGTTATCAACTTGTATGTGCCTGGTCCGGTGACTTTTGTGACAATAAAAGGACCTTCCCATGGACTGAGTAATTTATGGCGTTCGTCAGTTTTTTGTATTCTTCTTAGTACTAGGTCTCCGATTTGCAGTGATCGAGGTTGGGTATTCTTGTTGTAGTGGCGTCTTAATCCTTGGAGGTATCTTGCTGATTGAAGGGTAGCGTTTACTCTGACTTCTTCTATGCTGTCGAGTTCTAATCTTCGGGTGTGTTCTGCTTCTCCTTCGTCATATTATTCTATCCTTGGTGACGTCCAGATCAAGTCAGCAGGTAGTACAGCTTCTGATCCGTAAACTAGGAAGAAAGGTGAGTATTCGGTGGCTCTGCTTATTTGAGTTCGTAGCCCCCATACGACCTTGGGTAATTCTTCAATCCATTTTGATCCATAGTCCACTAGTTCTTCATACAATCTTGGTTTTAATCCGGCTAGTATGAGTCCATTAGCCCTTTCTACCTGTCCGTTGGCCTCTGGATGTGCGACTGATGCGTAATCTATGCTGAAGCCGCAATTCTGTGCCCAACTTTTGAATTCTATAGCTGTGAAGGGAGAACCCAAATCTGTGATGATTCGATTGGGCATGCCGAAGCGGTGCATAATGTCTTGGATGAACTCGACTGCTTTGGCTACGCTGTATTTTGCGAGTGGTTTGTATTCAATCCACTTGGTGAACTTGTCAATTGCTACAAAGATGTACTCGAAACCGCCTTTTGCTTTCTTGAGAGGTCCTACTTGATCCAGCCCCCAGCAGGAGAAAGGCCAAGCGGGTGGGATGCAGATGAGATTATGAGCTGGCACATGAGCTTGTCTTGCGAACATTTGACAACCTTTGCATTTTCTGACGAGTTCTTCTGCGTCTTTCAAAGCGGTTGGCTAGTAGAATCCGGTGCGGAATGCCTTGCCGACTAGTGTTCTTGAAGCGGCATGATTTCCACAGCAACCTGAGTATATTTTGTCTAGGATCTATTTGCCCTCTTCAAACGAGACATATTTTAGGAGTACTCCTGATGAAGTGGCTCTTTTGTAGAGCTTGTCCCCTACTAGGACGTAGTTCTTGCTTCTGCGAACAACTCGGGTAGCTTCCTCTTTATCTGCTGGCAACTTATTCTCTTTGATATAATCAATAAAAACCTGGGTCCATGAGGTGGTGATTACCAAAATCTGGGTGCCTTTAGCTAGGAGTTCAGGGGTTATCTCACCGGGTTGTTTGATAGAGGGAACTGATAACTCCTCTATGAATACGCCGGGTGGGACCTTCGCCCTGTCCGATCCGACCTTGGCGAGGATGTCTGCTGCAATATTAGAATCGCGCAGGACATGTAGAATTTCTAATCCTTGAAAATGCCTTTTGAGTTTTCGTATTTCAGCACAGTAAGCGCCCATGTTTTCTTTGGTGCAGTCCTAATCTTTGTTGACTTGGTTGATGACTACTGCCGAATCGCCGTATACGAGTAATTGCTTGATTCCGAGGGTAATTGCCACTCGGAGCCCGTGGATGAGGGCTTCGTATTCTGCTTTATTATTTGTAGCTTGCCATAATATCTGAAGGACATACTTGAGTTGTTTTCCGTCTAGAGAAATTAAGAGAACGCCTGCACCGGCTTCGCCTAGCTTGAGTGATCCATCAAAGTACATCTTCTAATGGTCAAGGATGGTATTTGACATAGGTTGTTGAATTTCTGTCCACTCAGCAACAAAGTCGGCAAGGGCTTGAGATTTAATTGCCTTTCGTGGGGTGAAATCGATATTGAGAGCACCAAGTTCAACTGCCCACTTAGATATGCGCCCTGTTGCGTCTCTATTGTGTAGGATGTCTCCGAGTGGGAAATCTGTCACCACGGTAATCTTGTGGCTTTCAAAATAGCGGCGAAGCTTGCGGGAAGTGATCAGGAGGGCGTAGAGTAGTTTTTGCACATGCGGGTACCGGATTTTTGATTCTGACAGTACTTCGCTGATGTAGTATACGGGGTGTTGTACTTTATATACGCGTCCTTCTTCTTCTCTTTCTATGACTATCGCTGTGCTGATCACAGTAGAAGTTGCCGCAATGTACAGCATCATGTCTTCATATTTCTTTAGAGGTGTGAGAACGGGTGAGGAGGTGAGGTATGCCTTGAGCTTTTTGAAAGCTTCGTTGGCTTCTTCTGTCCACTCAAACTTATCTTTCTTCTTTAGTAGTTTAAAGAAAGGTAACCCTTTTTCGCCGAGTCTTGATATGAAACGATTGAGGGCCGCCATGTAGTCTATTAGTTTCTGCACATCTTTGACACTTTGAGGAGGGCCCATCTCTGTTATGGCTCGAATTTGCTTAGCGCTTGCTTCGATTCCGCGATGACTGACCAAGAATCCGAGTAGTTGTCCTGAAGGAACCCCGAATACACACTTGTTTGGGTTCAATTTCCACCTCCATCTTTTCAGGTTTTCAAAGGTTTGCTTCAAGTCTTCAATTAATGTGTCCGGGTTCTTTGTTTTTACTACTACGTCATCCACGTATGCCTCTACGTTTTTGCCAATTTGTTCACCGAGGCATGTTTGTATAGCTCTTTGATAAGTGGCACCAGCATTCTTGAGTCCAAACGACATGGTCTTGTAGCAGTAGGCACCGAATGGAGTGATGAAAGATGTCTTGCTCTGGTCTTGTTCCTTTAATGTTATCTGGTGATATCCTGAATAGCAATCGAGAAAGGATAATAGGGCAGATCCTACTGTTGAATCAACTATCTGATCAATGCGTGGTAGCCCGAACGGATCTTTCGAGCAGTGTTTGTTGAGGTCTGTGTAGTCGACGCACATGCGCCACTCGTCCGTATTCTTTTTTTGTACTAGAACTGGGTTTACTAGCCAATCTGGATGAAGGATTTCTCTGATGAATCCGGCTGCCATTAGCTTTGTGATTTCTTTTTTAATTGTTGCCTTCTTGTCGGGTGAGAATCATCATAGCCGTTGCTTCACAGGCTTGGAGCCTTCATTGATATCAATTCTGTGCTCAGCCAACTCTCTTGGGACACCTGGCATGTCGGCCGGCTTCCAAGCGAAGATATCTTTGTTGTCCCAAAGAAAGTTGGTGAGCGCGAGTTCCTATTTTGCCGAGAGGTGGGCGCTGATGGTTGCCGTTTTGGAGGGATCGCCGGTCCCTAGGTCGATTTGCTTGACGTCGGCTTCTTTTGGTGGTGCGAGGATGCTTGGCTTTTTAGCCGGTGTCTCTAACTCTTCTGGACTTATTTCTGCAGCAATAGTGGCTATTTCTTTTCTACCATTGGCGGCTTGTGCTTTTGCTGCAATTTGGATTGCCTGAACGTCGTAGTCAAAAGCGCGCTTCAAATCACTTCGAAGAGAAAGAACACCGTTAGGCCCTGGCATCTTAAGCAATAGGTACGGATAATGCGGTATCGCCATGAATTTTGCTAGTGATGGGCGCCCGAGGATTGCATGATATGATGAATCGAAGTCTGCAACTTCAAACTTGATGAACTCTGTCCGGTAGTTCGAGGGAGTTCCAAAAGTAACCGGTAGAGTGATTTGTCCAAGTGGCATCGCTGCCTTGCCAGGTACTATGCCATAAAAAGGGATGCTCATTGGTGTAATCATCCCGGTGAGTTGTAGTCCCATCTTCCTTAGAGTTTCTAAAAAAATAATGTTGAGTCCAGCTCCCCTGTCGATTAGTACTTTTGTGACAGTCATACCGGCAATAGTTGGATCTAGAACCAGTGGGTAATGGCCTGCGTTTCCTACGCTAGTCCATTGGCCTTCTCTTAAAAATTGGATTGGATACTGTGACCAATTGAGGTATCTTGGAGTAGCCAGTTCTGCTGCCATGATGGTTCGTAATGCTAGCTTTTCTTAATGTTTGCTTCTGGAATCTGGAACCCCGGCGAAGATCACTGCTACTGTCCCCCTGGATTTTTGGAATCCCTTGTCTTCGTGGTTGTCTTCTTCTTTTTTCTGATTGTCTTCTTTAGTGTTCCCCTTACTATCTTTTCTTGTGTATCGATCATTGAAGCTGTAGCAATTTCTGATGGTGTGATTTCCTTTGGGGTGCAAGATGCAATGCATGTTTTCAATGTCGTCATACCTTCTGGGTTTGGAAAACTTCCTTGATTTGTCAGTCACCGCTACGGTGTTGTCTGGTCCACGTTTTCTCTCCTGATGTCTGTTGTTTCGATGATTTTGCTTGTCCGGGTTGTCTCGGTTGTTTCTATCCAGGAACCTTTCTCGTGTCTTCTCCTCTGCAGTAATCATCTTTTCTACTGTTCGTCTGAATTCTTCATTGTTTCTCGGGTTTTCTTTGCAGAAGTCCTAAAATTGCCACCTAGCCATGATTCCGTGAGAGAAAGCTTCGATTACTTCTCGTTCGGTGATGTCATGTACTTGAGCACGTAATTCGCCAAATCGTCGATAGTAACTTCTGAGACTTTCACCTTCTTTCTTCTTGAGTCATTTTAACTCTGCGTGGGTGATTGGGTGTGTAATGATACCCGCGAAATTTTCACAGAAAGCTCTTTGCAAGTCTTCCCAATTTCTGATTGATCCTGGATTCAATTTGTCAAACCATTGAAGGGGCATGGTTTCTAGGGCCATGGGAAAGAACAAGGTCTTGATATCATCGTCTCCTCCGGCCAGTTCAATCGATTGCGAGTAAATCCTGAGCCACTGCCTTGGTTCGGTCTTGCCATCATACTTAGAGTGGTTGGACGGCTTAAACTTGTGAGGTAGTCGTATTGAAGCAAGTCTGTTTGCAAAACAAGGGAATCTATCATGCGTTCTGGCTTCTGTGTATTCTGATTCAGCACCCCCTTCTTGCCAACTGTTATCTTGGTGAGAGTAGTTCTGCGTGGCTGTCTGAATAGGTGCTTTGCTTCTGACCTTTCTTGGTTGTTCGACTCGGTCGTTTTGACTATGGTCCCTTCTATTTTCTCTGTTGTGACTTCCACTTGGTCCAAGTCTCTTGAAAGCTGACTTCCTTTGATTTTGATCTTCCTGCTCATGAGATGTTGACCTGGTAGGTAGTCTTGAGCGGGTCCTTCTATCGTGCGTCCTTAGGACTGTTGACCGGAGAAAGTCCCGGAGCTGCTCTTGTTTTTCACTGGGGTGTGAGGTCGCTCTGAGTTCTTCTAGTGCTTCTCGGATCCTATCGTAGGGTGTATTCGCCGTGCGTCTTTCTTCGACTTCTCATTCTGATTTTCTTCTATTGTACTCGGCCAGATCTGACTCATATCTGATCCAAGCTTCCTTGCGCTGCCTAGCACGGTGTTGGCATCCTTGTTTCAACTTGTTTTTTCTTTCTCTGGCTTGCTTCTGATTCTCGATCTCACCATCGTGCCCCTGGGTAAAAGGGTGATATGTTGGACTCAGATTCATCCGATGACCTGACGTCGGGCGCTTCTGGGGGGGGACCAATGATGATCAAGGACGGCGAACCATGAATACTTCTCGTGCGCGAATTGTTTCGCTATCGGCGTCGGTTTCCACACTGTCGGAGTAGTTGATAACTTTAGTAGAGGCTTCGAGGTCGTAGATCGAGTCTCCTTCTTGGTAGGGTAGAATTGTTGTTGTTGTAGTGCCGACTAGTCAGGTACCGCTATCCTCGGGAACAGAACCTGGCCAGTGGACGATGCAGTCTTGAGATGTTATAGTTAGTACGAGGCCTTCCTGAGCTCCTTTCAGTGGCATTATAAGCACCAGATCGAGGGATCCTTCGGGCCATGTCTGATAAGATGTTGCCATGTTGTGGAGTCCGAACGGAAAAGGATCCGACTTCTTGAGAAGACTCTAAGTGTACTCCGAGTTGTATTCTTCATAGGCCAAGGCCGCATTCTTAAGCTCCATCGGAAAAGAACTCGGTTTCTCAGAAGAACTTGGGTAAGACTCCATTTTGGATGCGGAACCTAAGTTTGAGTCGGATGCGCAAAGTCGCGAAATCTGAGTTGGATCGGACATTGCGAGCTGCGTGAATCTTCCAGCGAGTTAATCTGTCGTAGTCGCCGAAATAGAATGGTCTTCATGGTGATCCGAATCTTCGAGGAGATGTCTTTGGAGCTTGCCATTGTCACCTGCCTCACAGATCCATGAACCGAAGATGAAGGTTGATCCCGTCGAGAAGATCATGTTGTCGAGGTCCATCGAGCTCTCGGATGCAAATTCGCCGAAAGCCTCTACCTGGAGCGCCAGCTGTCGATGTTTCACCACCGATAGCCTGCCACGAGGGTACCCGGGGCAGTTTGTTCGGGCTTCAGCGTATGCAGAACTCGACGGTTAACGCAAGGGACAGTCGATTTATCCTGGTTCGGACCCTCGATCGTGATCGAGTAATAGCCCTACGTCCAGTCGGCGTTAGCCTTTGCGTTGGATTGATTGTGAAGTATTATGTCATAAAGTATTCAAAAGTCCCCTCTCTAGGAACCCTGCCCTCCTTTATATAGTTAGGAGGTCAGAATCCTAATCGGTTTACAATGAGAGTTCCTAGTAGGATTACAGAATAATACTACTACTAGAATTACATAGTAAGAATTCTAGTTAGACTAGATCTTCTCCCTTCCTTACGGTGTATCCCGTGGGTCCCGCATCGACAGTAGGCGGTGGTGGCATTGCGGCAGTCGGTGACATAGGCGGCGTCTTCGAGGAGCACCCAAGGGATTTGGATTTCTTCTCCCCTGTGGCCCTCAGCGTTGCCGTCGCCATCGAGAGCAGGCGGATGCAAGTTGGCCTTGCGCACTGGCATGGCTCTCTCCTCTCTCTCTCTCTTCCGGCGCTACAGATATCTGGGTTTTGATTTGTGCTTGGATCCATCCAATATATTATACGCAGGAGAGGGGAAGGGAGGAGCCCGAAACCGATTGCGATTGGGCAAGCGAGGCCGCAACAGAAGAGGAAGGGAGGGTGGAGGTGGTGGGTCATTCAAACCCAACAAACACGACAATTATGAAGCCTATATAGTGATCCTGAAGACTGCTCGATGGATCGCTCATTTCCAATTTCCATGCACAACATTATACGCCACCGTCGTTTCTCTCTATCATTCATTTTTTCTTTCTTCTATTCTTCTAGGTACTAAATGAAGTACAACAGCAACGTAACGTAAGACCGTTTCCAACACGTCATCCATATGGGCACCCAAACCTAAAATGGGTCTTGGATTGTATTGTATCGGTCTTCAACATAGTACCTATATGCGAGACCCATTTTGGATAACAGCCGAGTCACAACCTAAATATGAGCATCCTCTCTCTTTGAGACCCATTTGCAGAAAGAGTTCTTTCTGGGGTCGTGTCGTTGGAGAAGACTAAAAATAGGTATTGAACCTTTTACGTGTAGCACTATCAAACGTGAAATAGATCTTGTATTTTGGTCGTTGTTATTGAAGATAGTCTAAGCAGGTCATAACAGAGTCAAGTATTAGCTAGTACTAGTAGCAGCAGCAGCAGCAGCAGCCAGTTCGTAGGTGACAGCGATGAAGAGCAGAAACAAGACTTAAGGAATTGACTGTACAAATCATGAGGAGCAGAGCAGGCGACTATCACACCTCTCCGCTTCCGACAGCGCGCGTATGGTGCTCAGGCGTGGCGCGGAGCGCGTCTAGGCGCCGGCCGTGTAGATCCTCTGCTGCGTGGCGCTGCGCCGCCACCTGTTGCTTTTTCCCGCCCGGGCCTGGACCCTGGACCTCCGCTCCCGCGACCGCGGGCAACACGAAGGAACGAATTGGCAGGGGGTGCTGGAGGAGGTGTCCCGTTCCTCTCCAATCCTCCTCTACAACCACCAGTCAATTAACCAACGCAGCTCCACCAATGCAACACCATCCGTAATCACCAATTAACAGTAACAATAACACATAGATGTCAACAATACACGCACTTTATTTTTAATATATATACGTCTATCCACAGATAATAAAAATACTACGCAGTAATTTTTATATAGTAGTACATAATAGGCCATATCATCATGCATATCAAATGTTCAACTCATTAACCCAGCAGTCAATCATTTAGTTTCATGTATATGTATAGAGATGAATCACCCTCTGTCCTTCAATTGCAAAGGAAAATACAACACTTGACATATACTGACGACTTCCTCATCAATCAATTCAGGCAGTGGCCAAAGCAAGCTGCGATTCTGCAACAACCGTACCCACGTCCTACAGATTCAACTCCACTTCAGTTGATGCTCATATCCTCAGTACCAGCACCATCTCCGTCTGCAACCATGCATGTTATATGTTACAAACAATACAGAGAACTAGCGCCCATCTTCATTTACTACTCTACCAGTAAACCTCTATATATGCATATACTCTGCTTAGATTATCTTAGCTCTGTTTTGCTTGTGCACAAGGACCAGAATCAAGCTAAGGCATCATCAACAAATCAAAGTACATACCCTCGTTTTCTGACGAAGTGTAAATAGAGCGCCTTGCTCGTTGTTGCTGCTGTTGGCGTGTTGGCTGAAACAATAAACCAGAAAAAAAAGCAACATAATGTCATCTACAGTACATCAGTGTGTTGAACAGGGGATCGGAGTGAGTAATTTTAGCTGAACCTCAACCAGAACACACACCATCACTTAGGCTTTGGCCATATGTACATTACATATAGATAGCAGAGTGATACCTGCAGCTTTGGCCTAAGTGCCTCCAGTGGTCCTTTTGGTTTAGCGACACCTTGCTGTACACAACCAAAGTGTCATGCATGGTACTAATTCATGCAAGTTCCAAACTTGCGCCCTCAACTCGCTAGATTAAACGTACTGAAGCCACAGAAATTAAAGAGAAGAAGGGTAACAGCAAATACCTTTCCTAGAGCCCAGTCAGCAGAATCAAAGTAGGCCCGCTCATGATCCTACAGTTACAAAAAGAGAATTTTATTACAACAGCACTTTCCTTATGCGGATGTTATCTGGCTCTGCTCCCCTCCTATTTCATCTATCTTGGGATAATATGAAAAAAAAAATGTCAGCAAGGAACCTTTGAGATGAGTGGTGGCTTTTTTGGCATTAGTCCTCCAAACTTCTTCTTGATTGCTTCTTCCTGTCCACAGAAACATTATTATGTTCAGTACAACCCATCATGCCACTTACTTAAAGCAATTTGGATGCATGGTTATTCCATCACCAAAAGAGTGCAGGAGTGCCATTGAAATTACTGTACGTAATAATACTGTATAATCTCCAGGTCTAGTGCAGAAAATAACCTGTTGCTGAGCTGAGGGCATAGAATTGTCTTCAGTTTGGTCCATAGGTTGAGGATTTCCATCAAGTGCAGCAGGCGCATTGGAGTCCTTCATCTCCGACATGATGCTATTTTTGTGTTTGTTGTATGTTGACGTTATGTAACATGCATCACCAAAACAAGAAGCTAATGTCATTATGTCAACGTTCACATAAAAAAAGGCATGCATCATGGTAAAAGGGCAAACTTATATAAGGCATAAAGTTGTGGACACATACATAACTCAAGAAAGGACGAAGAAGCTGATGGAGGAAATAATTGTGTAATAATGTCAATGCAGTATATGGCTTAGAACAGAAAGGCAAACTAAGTGGTGCTTTCTGAATAGGTAAGGCAGCATGTTCCTATTCTTTTGGTGTTGAACAAATTACTCCAGCATCCCCACCAGCTGATAACATCAATAGCTCAGTTTGTTTAAAACATTTTGGTGATGCACGTTACTTGACTTGGCTTCTCTTTCCTAGGAGTAGTGAAGAAAGAGATCATGTATGATTATTTGAGATATCAACCCCCCACCACCAATTGTGTGTTTTCAGCCTTTCACTACGTGTGATGGATGTTTGAAGGATCGGTGTGTGTGATGTTCACTCATCAGTTAGTGCGATATCCAGAGAAGAAATAGAGTATAGTAACAAGTAGTAAAGGAAACTGGTATGACATGGCTTTGAAAGGTGACTTGGAACATACAGTAGTGTGCATGCATGTGAAGTCAAACAAGTGCCTGCGGTTGAATCTGGAGCCTACAGTAGTTAGCTAAAACAAGGGGACCCAATTGTGGTCGTAGGACACATGTGTTTATACATAGAGTAAGTTAAATTTAACAAGGGGATCCATCCAATTGCGGTTGGGTTTGGGTGTCCAGAGCGAAATTGTTGGTTCTCATAACGTGGACGCCACGCAGCAAAGCAAAGTAATCCATCCATCCATATTCCATCCGCATGATTGAAATCGGAGATTTGGGGTTGAGGAGGGCTTGCTCATAGAGTAACAGCATGTACTGTAATAATCAATCCATGGAAGCAAGCAAGCAGCAAGCAGAGGTAGGGCGGTTGCTTACCAGAGCAGAGCAGAGCAGCACAAGGAGAAGCGGAGGGGACGGGATGAATCTCCTGCGGTCCGTCTGGTCAACAGCACAGCACAACTCGGGACAGGAGTGAGGAATCGAGTCCAGTACAGAGCAACCACAGCACGAGGATTTTGAATTTGATCCAATCCAAGGAGAATTGAGGACGACGACGAGTCCGCCGCCGCTGCTGCCTGCTGGTGGTGGAAGAGAAGAGGAAGGGGAAGGCCGGAAGGGAAGGGTGATTTGGATGGATCGATCGGTCCGGATCTGGATCAAGAAAGAGACCACGAGCACAACACACAGGGACTCAGGGAGAGCGTGTGGGGTGGGGCCTACCTACCCTACCCTCCGGCATCCGGCATGGCATCTCTCGTTCGGTTCGCGTTCGCCCAGCCGCAGCCGCAGCCGCAGCCGCCCAGGGCCGCGGCCGGCCATCCCTCTTCTCTGGCTCCTCGCCACTTGCATTGCACATGGCTGGCATCGTTGGCTGGGTCCTCCTACACTCCCATTGGCCATGGCTATGCATATGATGATGATGATGATGGGGACTACATTTGGGACATACATAAGCACTTGCTCCTCCAACTATTGTGCGAAAAAAAGGGACTAGTATTTAACAGGGTGGGACCCACACCCACACGATTTCAGTCTACTACGTACTGTAGTGTATTTGGCACTAGCTAAGCTAGCTAGCTCCAGAACAAAAACAAAAGGCGCCATAGCCAGACGGTACGGTTGGCGATGCTTTTTGTCTAGATGATAATAATATACAAAAGAAGAAAGAGTAGCTCGCAGCAATGCCGGCCCAGTGCAAGAGGATGGATGGATGCATGGTTGATGATGTACTGGCGGAATTAACGAAGAAAGATACGCCCCCCCCCCCCCTCACTTCAGCTTATTCAGAACTATTTTTTAAATTATCAAACAATGTTTTTTTTCTTCTCTCATAACATTTCAGTATAAGTATCAGTATAAGTCAAATTTCAGCATCAGCGAAGCGAACAGGGTGATGGAATGGAATCCGGCACCGCTATGAATATGATCGCGCGCTAGCTAGCTACTTAGGCTTTGTTTAGTTCTTCCCCTAAAGTTTACTCCCTATTCCATCGAATGTTTGGACACATGGAGTATTAAATATAGACTAAAAAATAACTATACACAGTTTGTGACTAATTTGACTGACGAATTTTTTAAGCCTAATTAGTCCATGATTTGACAACGTGGTGCTCCAGTAATACATGTGCTAATGACAGATTAATTAGACTTAATAAATTTATCTCACAAATTCTGTAATTTGTTTTTTTATTAGTATCTGAACATCCCACGCGACACCCTGTGACATCCGATGTGTGACACCCAAAACTTTATACCCAAGATTTAAACAAGGCCTTACTGTAAATTTAGCCATTACTGTACAACCAGATCGATCTCATACTCAGTACGAATGCATGCATATGGTCACCTTAATTCTGCAGATGCTTCATGAAGATCACTGGTTATATTATATATAGATCAAATCTGCGCTACCACGAGGGATACATACTGCGAAATTAGGCATGAATATGTTTGTTACCCTCCAGAGATCGCATCGGATCGGATGAGCTAGTGAGGAGATATATAGATAAAAATAAACAAATAAACTGCTGTATTAATCAGGGCAAGAGAAGAGATAATATGCATCGCATGATGTTGACGATGATGAGCAGATCCAAGCAGGTTATTATTATGTTAGAATGAACCACCATAGTGAGAAGAAGCTTGAAATAGCCTAATTTTGGACTGCTGATCGACTACTGCTCAATGGAGCTCTACCTACATATATATACTCCTGATGATCGAGCCAAGAAAAATCTTCGTCGTTGTTGCGATTGCCACTAGACCTGCAGTCAAATTATACGATACTATTGATAAGGATGCCATGCGTTGTTGTGGATACTATTGGCTTGCATCGGCAGTGATCTCTCTGGACGCTACAGCCAGCGGTTGGTATATCATGATCAATCTGAGATGGCAGATTTATGAATGATTGCTGTCTTGCTGATGACAAAAGAAACAAGCCCATGCATCACTTTAGTTAATTTGCTCAATGTACCATTACCATCAATCTCGCTAAGAAGGTTGGAAAAAACTCTTCTTCTTTCATTTGCAATCACACCGTCCTTGAATACACAATCACATGCATGCATGCATCTCCAAACGTAATATCTATGGCTCAGCGCACTCAACATCATATCAACTGGATGGAACAATACAAGGGAGAGTAACTTTTGCTACGACGCGACACAATTACGCAACACAACACAGGGATTAGATTTCCATTCGTCTCGTTGATCGACCTCTGCAGCTCTACAAAAGAGTAAGAGCTGCATGCAACTTGAGGAGAGGAGAGGAGGGCAATCGATCAGTAGTAGGTGCAGGAGCCATAGCTGGGATCGGACTGCACCACGAGCGCCGAGTTGTTGAAGTAGCAGTTCCAGGGGTGCCTGCCATTGGCGGCGTAGTACAGGTTCATGGCCACGGCGGCGCGCGACACCAGGTTGTCCGGGTAGTAGCACGGCCCGCCCTTCTGGATCACGGCGCAGCTCACCTGGGAGCACGCGTAGTTGAGGTTCAGAGACAGGATATCGTTGGACGCCGACGGCTTGGCCACGCACCACGTTTTCTGGGCATCAGCGACGCCAACGCTGCTTCCTACAAAATCAAAACAGTTCCAATCAAGCAATTCCAAATGCCAAGGCAGCACAAGCTACTGGTGGGTACTGGAGCACTATCAATCAACAGTTGACACACAGCACGGCAGTCCCCAAAAAGGGAAACCTTTACTCTTAAGTAGGGATGAAAACGGATCGGATACGAACGGATATCATTCATATTATATTTGTTTTCATATTTCTGTTCGGATTCGGATTCGGACACGGATAACGTTCGGATACATATACGAATACGGATTGACTCGGTTACGGATACGAATAATGAGTATCGAATACGGTATGAATCGGATTCGGAGAAGGTCGGATACAAATATCTATTCGGATATTGAGTAAAAGCAGCATATATATATATATATATCATACGTGCGCAAACCATTACACCACTCTATGAGTCCATAATCCATCTAGATTAAGCCGAAAGACTAAAGAGTAAAGCAACAAATAAGATAAAGATACAGATACATCATACATCAAACATCATATAAGCATCAATCTTCGCGGCATGAGTAGAAATAGCCAAGCACATTGCTTCATGAGTCTCATGGAGTCATGGTCATGGATTCAAGATCTACAATCCTTATATAGGTCATTTTTTCATTTTGAGAAAGTTTGAACAAAATGTAGTTCAAATTTCACAAGTGTGTGACATAGTTTTAGAAAGTCTATATGAGATTTAAGAATTTGTGACTAGTGTTTGATAAAACTTTCTCAAATGGGAAAATGAGCTATATAACAATTGTATATCTTGCTGAGATGATCAAACTTGGTATTCAGAGTTTTTTCATCTGAGGTCATTTAGTGTCTCATTTGAGCAAGTTTGACCAAACCAAATTTGGTCAAATGAAAAAACAACACTTTGACTCTAGTATTATGAACTCTAAATGACTTCAAATTGAAAAGTTTTGAATACCAAGTTTGTTCAACTCATCAAGATCTACAATTCTTGTTTTGGTCAACTTTCCATTTGATATAGTTTGGACGGTTCAAATTTGTGATTTTTAAATTTCGATGCTTACAAACTAGTTTTCGGAACCCTAGATTGTCTCAAATTGAAAAGTTTTGAATACCAAGTTTGTTCAGCTCATCAAGATCTACAATCCTTATATAGGATATTTTTTCATTTGAGAAAGTTTGAACAAATTGTAGTTCAAATTTCACAAGTGTGTGACATAGTTTCAGAAAGTCTATATGAGATTCAAGAATTTGTGACTAGTGTTTGATAAAACTTTCTCAAATGAGAAAATGAGCTATGTAACAATTGTATATCTTGCTGAGATGATCAAACTTGGTATTCAGAGTTTTTTCATCTGAGGTCATTTAGTGTCTCATTTGAGCAAGTTTGACCAAGTCAAATTTGGTCAAATGAAAAAACAACACTTTGACTCTAGTATTATGAACTCTAAATGACTTTAAATTGAAAAGTTTTGAATACCAAGTTTGTTCAACTCATCAAGATCTAAAATTTTTGTTTTGGTCAACTTTCCATTTGAGATAGTTTGGACGGTTCAAATTTGTGATTTTTAAATTTCAACGTTTACAAACTAGTTTTCGGAACCCTAGATTGTCTCAAATTGAAAAGTTTTGAATACCAAATTTGTTCATCTCATCAAGATATACAATCCTTATATAGGTCATTTTTTCATTTGAGAAAGTTTGAACAAAATATAGTTCAAATTTCACAAGTGTGTGACATAGTTTCAGAAAGTCTATATGAGATTCAAGAATTTATGACTAGTGTTTGATAAAACTTTTTCAAATGGGAAAATGAGCTATGTAACAATTGTAGATCTTGCTGAGATGATCAAACTTGGTATTCAGAGTTTTTTCATCTGAGGTCATTTAGTGTCTCATTTGAGCAAGTTTGACCAAGTCAAATTTGGTCAAATGAAAAAACAACACTTTGACTCTAGTATTATGAACTCTAAATGACTTCAAATTGAAAAGTTTTGAATACCAAGTTTGTTCAACTCATCAAGATCTACAATTGTTGTTTTGGTCAACTTTCCATTTGAGATAGTTTGGATGGTTCAAATTTGTGATTTTTAAATTTTGAATAAATATCCGGATAATATCCGTTTTTAAATATCCGGATATATCCGATACTTATCCGGATTATCCGATATCCGCCGGATATCGATGATATTACATCCGTATTTGATATCCGCCTAAGATATCCGTTTTAGTATCCGTATCCGAAAAAAAAACCGGATATCCGAGTAACTATCCAGATAAGTGTTCATATTTGTTCGGTCGAACGGACGGTCGAATAAATATCCGTACCGTTTTCATCCATACTCTTAAGAATGAAATGGAACAAGGAGAAGAGTAGAGGAAAAGGTGTGGCAGAGAAGAAAGCGGGGTTCAGGAATCAGAAGAAATTAAAACCAGTAACCGGCAGTGAAATTACCTGAGCTGAAGTAGAGGAGCACAAGCCCCAGGGAGAGGAGCAGGAGCCGCGCAGATGGCCGAGCACCTCTTGCCATCTTGCTCTTGCTCTGCAGAAAGCAAGAGCTGGGCTGGGTGGACAGTGCACTCGTTGTGGAGACAGATCACTTAGATCAGACGAGTGCTCTGCACTACACAGGACGCCTGCCTGCAGGTTCTCTTCTGGTTTATAGAGAACAAGTCCTTGGACCTTTGGGTGGGGGGAGGCTGGGGAACGGAGGAAATGTACTCCCGCACCGCACCCGCTGGACCTTGAGTGGAGCTGAGTAGGTGACACACTGCTCTGCTTTGCATTTGCTTTAATTTGCTTGCTGGACGGTCATGCTACACGCATGTGTACCACACAGACACAGGTAAGGTCTCTGTCTCTGGCTTCAACCCAAGGCAACCTACCATGTGCTCCTGCTTCAGCTCCATAGCAAATACTGCTGCCGATTTTGTTCTGCTCTTTGCATCTCTCCCTCTCAAGTCTGTCTCTTAACTCTGCAGTGGCCTTTTCTTGGGTCCCTCACTTGTCACTTCACCTCACCTCATCACAAAGCTTAGCCTTGGTGGATCCCGACTTCTACTGCTTTCCTTCCTCTGTCCCCATTCCCTGTTATGTAGTCAAAACAGCCAAACAGGTGTTATGCAATGGGGGATAGAAGGCACTGCTCCTCCTGTTGATGATTCTTCCAAACGTGAGTTTACTTCCCTATCTATTTATGCCCACCAGAGATCATATCTGTTCACTTTAGTACCCACTCCTCTGTATTTACTGATGGCTCTACATGCACAACATGCTCCATACCAAAACCAAACAAAAAGTCATGATGATTACCAAATCATACATTACTTTACCCATGTGGATGTTCCATAACCACCAATGAGGTAGATCCAGAAACCAATACCACCTGCTGCCCGTAAAAGATGTTGAATGCATATACCTTGCTTGCTCTGTTCCTCCTTGTCTATACTATACGCCTTTTCTATCTGCCTTTGCCCTTTGCTCTTCCTCTTATTCCCATCCACATTTGTCCCCTTGCCCTGCAACACCAATTTTGCCCACTTCGCATGGAAAGATTGAATTGATTTCAGCCAGATATATATTTTCAACATTTGGAAACCTTGGTTCTGAAAGAAAGAAAGAAAAAGCAGGTTATATAAAAACTTCATGTGAACACCAATCAAGATCAGTAGAGGCAAACACAAAAGAGATCAATAATATTATCATGTCACACGATACTTCTCAACTGAAAAAAGAACAGTATGCCACAAGCAACACCAAACACATGATGGCTATCTATAGGCCAGGCCATCTAGTGCCAAACACATGCCCTGCCCTGTATATTTCATTATCCTTGGGCAGTTGGGCCTTACAACGGCAAATATCAAAAGCCTACCATTGCTTATTTGCTTACGTATTATGCAGGTTGCTTCTAAGTTCTAAGAGAAACATTTGGTTAACAAAGGCAATATAGTAGTCTCAGGCTCTTTGCCCACAAAAAGTGCCATCCAATCCCAAGCAGTCAGCAGAAGCAACGTTAGATCCCGTATGCCAGGTAGCTTAAGTTCAGTGCTATCTCTGCCTGGATCAAGTAGAAAATTAGACAACAAACTCACCGTTAGATGCTGTTACAAGACAAAGTGCATGCCGCCAGAACATCATAAAGAGCTAACGCTCACTTCGCGGAAATGATAACCATACATTGGAGATGCCCTAAGGAGGCAGCAAAGGTGGTTGTGATGTACATTCTTCAGCCACACTAATGTCAGCATTGCTTCCATATGTGAGCATAACAGGCAAAGCAGTAACTAAACTACTAAAGCTTTATCCCTTTGACATCAAATCGCTAGTGCACACTTTGCAAGATTCATTCAGTCTTGCAATGCGGATAGCATTACAAAAGCGAATGCCAGCTAACAGATTAATTTGCCATCACTTTACACAAATGCTGTAATATAAGGATATCATGACATTACTGTAATACAGTAATGGATGGCAAAGCTTCAGAGCCAGACATAAAAAAGTTTAAATCAATACACATAAACATCTTCTGCATGCTATAATGTGACTGTAGATGGAAGGAAAAAACACCTTCCAAAATACATATCACACCAACAGTTAAACATAACACCTAAATGTATCACTTCTGCAAGCACCCAAGCAGTAAATCAAACACTACACATGTCGTCTGCCTGAGACCTACATGCATTCGACTTTCATATGATCATATCAAATCGACAAATAAGGTGATTCTTATGCATAACCTTCTGTATCAATACAATGATGAGATAAATGTAGAATTGGCCACTGTTACAAAATCCAAAAAAAAAAAACAGCGCAAATAAAAGATAAACCTACAGGTATAATTGTCTCACAGTTGCCTAAAACACATGGATTTGGAAACTATAATAACTTTAAGGAGCATAAACATTTCACAACCTACAGTTGAAGATGAGGGGCATGCTATCTGAAGAAAGAACGCTATTTCTTTCAGATTTGCATCGATGGGTTTTCATATGGAAAAAAATGCAGAAAGAGATATATTAAGGGCAGCCAAACTCACTTGGATGTGTATTTGATGCTATATCCTCCATTGACCAAACACCATGGGTATGCTTATCTTCTGGATCCGTTCACTTTGAGGACATCTTTGCTAGTTTTACAAGTGTTTAACAGTTTTGACTTGAAATCAAGGAACAAAACGCAATGTTATCAAAAACAAAAAAGGAACAAAACACAATGGAATGGGATGATGTTATGTACATATATATGTGAATTCATATATATATCATAAGGTGCTCTCCTCGTACACACATGGAAGATAAGAGAAAATATGTAGAGAAAAGCGGAAGCAATGACTTGTATGATAGGAAGACAAAACAAGCTCCTGCCATTCTTGAATTCAATGAGAAGATTTCACACTTCTCGCTAATAATGGGTCAGATTACATGAGGACCTGGAGAGGGAGGGAAAACACAGCTACAGTTGCTCTCACTCACTAGACACAACATCTGGCAGTGAAGCCCCAAATACCTGGGCCAGCGCTAGCTTCTGCCTTTTGTTGAGCCTAGAAAATTCTTGGCCCCTGCGGTTGTCGCCATTCAATAGCTTGCGCCCGTCATCTACTGCTTTCCTTCTCAGGGAGCACAGCTGCGCCGACGCTTCAGCTGTAACAGCGCCATCAGCTTCAGCATCCGCTTCATCTGCTCCCCAGTCCAACTCGTCATCATCTTTGGCAGGCTCATGTGTTGTTGATTCATGGGCTTCATGGCTTCCATCTTTGGCAGGCACACAGTCTGTGTCGCTGCTTGTGCCCCACCATTTCATAGTTTCACAAGACAAGCCAGATGATGGGAATCCGTACTTGAAATCATCCATATAGCTAGGGATGGCCTTGGCTTGGCTACCATGGGCCAAGCTTGGTGATGCATTCTGTTTACCTGCTGGGGGCGAAACTGAAATTTGTCCTGCCTTAGAACTGCCCTGTTGAGACTTTGCCACTCCTTGGGAAGTGCTTGATGACCTATAAACATGTCCAGTCCAGTCCAAGTGTGAGCTGAATATGATGCGATCTGTTTCACAGATCAATTTCCTTTTTTTTTCCAGGAGAGAAGAAGGCACAGGCAGCAACTAAATCACAAGAATCGTCTATCAAGGCCTCAGAGGAAAGCATTACTCACACTATTGATGGGCCTGATGCACTGGAAGCCTTTTGTTTCGCGATTTTTGATAACTCAAGGAGTTCCTTGGCTTTGTCTCTATCAGGACCTTTTGTGTCGTCCCCAGCTTTCCCAGAAACAAGCTGAAAGAGTAAAACTACAAATGACCAGACAGACTAAGAAATCAAAGCAGAGGTATTAAAAGTTGTATGGACCAACGCAACTCTGTTTAGAGCAGATACACGAGAAAACGTACATGGGGCTGGCTTTGAGTAATCCCCCTATGGCCATATGAGATTTTAAGACATGTCCAACATGGAACTACTTGATTCAAAATGTTGTGTGCTTATTATATCACACAAAAGTAGTAGTAGCATACAGTAAGATTTTGCAGGCGTAGACATGGTAAGGACAAAGCACACACTTGCCCCATAGGAATTTACCTTACGATAGGGCCACCTAACAATCCCGTGGGTGCGGCAGATCCTCTTCAAGACACTAGTGCAGACTCCTGCAGATAAGAGGAGCATGCAGGGTGAAGGGAATTGGAAGCAGCGCGCAAGGCACATGCATGGATTTATTGTACATACCGAGGATGGAGGCCGCCTCGGCGATGGGGAGGGAGAAGAGCTTGGAGATCTCCTCGTAGGACAGCGAGACTCTGGTAGGCTTCTGCTGGGGCGCCGGTTGCTGCGCGGGGGCGTCGGAAGCCATGGGAAGGAAAGGGTGGTGGCTTAGCTTGGCGCGGCGCAGGAGGATTTGAAGCGGGAAGCAACGAATCGAAGGAGAGGAGGCGGGCGGAGCGGCGGGGGGACGGGGAAGCAAGGGGGGTCCGACCGCGACCGGCCCGGCGGCGCTGACTCCACTCGACCGATTCCCTTGGGGAAGGGGAGTAGGACGGGCAGGTGGGCCTTGTTCATCAAGGATATAGCAGGGCGTGCAATATTTGTTCCGGTATACGTGACTGGGCCAGGCCCAACTAATAATCTCAGGTTTCCGAGTCATCAGGCAGGCCGGTCAAGCTATTTCGACCCATGTCTAATAACCCCCCCTATCCATATCCTCCCTAATTAATACTCTCTCCATTCAAACTATAAAATGCTCTGGGATTTCTAGATACATAGCATTCTATTATGCATGTATACACTATGTCTAGATATATAGTAAAAACAATATATATAGAAAAGCCAAAATGTCTTATAATTTGGAACGGATGGAGTATTGAAGAGGCTAAGGTTTTTCTTCATCCTTCATCATACACAACCGCTCAATAGGGATCCGACAAAGCCAATCTCTCTCATGCTCGGACATGTTAGAGTAGCATGTCCAAACATAGCGCAGAGTATGATTCTAAAATGAATTAGAGTACCAAGTGTTTTCATGGTCTACCATTCTCCTTCATACCCTCATGAGTTAAGTGTTCAAGCATAGTGCGAAGTCCGATCTCAAAATGAATTATCTCGTACCCATACAAGTTAGAGCAGCATTCGTCCAACCATAATATGGAGTTCGGTTTTAAGGCGGATTGAAATGTATGATGTGATCACTAAATAAAATCTCCGAGCTGCAAGTTATCCAGATAGCTATGAAACAACCTCAACATCTCGTTGCAATGCACTTAGTGTATACATAAAAAAGAAGAGAAAATATATATTACTGCAATTTTTGTTGTTTTTGGAGAAAAAAATCATAATTAATAGTAGCTATTACATATACGTTCTTGCACGGGGTGGGTCTTTTTGAGAGCAGGTTTCAAACAACATCTGAATGGAATATTCTTGTCCGTGGTCAAGTTTAAACTCGAATTGTAGTACTATATATATGGAAATGTAAACGAAGTTGCTGTAAATCAATTGATTAAATTCGCCAGAGATGGAAGCAAGGCTTTCGATCAGCTATTGGCGCCAAGCTGCTGCTGCTGCTTTCGGCACACTGCCGCCCAGCTGCACGCCCGGTGGTGTCCATGCACGTCACAGCCCTGCTGAGCCTTCCCGGCCTCCTGCCCCTTGGCCAACGGCAGCCTGTCCAGCGCCGCCGCTACAAACGTGGCCACCATGACCACCACCGGCCCTGCGGCCACCAGCCCTCCCAGCGCAACGCCGCCGCCCAGCACGCTGCCCCGCGGCCCCGCCAGGAACACCGCCGTCCCCGTGGCTGCCGCCGACCCAGGCCCCGGGAACGGGAAGAAGCAGCCGGCCAGGCTCAGTATCTCCATGGTGCCGCGGAGCACCAGCGCGGGCTCCCGGAGCACCACGTCCGTGACGTGCCCGGCCGCGCCCAGCACCAGCGCGCCGCGCCGCCCACGCCGCGCGAACGCGGAGACGCACGACAGCACGTCGCGCCCCGCGGGCACCTCCACCACGTGGGCACGCATCGCGCTGGGGCACTCGTGCGCGATCACCACCGGCGGCTTGCTCTTGCTGGCCCGGTTCTGCTTGGAGTTGGAGCACGACGCGGGCCGGCGAGGGAGCTGCTGGTGCCCCGTCATCGCACTCGCGGTGGCCATTGCCCGTGCGGCCGTGGCCGTGCCTGCCTGCAAACAACGGTGAGGGGCTGAGAGGGCGGTCACATCTATAATCTGTTGTCTGGGCTTTTAAAGGTGTTCGTCTACAATCTTCATCCAGGCCGCACACAAGCAGAGGCTACTAGCTGTCTGTTAACAAGACAAATAAGCGTGACGAATTATTTTATGTAAGGACTTGTGTGAGGTAGGTGCTGCTCTAGAGAGCATCCTAACAAGCTCCCAACTGTTACACCGGAGTACTGATTTTCTAATTAAAGTCTGGGCAAAAGCAGGAATTAGGCGTGATCAATTTATATAATATAATAATATCGAGCGTATCGCTACAGGTCACTGCGCATGTAAGGGGTCTTTGGTTGATTCTCCTAAACTTAGTTTAGTCGATGTCCTATCAAATGTTTAGATATATGCATGGGGTATTAAATATAGACTAATTACAAAACTAATTGTATAGTTTATGACTAATTTGCGAGACGAATCTTTTAAGTCAAATTAGTTCATGATTTGATAATGTTGTGCTACAGTAAATATGTGCTAGTGACGGGTTGATTAGGCTTAATAAATTCGTCTCGTGGAGTACTGATGGATTCTGTAATTAGTTTTTTTATTAGTATCCGAACACCCCATACGACACTCTCACGTGACACCTCCTAAATTTTAATCAATGGATCCAAACACCCCCTAACTTATTGTACACTTTGAATTCACCCTAGTTCATATAGCTTGTCATTTCAGTTCACTGCACATGTACCTAAAAGGAGACAAAGGAACCTAAATCAATACTTTCTCTGAGTCCAAATTAATGCTAAGTATTTTAGTTTTACAACATAAGGTTGGTGCTACTAGATTTATCATGAAAATTAATTTCATAATAAAATATTGTCTCTATTGATTGAAACATTATATTGTTTATAGAAATTGCTAGCCAAACTATAAGACAGATCTATATTGCTAGCTCCATCCGTTCCAAATTATAAGCTATTTTGGCTTTTCTAGATACATAATGTATCTATAAAAGCTAAAAAATCTTATAATTTAGAACTGAGGGAGTATTTGTTTTATCTATCCTAAAAGTTTCCTTCATCTCTAACTAATTAATTGTGCAAGGATACATTGGAAGGCAACATACGAAAGACTTTATGAGATTTTGTACTAGACAAGAGGCATATGCTTTTTACAATGCGTATGCTCGAGACAAGGATTTCAGCATTGGAAGTAGTTCAAATAATATAAAAAATACTACCACAGTAAAGAATATAACTTTTTATTGTTCTCATGCAGTGTGCAGGTATTAAATTAAATTTATCATATAATATTTTCTTCATGGTTGGAATAGAACATCATTCTTTTACCATAAATTTTCTTTATCCGTAGGTATTGGAGGTAACGATAAAAGAGAAAAACCTTCTTCTAACTATAGTAGGCCAAAGACACGATGTATGCGCCAAGCACCCATGAAGATAAACCTTAGAGACGAATTCTACTACATCTATAAATTTGAGCATGAGGATAACCATATTCTTGCTACTTGCAGTCAATCCCATCATTTAAGATCCCAAAGGAGAAAAACCGAAGCACAACTTGCAAGTATCGAAAATGCTAAAGCAATTGGTATTTCAAATAATTAAAGCTACTTTTGGTCTCATGGCATGAGAAGCAGATGGAATTGAGAATCTTGGATTTACTCGTGAAGATATGAAGAATAAATTGTATTCAAAGATGTTATTGAAGATAAATCGAGGAGATACTAGAGGAGTATTGAAATATCTAGAGAAGAAAACAACAGAAGATAGGAAGTCTTTATATTCCATTCACGATGGTGAGGACGACTTGATATATAAACATTTTCTAAACTGATTCTAAATGGTTGCAGACTATGAAGGTTGGGATGTTGTTTGCTTTTAAACAACATACAAAAAACTAAATGATGGGCACCCAATTTAGTACGCTAGTTGGAGTGAATATAATCATAATAAAACTACTATTTTTGATGTTGCACTTTTGTATGATGAAACTGCTGAAAGTTTTGTTTGTCCTTTCAAAACATTTTTAGCTAGTATGTTAGGCAAGAAGCCACATATCATTATGCCAGACAAAGAGCTGCAGCAATGCCAAAGGCAATCAATATAGTACTACAAATAGGGTTTGTATTTGGCATAGAACCAAGAATGCCAAATATATTGAGCTGGCCTAGCTCCAGCGTAGGGCCACACGACGGTGATAGGGGGCGGCGGAGCGGGGCCACATGGACGGTGACCAGGCGACGGAGGCGGAATGCAGCCTTGCCGATGAGGTAGGAGTAGTGGACAACGAGCATGCAACGGGCCAAGGCTGCGAACGACGAGCAAGCGACAAATCGAGGAGGGGTTAGTGGTCGGGATGGCATGCAAGTGCCATTGGTGTGGGTGTAGGGAGGAAGACGAAGCTTATGAGGATGATAGGTGGGGCCTAGGGATATTATAGGTAGGGATCATAGCAACTATAGATAATAAGGGTGTTAAAATCTCTATCTATCTATTCTCTTCAAACCAAACAGGGGTTGGGATGATCCCATCTTGAAAAATAGGAATGGAACGATCCCATCCTAGCCACCTCGTACTGAAACCAAACACATGGTACCACAACTCTAATTCATCCCATACTATCTGGTCCACATCCACATGAAAACACCTGCTTCAACAACAATCGTTCCATTCCTATTTTCTTGAAAGTGGTTACGAAAATTAGGACCCTAACACTGATTCAAGTTTAAATTGATGCCAGGAACCCACGTGATAGAAATTTTCAAACATGTCTGACGTTTCTTTGCATCATGTCAGGGAAATTATGTTTTCTGTCATGCATTTGTCACAAAAATTATTACAAGTTAGTCGTGACGTGACATGGCTGGCTCACAGACTCCATTTTCTTGACGTCGTTCTTCCCTATCGTTGGGACGTTGACGTGTTTTACCCGGCCCGGCCGTTAGGGAAATTCGAGATGGTAGTTTTGCAGGATCGAGTACCACATTTTATATCTTAGTAACACATGGCATGGCATACTTTGGAGATCGAACGTGTCGTGAGCAAGTTCAGAGGGTTTTTTTTTCTCCCCCGAACCAACCTGGTAAAAAGGGAACGTCACCGGCCACAAATTAAAAACTGTATATACATAATACACACTGGGGCTGGCCTGGCGGGTATACACGGTTTACCTTTATTAGGACGAAAAGTAGACGTACAACTGTACAAGAGACTTTTGCATGCATTTGAGTGAGAAGAAGAAAAAGGTCAGCGCACACCACGCCGCGTAGCCGAACAACGTACACGAGGTTCGCGTGCATGGATAAAGGAGAGAGGTGCGCCGATGGCGATCGACCCCCGGCGGCCAGACTAGGTATGTAGAAGTCGGATATGATCCCGCACACAGCATCAGGATCGATCCTGCTGCTGCCTTCTTTCCTACAGCAAATTAAAGCACAAGAAACGAACCGCAGCGCAGGCATCTTGGACCGTTCCCGTTCGGTCATTCCCACCCTGGCCCGACCGGCGCGGCGTTGACCTGCTTGTCCACGCGGCGACCACACGTGTTGTCGTGCTGGCCCCGCCCCGCCCAATAGGGACCTTCCTGGAACTTACGTCTTTGCGCCCGCCCGCCCCACCCGTTGACTGTCCCTCGCCCCAAGGACCAACTACCGTTTCTTTTTCTCATTTGACGGCAATATAAGCCCTGAGAACAATGTTTTTCTCTTATAACAAATCAGCATAAATTAAATTTAAGCGAAACGAACCCTCCAAATATTAGTATATTTTTTATTTGTCCATAACACAACTAACCAACAAAGTGCTTTCTAAAAAAACCAAGGAAGCTAAACACTGATTTTTTTATATATAGAGAAGCTAAGAAATAACCATCCATATTCATACTCTCTACGTCCATAAATGTCAGCTAAAGCTCACCTCTCGTGCTTCCACGTCACCTTTGTTTTTCAACCGTCCCATCTTTATCCAGTTTACTTTTCCAGCCGTCTGATGTTTATCAAGCATTGGACATCTCCACCCAGCAGCCCCTACACGTACGTACACCTGCGGCTCCCTTCCTTCAGCTTCCATCCCAGCACACGCCCTCCCTTTACTGCGGCGGGCATGCGTGCATCAATGCTAACTAATTGGCATGCATCAATTTTTATTAATTAGCTACTTTGTTGTGCGGCAGCACCTCTATCTCACCCGCAACCTCCACTCTCTCCATCATTACTTCTCCCTGTCATGCACCCTCTCCTTTCTCCTCGAGTGGTGCCTCCACACATGGGAGGGACCGAGGAGTCACAGCAACTCCAAGAGTTCCCCAAAAATATAACCCCCATAACTCTATATTAGGGGGTCTCTCAAATAATTGTTTCCCAAAAACTAGTTTCCTCCACAGCAGCTCTCCAATATTATGCACCCAAAAATAGTTTTAACTTGCCACATCATCAATTAGTTGGATGAGGACGGGGCTTGAAACAGAATTAGTTGGATTTAGACTTTTCTGTCCACGTGACTTGTTCCATCCGGCCGGCAGTTCCTCCTCCGTGGCTCCTGGACTCTTGACTTTTTCCATCCGCTCGTTCCAACCTTGCAACATATGTACTATGTGGGTAGGCTGATATCCAGTATGTGCTAGCGCTGCCTCATCCTCATCGGCCACATCTGTCGCAGGCCAAGGAAGACCGCAGGTGCCTTGACGGGATGCGCCCCAATAGCCATCACGGGCTGCACCTCGACCTTGCTGTTCACTCCAGTTGTTGGAGCCATCGGTCGGATCGATGTCGTCGCAACCAATTCCAGGCAGAAATCGACCACCTCCGCTCGCCTGGGGTTGCGACCACCTCCCGACGGGGCCACAACCCGCTTTTGCACGCCACCGTGAACAGCATGCCCCGGGGCGGCCCCAGCAGGTCATGGCGTCCGCATCTGAAGGTGCTCGCGGCCAAATTGCAGGACGCGCAGCACCTCTCTATGCCGATGCCAGGACAGAGGGCACGGAAGCTGAAACTGCTAGCAGGATGGCAGGAGGAGAGCAGAAGCCGATACCAGGATGGTGGACTAGAGGAGCAGCGCGGGAATTCTCTACCAGAATGGCGCGCGAGCGCCGGAAAAGAAGCACGGGAGAAGATTGGGGGCGCATCAGGCTTTGCCACAACTGAGGGGCGACGAGGGTGTTCTTGGGGCGTCTAATTTCTGGGGTCGTTTTGCGGGAGCTATTGGAGACCGATTTTAGTTTTTCCTATGCATTTTATTGTTTTCGCCAAACCCTGAGTAAAACTGGTCGGACAGCAAGAAACCTACGCCCCAGTGGCTACGACGTTTTTGTTCACCAGCGTGATCAGAGTTGTTTCGCCCGCGTCCCAAGCTTTATAGCCTTAACCACGAAAAGGGTCAGAGCACATTAACCTTTTTATAAAAAAGGATGAAGAACCAAAAGATTGTTTAACCATAGCAGAAATTAAAATCTGTCCATTTATTACAAGGTCATTATTTGGCCTAACTAACTACTTTTTTGGGAGGATGATCTCATTCTCTATCTTGACAGATAAGTCCTCCACCAGAGGGGCCACCTCCTTCTCGATGTCCTCTAGCTCAGCATCGGAGTAACCGGGCGTGAAGCCCTGGCTCATCGTCTCTAGATTGATGTTCTCATAGTGAGAACGAGCGATCGTGAATGATCGATGAACGCCGAAGCAGAGTGCGTCCCTCGCCATCTCGCGCGCCTGATCCATGATCTAGATGGCGTGGACCACGAGCGAGCTCATCTCCTGTGTCGGGGCCAGCTCGAGGTCATCGTAGACCAGCTGGACGGCGATGCGTAGGGCGTCGTGCTCATCGCTCTCCGTTAGGAGGGTGGCCTTCATGTCGCCGGGCTCCTTCTCTAGGCTACGGCTCATTGTCGCCTCTGCCCCGAGCCTGTGATCAAGACCTGCCTAAAACACATACTAGCCATGTCGAAAAGCCTGCCGTGGATAATAGAGAAAAGGACATCAAAGGAAGACCAGGGGCTTACCGTCCACGTCTGCCTAGAGCATGCGTGCTCGTCACACCGCCGGGCCACCTCGCCCTCCAAGTTCTGGGCCTGCTCCTGGCGCTGGCCATCCAGGAGCCTTCAGATCCTTCTCCCCCGGAGCTCACCCTCTAGGAGGTCCATCCGCTGCTGGGCATCATCACGCTCCTTCCATAGCCGCTTGATCTCCGTGACGTCCGTATGCGTACTCTCGACTAGGTCTAGGAGCTTCTCCCTTGCTTCGCGGGTGTCGTCACAAGCCTCTGCGTACTTGATCCGAAGGTTGGCCAACTCCTGGCGAACGGGGGCAAGTTTGGCCTCTTCTTGACGAGTGGTAGTGAGCTGGGCGGCTAGTTCCTCACGTAGCCGCTCCCCCCGTGGCTCGCAGCTGCTCCTCCGCCGCTAGGCGATCCCAAACGCCCTTCTCGCGGCGAAGGAATGCAGACTTCTCCTGGCTGTAGTCCATGAGAACTTGCGAAAAGGGTACCAGTTAAAAGGCAAGAAAAGGGAAGACGAAGGTCGGAAACGTTGATGCACTATACTTGGCCAACCGAAGCGATGACATCTTGCAGCGAACTCAGCGCGATGGTCAGGGCGCGGACCGTGACCCCCACCTCCGCATGGACGCTCCCCCACTCCCTCTTCTCTACGGCGTCGTCAAGGGTGAAGAGCGTCGCCCTTGGGTCCCGACGGTCGGCCCACCTGATCTGGGGTACTCCCCAGGTGTGACGGTCGCCGCTGACCCGTACAGAAGCCAAGATGCCTCTGCGCTGACCCCAGGCAGCGCCGACCCTCCTCGTGACTGCAACTCCCCTGGAGCGGGCCCCCCAGTAGTAGAGGGGGTGGGCAATGCGGACAAGGAAGCCTGCCCTGCCGTTGCGCCTGCTGAGGGTGCACCTGGTACGGCCTCCACCGTCCGTCCCGCCATGGGTGTCGCCGTTTGCCCGGGCACCCCGGACATGCTTTTCGCTGCCTACCCTCTCGTAGACGCGGCCGGCGACTGCGCCTCCCCGGTCGACCCCGTGGTCGGCCCAACCATGCTCCCGCCAGCCTCCGACGCCGAGCCAGATGAGTCCCGGAGCACCACCGAAGGATGAGAGTCTTCTTCAGCGCTAGCTTTAGGAGGGTCCCATGCCCCCTAACGCTGCGGAAGGCATGACGATTAGTTCGCGATGAAAAAATCGTCAAAAACAAAAGAATGAAAAAACTCTCAGCTTACCTTGATGCCGTAGGGCGCTGACGTTTCGGGGTCGGCCCGCCCGACCCCGATTACGACTCCTCGTCGCGTTGCCATTTCGAGCCCTCCCTTTGCTCAGGAGGCTCTGACGAGGTAGAGCCACCGGCTCCCCTAGGCTCTGGTGGCGCCGTAGAAGGCCCGGATGGAGTGGGGCGACTTGCTCCCGCTTTCTCCGGGGGTGAGTCCTTCCCCTCTTTCTCTAGGAGGTGCCACGGGAAGGGCCTCGGCTACGGCAAAGGCATGTCCTTGTCCCTGCCGTCCAGATCATCCCACGGGATGGGCGACGCAGAGCCATCGCCCTCCTCCTCCTCTTCTTCTTGCTCCTCATATTCCTCCTCTAACGAGCCTTGGCGCTGCTTCCCCCGCTGTAACTTCGCTCGCTTCTTTGCCTACCATTTCTTCTCCTTGTCATCCTTCTCCTTCTTCCACCGCTCATCTATGGCACAGTTCGCCGCCCTCATGGCCGCATGCTTCGGCAACGGCGCGACAGAGGCCTAAAAGGCCAAATCCACCGGCAGCTCGATGAAGCCCGGCTCCGACCGCATCACGGGATGTCCTGGGATCGGGAACATGGCATTGGACTCGTCCGTCGCCTCCTTGATGCGCTGCACAATCTTGCTGTTGCGAAGCAGCCCCTGAGCGAGCATTGTCCCGCCGAGTTCCACGATGGGCACCATCCCGCACAATGGGAGGGCGCACGCCATCAGCGGCACCACCCTCCTCGCATGATATGCTCCAATGACACCGGCCCCACGAAGGCTGTGGCTCGTCAGCAACCCGACAGCCTTGAGGATGTCGCGCATCCTCCTCTTCTCCTTGTCAGGTGGCCCCTAAGGCCACGTTGGCGGCGCCTCTTCGACCAAGCACCTGGTGAAGTCCGACAAGGGGGAGACGGGGTCGTTCTTCAAGTAGAACCACTGGGCGTGCCATAACTTATTGGATCTAGACAACTGGCATGGCATGTACTCGGTCACCCACTGCCCTCGGAGGTGGATGCCCGCGCGTCCCATCGGCACCAAGATCTCCCCGCCTTTGTCCTTCTTCCTATGTAGGGAGATGGCAAAGAAGTACCTCCACAACTCGAAGTGCAGCTCGATCCCTAGGTACCCCTCGCACATTGCGATGAAGGCCACGATGTGCTAGATCCCGTTGGGATTGAGGTGCTGCAGCTTGACCTGGTAGTGGTGCAGCAGCCCCCGGAAGAACAGATGAGGGACCATCGCGAGCCCGTGCTTGTGGAAGGGCATGAAGAAGATGATGTAACCGTCGGGCGACATCGGCACCTCCTCGTGGCCGGGAACTAGCCATTCCATCATGTTAATCCTCTCGCGAAGAAGATCGCGCTTGACGAGGCCCTCCATGCGTGCGTGGGTGACGTCGGAGCGGTACCACGACTCCATGGAAAAGCAAAGACGAAGGAGAGAGGACTTTTTGGTGACGGAAGAGAAGTGAAAGTTACAGATTTGGGGTGCTGGCGGTGGACTAGCAGAGGCAGCAGATCCGAACGACGGCGGCAGAAAGGCAGAGAAGGCAAGATTGCAGTTTGGCATGCCAAAACATGAAGGGGGAGCTCGCTACTTATAAGGCGGCGTGAGACAAGAGGCGAACCGTCCGCCTAGATCGATGTGCCCACCACGCCCCATCACTTTGCCTCTTTGGGACTCATGCACACGCCACCCCCGGACGCTCCTCGAAGGGCACACCGAACAACGGTTCACCCCCTCAATGGACTAAAAACCACCATAGGTAAGTAGGGATACAGAGCTAAAAACACTCCCACGGTCCATTAAGGCCTAGGAGTTTGAAGGTTGGCCCACCGATGGGTTCACAACCGCTCTAGGGCACCTTTAGAGTGAGGGGTAGAATGGGATGGGCTCGCTAGCTGCCAGTACCCGGACGCACGAGCGCCATGAGCATCCTAGCCCACGTTCGAGTCTTGACAGAGCACGGTCCATGGTTTTTCCTCGAAGAAAGACAACGAGCCCTCGGGACCGATCGAATGGACCCGAGAACTATATGGGTTGGCCGTCAAGAATCTGGAGTCGATCACCAGCTAACCCATGCTGGACTCCCATGAATAGGAAGCTAGGGCCCCACTTGAACCTGCCCATTAACAGCTCACCAAGTACCATAGTTCGTCCATCGAGGAAAACATGGCACGGCTTAGCCCCTCTATTTTATCGAAAAAAATGCTTAAGGGAGGACGACCTTAAGACAAGCTGACCCCTCGACCATACCCATGCTGCGTGCGGGGGCTCAAGAGTTGGACTCGTAAGGAGACTGAATATGCGGTCACATAACAATGGTGGATCGGTCGGAACCTAGAGAGGAATCATAATGAAGAGAGATCTTCCCTGATCCCCCGAATCACGCAGCTACATGCTCACAAGGAGTCTAAACACAAGGTATCTTAGCCACACCATGACATCCCGTGGCCCACAAAGGGAGATCAAGATCCCCAGAATGCTTCTATCCTAAAAAGCCTTCGAAGGAGTATCCTACTCCTCCGTAGGCTTGAGGGCTACTATCGGGTATCAGTACCGGGGATACATGAAAGGAGGAAGCTAATGGCCATGAACGCTAACTCCCTTGGATGGTCAAGGGCGTATCTTGGTCTCGCATGGCCCCAAGGGCACGGGCTTCGTCTCACCCGACCTCAAGATATGGGACTCTGCCTCACCCGATCCCAAGAGTATGGGCTCCGTCTCGCCTAACCCTGAGGGCGCGGGCTTTGCCTCACCTTACCTCGAGGGCATAGGCTCCCTCCCTCACCCGACGGAGGTCCATACCGCCCCCAACCACTATGGGTCTGAAAGTTTGAGTCCAAGGTCAAACTTCTGATGCCAGAAGGGGAGCATGCGCATCTTGACGTGACCTGCGGCCATGATGGGCCACGTATGAGGATACACGTCGCCAACAACATCGGGCATGCTGGCGCTGTACTACCTACTCCCTGTATGGCCTCAGGCGGATACATCAACGAGCCATACCATCCGCTGGGACGGGATGGAGCGCCACGACCGGCTGACGACGCCCACGTACGGTGTCAGTGATGAACAGGGCCACGATGTGGAGCCATTCGCATCATCATCTATAGGACCAGTGGGACCCGCATAAAGGAGATGGAAGATGTTGCAATCCCAGAAGCCTTCCTCTCCTCGTCTCTTTCTCTCTCTCTCTCTCTCTTCGATGTAACCTTCATCTTCCCCTTCATCTATAAAAGCGGAAGCATGGCGCCCCACGGAGGGGGCATTGAGACACATCTGTTTACACCAAAATTTGGTAAGCTTATCCTAGAAAGGAAGAGATCGACCGATGATGTCAAAGGCAAGAAAGTTTCCTAATTAAGGGATATTTATGAGCCGGCCAGGAAATATTATTTAATAAATTCGAGAGAGACATGATGTCCAGGTGCATATCAGGATGAAAGAAACAAGGACACATATCAAACAAGGAAGCTTCATCAGCAAGGATTCTGCATAAGGAAAATTAGAGTCCATGTATCTTGATATTTCTTTTGTTATCTAGTCATGTTAGTTTAGGACTCTTTTCAGCCCAGGGTATAAATATAAACCCTCGGCTATTGTAACAGGGACACAAATCAATCAATACCAATTACTTTTTTTGGCTTCACACCAACCCTTAGGAGTAGGAGTACTGTAGATCTCGGCGAGTTCTTCAACAAGCAGGGCTGCATCGATCCGGTCGACCTCCGGCTTATCTGTAAGTACCGTCATGGCTTATATCTTTGTTTGTAAGGCTGCATCGGTCCGGCCGACCTCTTACGAGCTCTAGTATAAGTTAGTTATTGATCCTTATCTAGTTCAAGTACGGCTGCATCAGTTAAGTTTGATCTCCACTACTCGAATTAGACTTAGGTCAAGTTATCGGCTCTACCTAAGGGTGGTATCCTTCGGGTAGATTCATTAAGTTACTGATCTTGCTGATGTTCCTATTGTCATTAGTTTCAGCAATGTCAACCTTCCCGGTCGAGATCGATCTAGATCGGCCTCACATCCTTTTAGTCTAACGTTTATTTTGTCACAATGCGATGGTTCTTACTTTAAACAACGGATTATGTTTTATTGGCCGTTCCACTTCGATCTTGATCTTGCATAGTACACGGTCAAGGCATGTCTGATCTTAAGAATGTTTACTAGCTAGTTGAATCCGGTCTATAGCTCGCTATTATGGCTGTAACGATCCGGTTGATCCCCACTGTTAGCACTTTAGATCAGAGTATGCTAGCTGGTAGATTTGCTTTCGACCACGCACGACCTTGGCTGTTTGCTATGCCTGCATCGGCTAAATAGCCGATCGCCCACACTTTAACGCTTGTAGTGTGTCTTCATGATTCTATTAAATGTGAATAGATCCGTTTACTTTAAAGGTTTGATATGTCATCTTTATCATGGCCGCCATCGATTCGGTTGAACCCCACTGTTAAGGATAACAGGTTAAATTTGATGAGTTTATAGGTCTGTCCATATTAAACAGTCGATTGTTCACTTGTTGTAACCCTTTTTCTACCTGAATCGGTTATTTTAGCCGATTCGCCTGTGCTTTCACGGAAAATGGCACGCTTTCATGAACCTATCGAAGTATGGTCGGTTCTATGGATTCTCTAGTTCTAGGCTATCATCATCATCATAGCTGCATCGATCCGGTCGAACCTCACTATTGATGGTATTAGATTAGATCTAGACAGTTCGTAGGTCTATCTATATCAAACAGTCAATTGTTTGTGTGGCATATCCATTTCACCGGATTCATTGGCTCTACAGCACGTATTGATCAAATCTAATTGAGCCAGTGATGTATCTTTGACGCACACATGCCAGTAGCCTAAGGGAAAGGATCATTAAAGCTAGGCGCATTATATTCGTTACTATAAAATCGATCATGACCTGCGAGCATTACAGTCCTTAACAACTGATTTCTTCTCGTATTGGTTATTTAGTCGATTTTCCCGTTTGGCTGCTCCTGAAGCAGCACACTTGGAACTGTCTGGGCAAAACCAGCATATTCCACCCTAAATTACTAATAAACTTTCTCTTCTTATCAATTGCAGGTCAAATTGATTGGCACACCTTAGGAATTAAAGAGGGCCGATCGGGTCTGCGTTGAAGCCAGGCAGATCTCCAGATCATTTTGGCTTGCTGCGTGTCCACCCAGCGCAGCTACGATGTTTTCGCGCCGACAACATCTAACAGGTCTGAGCAGCTGAATGCTTAGGCACCTGATAGTAGATAGGGAGCTCAACTAGACTCACTCTTCTCTCTAGAGACTTGGGACCTTCTCCCTCTCTTGTCTATTTGTAACCCCTACTACAAACCAAGTGTCGGTAATACGAGCAGCAGCAGACTAGACGTAGGGATGTTCCACCCGAACTAGTATAAATCCTTATGTCCTCTGAGCATAGCCATTCAAGTCAGACGCGCAAACTAGAAATTTACTAGCTGGTGATTCGAAACACCGACAACTGGTACGTCCCATAGATCAAGGGTCAAGGCGGGCATGTAGGATCTCATCCACATCCACCTTTGCTAAGACGGTGTTGGTGGTCGGCTCAAAGCTCTTGACTAGATTGACAATGTCATCGTCCTTCGATTCCAGCGGAAAACCCTACTCCGCCACCCAAACGTTAACCGCTGCACCAATTTGAAGCTGGGAAGTAGCCAGCGTAGCGGTAGCCCCCTGACGAACGACTTCGGTCACCATGGCTTAAAGGCTAGTAGGGCCCAGAATGGCTCCTCTGTGGTGAACAGATTATCCACTGCTCGCATGGGGAAGCCCGAGTTAATGGTGGCTTGCATGCATAGGATGAGGGTCTTGACCCGCATCCTCAGATCTACAAGAAGGTTCATCATGTTTTGGCCCTTCTCTTGGTGGATCTCCCAGTTGACTCATGCCTTGGAGACCTCAGTCATGGAAAAATGAAGTGCATCGCGCGCTGCGTCCACCTTAGCATGCAACATCTTGACGTTCAACCTGGTCGATGACAAATATACTTGGGCCTCATGGTAATCCTTTAATAATTGATGGTACTCTATGTCGTCTGAGGATTCATGCTCTTTTGATGATTCACCCACTTTAGAACCAGAGGGTTGTGCGGGGACAGACAGGCACGGGGGCGGCAAGCAGCGATAGGACAACTCTCCAGCACCACTAGGGGAAAGCCCCACGACCGGGGATGGTGGCGCCATGGAGGAAGAGCTGCACAATGCAAGCCACATTCAAGCCCATATAGGATAATAGGGAGAGCGATCTGATTGAGAAGGCAAATGACTTTTACCAAACTGACCGACGCATCATGGCACAGAATCATGGGCGGCTGCCTCCATCAGGGGATGCCTCACGAGGCTAGTTTTCGAGCGAGACCATGAACAAAGAACTGAGCTCTAGGGCCAACGAGGCTCGGGATGCTGTCACGCCCACGTCCTCCTATTGAGATAGTAGGCAAATTTCAAATACTAGTTAAATTAAACAACATGAACACAAATACTAGTGTAAGCATTGCTCGCATATACTCTAGTTAAATGAAGATAAACAACATGAACAACAGTATGGTGATGACCCACCTCCAAAGGGGGAATTGGCGGGTGAGGGACCATGCCGACGAGAGGTCCATCTATCGGTGGAGGATTGCCAGCGTGGAAGGCCTCTAGGGCCTCCCCATCAACAGACAACCTTGTTGGCTCTGCCATCGTCCTGGCAGGAGGCATCGGTGGTGTAGTAGGGTGGAAGGCAAAAGCTTTGGGATGGAATCGGGAGCTTTGGAGAGAGAAGATAGCAGGTGTATAACCTTCCCTCTCGCCCCTTGTCTCTGCTACTATAGTTTGGGGGCCATCGACCACCCCACGCCTGAGACGTTTGCGTGGGTGGGCGGTGGGGCTTCACCCCGTCAAGTCAATGCGATGGGCGAAAAGTGGCATCCCCTGCTATAATAGGCTGCTGATGCCACCCACACACGCGCGCTTATGCGGGAATGCAGGAGCACGTCGTCCAGGTAGTCAAGATTTTAGACAGTCAGACCTTGTGTGATCCTGTGAAGTATAAAAATTCTAAATAAAAATCATCTTAGATGCATGGTTCTTGCAAGTTCGACAAATCTTATCAAATACACAAAAATAAGATGAGTTGGGTTCAACACAGATCAAAGCCACTCGTGACTACTACTACAACTGATACAAATTGACCGAGTACACTCCATAGGCAATAGTTTTACTCATAGATCTGTATTGTATTGTGTCCGACAAGATGAAATGTGCCGCATCGGACTTTCTTACGAGCGCGGTAAAATATTAGAGTGAAGCGAATGTGGCAGGAAAGCTGGACGCAAGAAGTGAATCGAGAAAAAGAGCTTCTAACACGCTTGAGACTTGAATGCGTGGTGCAGTAGTGAAAGGTCTTTTCTGTACTTATTTGATTCCAATCCAAGTAGTCATAGCAGTCGAGGGGCAGACTAAAGAGTGAAGAGTGAGATATGTCTGGCTCAATCAAATTTGGTCTATCAACTTGGTCAGATTTCGTCTATCGGCGGTAAAGTTACCGTGAGTTAATTCCCAACTACTTGCCTCACCATTACTTTCACTTCTCTATCTTCGGCTAGCCTATTTAACCTGGGTCTGGATGCACCTATTGGGCTCAATCCACACACTCGTGAGGCAATCATCTTTCTTCATCGCCTAGAGGTGCTTTGTCTTCCTCCTTACACCTCTCATGGCCTGGAGCCCGTGAGAGGTTCAAGATGGAGATAAAGCACCTCATAGGGATGCTAGTGTTTGGAGAAGGCCTTCAAGATTGGGTGCTTTAGATTCCATAATCTTGTTGCATTTGAGCATCAAGATGTAGTATTGCATCCCTCGATCCTTAGAGGTAGCAATATTATGGAATATAAAGCACCTCACTGAGATGCTGGTGCAAGTTTTGCGAAGTGCTCCTTCTCCATCCTTTGCGAGGTGCTGCCATTGAACATGAGCTTGACCTTGATGATTGCATATCATCTTGCAGATCTTGTGTTAACAGAAGATCTGTAATCATCTGTTTCTCTCCTGTTCTGGGGCTCCATACTCGATTGGGGGTGCTTCAAGTTTGCTAAGTGCTCGTTCTTTAAGATTGGGTGCTTAGAGCATCTCCAAGAGTACACAATATTTTTCCCCAAAACATGAAGTTTTACAACTCCTAATAAAGTATTGGAAGGAATAAAGAAGGCAATTTCCAAGAGTTTCTAATAATTAGATAATTAGTTGTGTTATTAGTCTATACCTGTTTGTATGGTAGACATAGCGTCCTGCCAGAGTTCATCAGCAAACCTTACTACCTTCCCTATGTTCCCTTGTTCTTGGAAAATTAGCAAAGGAGTAAACAAAGTCCATTTGTTGTATGTCACGTTGTATGGTGCACTAAAGTCCGACCTGTGTTGTTTCTCAGCGGCCGGACAATCCTGCGCGACCCAGATTTAAAAATAGGGTCCAAACTTAAAATTGTAAACGACACAGTAACAAGCATCACAGGAAAATAAGGAAAATCATGACTTGTTCGTATGTATTCTGCAGAAAGAAATCTACAGTGAAAAGCAACCAACAGGGGCTAGACCATGCTCAACAGAGTTTAACCGACCTAATACTTAAGTGCAGCAAAAGTTCACAAAGACATGCAAATAAGAGTTCACACATTTGCAAGGGCGTCCCACAGATCAAACCTAGTCATGACTACTAGTACTACTGATACGTCCCATAGATCAAGGGTTGAGGAGGGCATGTAGGAGCTGCTCCACGTTCAGCTTCACTAAGATGCCATTGGCGGCTGGCCGAAGTCTCTCAATGAGATCATCGATCTCATTGTTGTCTGATCCTAGCAGAAAACCCTACTGCACCAATCGGACATTCGTCGCCTTGCCAAACTAAAGTTGGGCAGTGGCCAGCGCCGTGGTAGCCGCTTGACAAACGGCTTCGAACACGACAGCCACCTTGTCTTCTCACGCCTGGGTGGCTTCCTATAGGCCACGGCAAGTGTGGCATGCGCGGCCACCAAGTCACCGCATAGCATGTCAGCGTGAAGCCTAGATGAACACAACATTGCTCGGATCTCATGGTAATGCTTCAATAACTTATAATATTTTTTGTCACCTGAAGATTCGCCCACATCAGAACCAGAGGGTTGTGCAGGGATAGACGGGCTCGACGGCGGCAAACGGCGACAGGATGACTCTCTGACACCACCGGTGGGAAGCCCTATGATGGGAGGCGACGCCGCCATGGAGGAATCGCTGCACAATGTAAGACAAGTTCAAGCTCAGATAATAAAGGGGAGAGCGATCAGATTTAGAAGGCAAACGATTAACCAATCTAATCGGCGTAGCATGGCACAGAATCGTCGGTGGCTGCCCCCATCAGTGATCCAGCCCTAGTTCATCGCCAGCACATGATGCCGGGCGATCTTCTTGTCAATGGCATACGTCCCGTGTGGACGGCAGTTGGCCCAAGTGAGGACATGCTCCCTGATGATGGACTATGTCCAACCATGGGACGCACTCTCTACGCAAAGGGGTCAGACTAGCAAGCTATAGCGGCTAGCGCATATCATCAGCTTTTGGCTCTCGGGGATGGGAGTTACATACCCATGCCGACGATCGTCCTCCGAGTCCATTGTAATGCAGGCCAAAGAGCGCTCGGACATGTCCTTGGTGGACGCCGAGTAGGAGCGTGAGGATACATGAGACCTACTCATGACATGGGCTAGCAAGAATAGAGGAGTCCACGCAACCTGTGATGATGACGAAGTGGAGCACACTGGGAGTGGCGGTGGCGAGGGAACCACCGGTGCCGCTGGTGCCAGCATCATCATTGAGGGCGACGAGGAGAGCAATGGCAGTCTAGGAGATGGTGGGTGGGAGCACGACGAGAACACTGGTCTCCCGCAACTGGATGTCAACGCCGCCTCCACCTACACCAAAACAGGGCGCACCATTGGCCCCGCCTCCTTCGAAGCGGGGAGAGCCAGTACACTGGAGGATTCGGGGGCCGAAGCCAAGCAACCATTCCTCGTGTAGCGCTTCATGGGCACTACCTTAGTTGCAAGTGACGGGGAGGCGGAGTTCGGGAGTTTGCGAGGCGAGTGAGGGTTTTTTGTGCAATGCTATGTGGAATCATACAATGGGAGTGAGGCCAGGCTTTATGTATACATAGGGCGGACCTTCTGTATGCTGTGAAGTATACAGGCTTTATGTATACATAGGGCGGCACTTCATGGATCAAGAATCTTGATTAAGCTCATTGTCAGGTTCGGTATAAAATGTTGTTCTATTTGCATGATTCAGCGAGATCTTTTATGATGTTTTGGATTGTACTCGTGTGATTGCATTCGCATGAATTAGATAAGATTATGTTCAAATTGGTGTGATCTTTTATGTCATAGATGTTGTTACTATTTCCTACAAAGTTAGTCAAACTTAAAATTGTAAATGACACAGTAACAAGCATCACAGGAAAATGAGGAAAAACTACGGATGATACTGTCCGACGCGTTCAAATGTATTGAGGCCCGACTTTCTTACAAGTGCAGGGGTGCATGCTCGTATGGAAAAAAATACGATCAACACCAGTAGACTTTGAACAATGAGATACACATATAGTTGATGTTGTTGCGAAATTAAAATAAAGTCACCAACCACAGATATACATGCATAAATGCTTAACATAACTTAACATGCACTAATTTAGAATTAATCTACCACATTGATGTCAATAACTTATCGCACTCTCGTGAGATCCTACACTCCTCGCTGTAGAACATAGATCACAACTCCCATACTTGAAATCCGACGGGCTCACCGCAGCCACCGCTTGTGCACTGATGATGCCCATCCTAGCGATGAACGGGGCAAAGACCAAGCACTACATCATGTGGCACCATGTCCTGCAAGTGCCAATACATGTCTTGGTGGAACTGCGAAAAGTTCGAGTTCTTCCACGGTAGTGCAGCCGACCCCTCTTCGTCAGCACCTTGGAGCTCCCTCAACAGGCGTCGAGCAATGTCATCATTGTCGCTGCCAATATTGGACCTATAGAGCATGAGGGCGTAGACGTACATACCATGTTTATAGCCTGTCTCAGTGGTGTGCTGAAGCCATTCCATCGGCGGCGTCAACAACCTGCGGGCTTCGACAAAGACAGGACGCAAGCCGGTGAGGAAGTAGGCCTCTAGGTTGCCCACGCTAGCCAGCCTGGTGGTGAGTTAGGCACAATAGTCATCATCATAGTAGTGGCACTCCCAGAAACCTTGACGCTGCAGTACCTAGCGCAGTGGTATGTGCCGACCGACTTTGGCGGTGCCGCACACTCTGTGCATGAACGAGCAGGTTGCCCGTAGGCTGGCAAGGTTGTCCATGGGGCATATAACTATTCAGCAATGCGGCCAGCGATGTCCACAGCCAACTCTATCAGGAGCCAATCCATCACGACATAGTCAAAGAAGCAGAGTTGGAGCACGCGCAACGAATGACAACGGATGCGGCGTTAGAGTGGAGTATGAATGCGCGACTATGATGAGGCGGAGAGCACTGGGGAAATAGGGCCGGCGGTTTATGTAGGCGGAGACTCTGTGTTCTTGAAGGATCGCGTATACCATGTAAATGTGTCTCAGGGAAGTGAATCATCCAATGCGACGGTTCTTTCTCGAGGAACCAAACGGCGCATCGCTCAAGTTCTAGGCGTCCGTGTAAACGTGTCTCGGGAAAGTGAATCGTAGCAAATCTTGTTCCCTTGTTCTCTCCTGTTTAGGTGCTCCATACTTGATTGGGGGTGCTTCAAGTTTGTGAGGTGCTCATTTAGGGGCTCCATGTCCCCTTGTTCTTGGAAAATTAGCAGAGTAAACAAAGTTCCATTCGATTATGTCACATTGCATGGTGCACTAAAGTCCGGCCCGTGTTGTTTCTCAGTGGCTGGATAATCCTACACGCTGACCCATATTTAAAAACAGGGCCCAAACTTAAAATTGTAAATGACACAGTAACAAGCATCACAGGAAAACGAGGAAAAATGATACTTGCTCGTTTGAACTCGTCGCTACATGGTTCTTGCAAGTTTAACAAATTTTATCTAATACATGCAAATAAGAGGAGAGCAGTGCAATCCCACTACTCAATGTCATCCAACTACTACCAATACATACTAGTTCTAACTACAGATGATTAACATTACTTCATACTTGAGAAAAGGAGCTTTTGACCACCATGACATGCTTGAGACTTGAATCCCTGGTGCGGTTCTCTTTCTGATCTATAGAATTGTAAACATGCATAACAAAATTCATCCGATCAAGTCTTGCGTCGATGTAATGCCTAACGGAGGAGCCACATAGCTATTCAAATTATACAACACATGCAAGAAAGTCTGAGCATTGTAAATCTGACTGGGCCAGACACATCTCATGTTCTATGAGAATATTCCCAACATGTCCAGTATTAGAAACTGTTCGACCAACCCCTGGAATCTCGGACGACATTTATTGGAAGCTATCTAAGGTCCTCTACATTCGAAGCGATTCACTTCAAATTCCATCTCGTAACTATCCCCCCTTTCATCCCATAGCTATTTAATACCAGGTTCCCTTTAAATCGTCCTTGCTCCAACTCCAAACCAATTCAAATTATAGCTACAAACTAAGCCGCCAAACCCATAGAGTAGCCATCGCTATGAGCTCCGTTGGAGATCCTACTGCCCAGTTTTCCACTTTCAAACACCACGTAAAGTGTAGAACGACGTCGAAGAACATCTTCACCATCAAGGATCCATCTGACGGGAGCATCCTTGAAGCATCATTCTCTATGACCTTGGAATGCACAGTGACCAAGACCCTCAAAGTCGACGGTCACTGGCTGCCGGTGTACCTCCTGTATGAAGGAGGCAGCGCCACCAGGATCTTGAAGGCGAATCAAGCCGTGGGCATCCTCGGCAACAAGGAAGGTGTCCTTGATGTCCTCCACAGCTTGATGAGGACATTCACATGGCTACAGCAACTCAATCTCACCGATGAACAGTTGGAGGACATCCTTCCTAAGCCCATGGTTCCTGAACTCGTAGCCCTAGCGCATGAGGCCTTCTGGGATGGCCGCATCACCCATGACATGCTTGAGCTTTGGGTCGACAAACAGTTGAAGTTCATCGTGTCCGAGGCGCTCTTGACGCTCTACGCGGAGGCAGAGGTGGTGCCAGTAGGGTGTCGGGACTGCAGCATTTGCCTAGAGGATGAAACATCTAATCCTATGGTTGGCCATGCCGTGGAAATGCCCAGCTACGGCCACGCATTCCATCATAAGTGCATCACAAAGTGGTTCGGCCGGAGATCCACCTACCCGATGTGCCGACGAGATTTGTCTATTTTATCTTTACCTGGCAGTGCAGAGATTCCTCTTGCACTTCACCGAAGAGGATTATTGATTAAGCTCATTGTTTTATGTTGTATAAAATACTTATTACACATCATACTCCTCTATATATATTTGGTCAAAATTTAGAATCTTTGAGTAAATCTCCACTCTGTCGTTTTCTCTGCTCCGTCGCTTTGACCACCGTGATCTCGTTCGCAACTTCGCTTGTTTTATTTCCTACCTTCCTAGAGCTCTCACATTCCCTCTATAGATCTAAACTGTGAGGAACATGCTGTTGCCTTCTCATACATGTGCTCAACACATAAAATACATGACTTCATGCCATCAGGCCAGACACCCAAGGCAACAAAAAACATATAGAAACCAACTGAGGAAACTTCATCCACTACAACATCTTCACTGTCCGAGGCGTTCAAAAAAATGGCAGGCGGACTTTCTTGCTTGTTCAGTAACATTTCAACACCAATGGCTCTTCTTTTCTGTATTAGATTAAGGCCAGACTTGCTCCTCAGTTCAAGGTTCTAGCAAGTTTAACAAAGTTTGACACAAACATGCAAATAACACAACATACTATATTAGCAAGGGTTCCTACTACATGAGCTCAACACATACACTACATGAACAACATGAATAGTAGTTTCAATGATTAGGCATCACGCAGTCTCCACTGACTGTTGAGATAGTTGAGGTCATAAGGACTTCCGATCAAGTTGAGACGGTGAATCATCTAGAAAAAGACGCAGTCTCCACTGACGTTGACACTGTAGTTAGAGAGCCGATGAGCATGCGCAACAGTGCTGCAAAGCACAAAGATTTCTCTAGAATCATGGTCTTCAACAACTCTGGTAATGCGTTGTTGCCCAACAACAGCATGAATAGCAGTTTCAATGATTAGGCATCACGCAGCTCGGTCATGTACATGACGTCCCTAAGTCACAAACAACCTGTTCTATTCTCCTGGCTCCACACCTAGCTGTGAATGCGGTAGGAAAGCTAGACACAAGAAGGAATCGAGAAAAGGAGCTTTTGACCACCATGACACGCTTGAGACTTGAATGCCTGGTATGGTTGTGATGGGTCTTTTTTGTACTTTTTTTAACTCCAATCCAAGCAATCACAACAGTCGAGGGGCAGACTGGTTGCTATGACATTCAAAACTAACAACCCTTTATACCGTGTCCTACGAGATCAAATATACAATGGTCGGACTTTCTTGCGTCCGCAGTAAAATTCAACAGTTATGTCTCATCCGTTATGCATTATATCTAAGGCGATACTTATTGAGATGAACTCCTCGATGCATGGTTCTTGCAAGTTCAACAAATTTTATCGAAGACTACTGATATGTGTTTGGTTCTTGCAAGATCAAAGCCAATCATGACTACTAGTACTACTGATACGTGTTTGGTTCAACAAACTGATGCACAAAGCAACCCTTGCACGGTTGCGATGAGTGAATTGAATGCATGAGGAAAGCCTCTGTAGTTATTTCACTCCAAGCATTCACAGCAGTCGAGGGGTAGACTAAAGAGTGAAGACGAGTTGCTCTTGCTTCCGTAAGCAATTTCTCTTGCTTTGTTTTGCAGAGCAGTAGCTAGCTAGAGATGCTTAATGGTTTCATAGGTCCTGATCGTTTGCACTCGCTCAGCTGTGGCTGAAGATGCCACTTCAAATCCAACTACCTTACTAGTACTTTATGCATGCAGCCACAGCCGGTGCATCTGTTCTTTGTAGCATAGCCAATCAGGCAAAAGTTCTTGTCACAGCTCAGTAGCAGAGTAATATGTCTGGGCTGGTCAAATTTACACGACTCGGACTATGAGGCATGCATACGATTTACAAGAAATAGGTAAACGTTATTTTATCAATACTGTACTTGTCTATATATATTTGGTCAACAGAGTTTAACCCACATAATACAAAGTTCAACAAAAGTCCATTTACATGGATATTATTACAACAATATAAACTAAAGAACATCACAATTGTCTCCAGTGAACATTGAAAATACAAATTCGAACATCAGTGTTATGAGATACTAAACGTTAACATCATCTGACCATGTTGCTACTGCTTAGTTGAGGGGAACTGCACAAACTCCATCAATTTCTGGATCATTCGGATGGATTGTAAGATAACGAATACGATCAGAAAATACTTCTGCACCACAGAACTCATAGCGGTATGAAACAAAGTCTGGAGATCTGCATTTGAATGAACTATAAGAAACACATAGGGTCCTAGATGATCCTCAGCGATACACAGACATGTCCCAAGAATGATCATAGTTATCCATGATCTGTGTAAAAAAGAAAATAATATGTAGAAAAAAATGAAGAACAAAGATGCCCAGTAGTAGAGAGGAGGGCAAAAGCTTTGGGATGGAACTAAAGCAGGAGCTCTAGAGAGCCTTCCTCTTGCCCCTTGTCTCTGCTATTATATAGTTCGTGGGTCGTGGACCACCCCATGATCCATGCGCGTGGCTACGCGCCTAGGACCCCACATATACGGCGCAAGAGTTGACACGATCTGTGTTTTGTTGTTTCATCAAAAGTATGATCTGGCCTATCAAGATTTATTTAGTATCAGACTGTCTTAGGCCCTATTTGGATGGACTGCGACTAGTTAGCTATGGCTAAAAAATAGCCAACTAAAAATCAGCCAATTTGTTGCGTTATTAGTCCATACCTATTTGTATCCTCAACTAATTGTTGGGATCTATAGATTAGAACTAGTTGTTAGCCCCTGGTAGTTGGGTTCTATGGACTACTTGGATGGCCCCTATATTTCGTAGTGATCCGGATCGTCTATATTTTATAGGGTAGGACTATCTTAGGGCCCAAAAATTTCAACATCTATACACCCACGTCCTCCGATCAGAAAGGGCAAACACCATTAGTATAACCAGTTACCAAATGACCAAAGGACCTGAGCTACACAACGCTCAACAGAGTTTAACCGACCTAATACAAAGTTTATCAAAAGTTAACACAGACATGCATGCAAATAAGACTCCACATACGGTTATCCCACAGACCAAGCCTAATCATGACTTGTACTACTGATACGTCCCATAGATCAAGGGTCGAGGTGGGCGTGCAGGATGTTGTCGTCCACACTCACCTTCACTAAGACAACATTGGCGACCGGCTCGAGGCTCACAAACAATGTGGACATACTCCAGCGATGAAAAGTACAACACTGACTGCGACTCCAGCGAGGAGGAGGATGATCTGGTGTACTAGCGAGTCGGCGAATCACAAGAGCGCTAGCTAGTAGAAGAATGCTTTAATTTTTTTTTCTCTTCTCTAGAAACTCAAAGCATCTTAGCATCCATGACTACTTTTTGTAGGGTAGAAAATCCATGGGGATATCATTTGAATAACCCATTTAGTTTTTAGAGGGTTTTCCATCCCTGGACATGCCTTCCCGTTGTTTCCTAATTATAGGCTTTAGTTCAAACAGCCGTAGATGCAGTCACACACACACAAAAAATCACCAGTTGTAGAGCAATAAGCTGTAGCGAGCAGGTTTATTTTTTCTTTTTTTGGTAATCTTTAGGTGTCAAATTCATGGATCTTTTAATTGTTTATTATCATCCTCTTTTACTTTTATGTTTATTTATATTATGAAAAAACCAAAAAGGCAACAACTAAGGCCGCCTGAAATTCTGGTCTCTGCTGAGCATGCGGGGCGGTTTGCCCTCCCGAAAATTTGATTTCGCACCGCGCCGAGCAGTCCCGCCAACACACTAAAAATTAGATGTCTCTCTTTTGCCCTGCTCGCAGAAAATAGATTTACCACGCCATCGATTTCAGACAAGGGCATTGGTGGTAATGTGATGGCCACATAAAACACAAAGAGTCATCGTCTCCGCTTCTATCTCCATTCTCCAGCCACACTGTCTCTCCTCTAGCTCCAAATTCTAGTCCCATGGCCTTCCTTTCCACTCTCCAGCCACCCCCTCTACCACCCCACTCCAGACCCAGGCCATCATCGCAACAGCAACTCAACTTCCTCTCCATTCTCAAGTCGCACCCTCTCTTATACATTTCCAAACCCTAGCTAGAACCAAATCCCCATCGATTCATCGATAGCAGGTCGACCAGCTGACAACGAAAGGACTGCCTCGACTATGGTACAAGCTGGATCCAGATCCCCTATCTAGCTCAGCACCTGTCATGACCGACCAGATCTAATCCCTAGCCAGAGCCAGATCTGGTACCCCTTCATCAACGCCGGCCGCACTAGCTCCGCGATCGCGATGATAGGATGGCGGTGCTGATGATAAAGCAAAGCCAGGGAACACGGAGGAAGAGGTACCCAAATTTCTTTTATGATGTGTGCTCTATTATAGTGTCTGAACCAAGGATACATAGATAGCGATGGGGTTACATATTTCCTATAGTTGAGTGTAGCTGACATGTGCTTTATTGGATTAATGACTTCCATATATGTTGTAGTTACTAGTTAGGCACTTATTTGCATACTCTTGCTCTGCTGTGTTGACATTTCATAGAAGTTTTAGTTAATAAATGCCTTTGTAATCTAGATGAACAACCACTAACTGCTTATGAACGAGCACGGGATGCACAAATCCCAAGGAATCATAGAAAGATAGAAAAACTTGGAATACGACGCGTGGGCCCAAAACCTGTGTCTCCAAAGGCAAAAAAGTCAAGCACAAAGGGTAGATACGGTGAAGATTTGGAATATATCCCCAGAACGGAGGGAGGTAGTTGAGGATTTGATGATACAGATGAAATAGATTTAGATTTAGAAGATGAGTCAGTGCCCCTATCAATGGATGAGGTGCTTGTTCTATCTTGTATTTAGTTCGGAGGGGAAGGAGGGCGGGGGGTTTAGGTAGCCATGCAATGCTTTACTATTTGGATATCAATAAAATTTGTACATGTTTGCTGCTTAAGTTTGTATCTTCAATTTTAGTGACTAGGTCAAAGAAGCCATAGAGCAGACTCTGCCAGCAGGACAAAAGGTAGCACTGCCATGAGCCCTGGGTGAAGGCTCTCCAAGCGAGTGAGGTCAACACCACTAGAAGAGGCTGCTCATGGATTTTGTACTCGGAGGTCTTTCGCTGGCAATAGGGTGGAGGTAGCAGCAGTAGGTAAACATAATTCTCCATCATGTCTGACACCCGGACCCAGAGATCAATTACAAGTTTATCAATTGACTGCAGACATTGGTCGTGATGGCACCCTAGCTAGCCCTGAGAGAGACTCGTTATAGCCAGATGATGATAGCCCTGCTAAAGAGGAGCCCTCTCAGCAAACTCCCATCTCCCCCAACCCGTAGAACGATGAAAGTTGCCTAGGTTGGAATTACCTTTCAGATGTCTATCAATCAATTTGCACTAGCTATTTAATATCTATGTAACTTTTCTAACAACCTGAATGTATGAAAACTATGTAGTACTATTACAGGGAAGAGCAAGGAAGACAAGGTCTCAAACTCGTGAAATTATGCTTGATAAAATGAGCAAATCACTAGGAGGAGCGAGGATGCACATCTATGTTGCCGAGGGGAATAGAAGGCCACATGATCTAGTGCAAGCTGCCAAGTTTGCCTCAGAGGCAGGTGTAGTAGTTAGGAAGGAAGTATGAATTTTGATGCATTGGAAAGAGTACAAGGGGGTGAAGCCCCGTGCCGTCTATTACACAAGATTTGTGGAAAGGTTAAATGTATGTATGGGTATCCCCTCTTAACATTCAACTCTACTTTGAGCAACTTTAATGAATTTACTTTTCATTCACACTACTGTGTGTAGGGAAGGCTGTGCATTAATGGTGCTCACTTATCAACAAAAAAAGCTTACCGGAATGTAATGCAGTCTGTGGTACGGTAGGAACGCTATAGGTTAAAGAGAACATACTTTAATGGCGTCTCTACTAATCAGATCTGTATGACCTCTCCTGTCTCGTCTATGAATGATGCACAGTGATGTGAACTTGTCAAGATTTGGTCTAGTTCTAAGAACAAGGTGTGTGAACCCATCGATTTCCTGTCTAGTCTTGCTATGGTCTACTTATGTTGGAGTCTAATACAAATGAAGCTATAGGAAATATCTGAGAAGAACAAGCGAAACCGTGCAAAAGTAAAGTACCATCTGGTTATAGGATCTCGCTCCTATGTTGTCCAGATGCAAAAATTTGTAAGTGATGGTTGTGTTTTATTGTTACTCTTGCCTTTGTATAAATATAAACCAAAACTCATGTGCAATATGAACAGAAGGAGAACAAGAGGAATGCAGCAAAACAACATCAAGGACTTGAAGAAGAAAATGGTCCACCTGATGATGCTGTTAATGCTATGGAAGTCTTCAGGGACTTCTATACCAGTACAAAAAATGGCCTAAGCGATGCTACAAGAGCAGCAGTTGTAAGTACCTTCTTTTGCTTCCCTTGAAATCTACTGAAGCCATTGCCATAAAAGAATGAAATATAGCAGGAGCCTAGTGTTATGAAAATCTACTAAAATCTACTGAAGCTTATGTAATATTTATTAGTAGTAGGCTGAGGAAGACCTATGCATTACTTGTTATGAATCAATCTCTTGGGTTTTCAATTGAAGTCCTCTTACACTATTTGTAACCTAATGTTTTACTGATTCAATTTCATAGGAAGTTATGGAAATTATGCAAGCAGAACTTGTTGCTGATGGGCAGCAATCAATTACTAGTGTTGATATTGTTTGCGAGGTCCTCTGCATCCACCAGGGCAAGGCCCCCTCCTAGGGAAGCGGCAACAACCTTTTTTGAATAATGCTGTTAGCTAGACAAGCTTCACCAGAACAGAGACATCGACGAAGAGAATGCTTCGGGAACAGCTTGCTGCTGAACAGGAAAGTCCCACTGCCCTCATCGATCAAGTGGATGAACTAAAGAGAAAGACAAAAAAAACTAAAAGAGAGCTTGAGGAATACCAGAAACGGCAACAGGAGGAGTACAACAATCTCCGTGAGCAATGCATGCACTTCAGCTCTTCTAGTAACTCTTAGTCTTCAACTTATGCGGCTTGATGCAGTGAACATTTATGGTTTGATGTGTGGACTCATATGCTGGATTGATGTGTGGACTCTATGCCGGTTTAATGTGGTCATTCTCTGTCAGTGGTTCGCTGCTGACGTGTAAAATATAAATTGTTATTATTTGATTGCTAGGCTAAATAGTTATGTAGTCAGTCTATGCAGTAGTGATAATCTCGAATTAGTTCTATGACGAATTGATTATACTCCACGCAGTAGAATCAGGATAGGCCACGTGATCAAATAAAAATGCGACACGTGGACGAACCAGTGCACGACACGTGAATTGACCAGGGCACGACACATGGGCTATTAAAAATCCGACACGTGGAAGAAAATCGTAAAGCCACGTGAACGTATAAAAATATGACACGTGGATGGACTGCATAGAGACGCGTGGTCAAATAAGAAACGGACACATGGACCAATAAAAATGCGACAAATGGTCTAATGAAGAAGTGACACATGATCCAACGGCAACATGACACGTGTGCTAGTAGAAAAATGACATGTGGAACAACAGGGAAACGACACGTGGTCCAATAAAAACCTGAAACGTGCAAGAACCAGAGATGGCCACGTTGTGCAATAAGAAGTGACACGTACCCGAAACATCTACAATGCAACCGGCTATAGCATGTACACGTGGAAAGCATCTCCAACGGAAGCGCCCTCCAGCATGGCAGCCCCCTGCCACGCATGCCAAAACAGTTCTATGACGATCTATTTTTGTCACAGATCAAGGCACTTCTATGACGATTTTGTCAGATTCGTCATAGATATGCAAGAGTGACGCGACTTCTATGACGAACCGGTTTTCATTATAAATTCGTCATAAAACTGAAATTATGACGAATTTGGCTACTTCAGTGATGAAATATATTTGTCATAAAAGTGGATATTTCTAGTAGTGTTTGGGGATAATATTGGAGAACTCTTGGAGTTGCTCTCACCGACCGCTTCGTCTACTGAGCTCGCAAGCTAGCATGTAACTCTTTGGGCGTCCGCAATGGTGCTAGCTACGTAGCTCGCTTAGGTGAAGGTGAGAGATAAATGCAAAGACTATTTTATACATTCTTATTTTTTTATGTGCTATTGGACCCACATGTTCCACTCTCAGATTCTTGAACTACGTAAAATAGATCAGTTATTTATTTGTCGCTAGTGACTACTCTCTCTCCTACTTTTTCTCTATCCATGTCATAATAGCCGCTAGCTGTTGGGGATGCCCTTGTAGCATCGATGAGGAGAGAGGTCCATGGGTGATACTATATAGTTCGCCTCTGTTCACAACACAGGCACAATATGGTCCTTGCTACTCAGTCATGTGTCTTCTTGAGCTTCTCCGATGGTAGATCACCAATACCAAGTTCGGAGGTTTCTTTGTCTGATGCGGATGTATCATCCCTTGCACCTTCTCAATTGCTAAGTCGTTTCCAAGGCATCATCCTTCTTCACTTCTCAAATCTCTACTGCTGGTGTGTTGCGTATTTGATGCTGCTGGATGAATCAACAAACTTCCACAGCATATCTTCGGATGTCTGTACTGGTGCATGTATCTATGTACAATAACCTGTTCGATGGATCTGTGCTTCTTCGGTTTGTTGGCTTAAGAGCTTCGTGCTTCATACATGTCGCATCTCTATTTTCTTCACATCTTATATGGAGCCTAAGTATGATGAATTAATGGCCTTTTTTGTGAAACGACAATATTCTTTTACAATCGTCTTTGGAGTTGTATTAGTTTCATTCAGTTTTCATATATGAATTTGTACATAGACATATTGTTGATAAGTATACCTGAGGCGTATCATGGGAGCAAATAGGTTCGGCGATTGGTTACTTCACTTTCATTTGCAATTAATTCCGAAAGATGAAGTCATCATGTTGTTAATTTGATTTAATTTCCAAGCTTGCGTAAGTCACCTAGAAATCAATGGTAGCTTAAGGATTCAATGCCTCCTTACAATTGTAAGTTACTTAGCAACGATGACACTTCGGTAGTTCATAGGTTCTTTCAACTGCACTTCTAATTAAAAATCCAATAATTCCTGCTCAAAATGAATATCTATTGGTATCCAGCTGTTCGGTTGATGGTTTCTGCGGCTGATGAGCCGGCTGAAGCTAATTTATTGTGAGAGAAAAAATACTGTTCCATGCTTGATAAGTCAGGCCGATAAGTTTATAGCAACACTTTCTATCCTAATGTCCCGCAGCAACGCGCGGAGAATTCACCTAGTTTCAAAGGAGATCGTAGCCACCTCATTTGGACTAACATCCCCCACTTATCTATCTAGAATCTGATATTTTCTTTATCAAAGAATTATATATGTTAAACGAAATAGAATGCTTATAACTATAGTATCAATATAGAGTGCTTACAATCACCGTGAAGTGAATGTTTTGTTACCATGAATCCACATTCATACAAGCATGTGCCCTTGATCTGCATGATAGCACACCATGCATGTTTAAATTAATCATTCTGAATATATTAATGTCAAGAGAATTGGATACTTTAGAAATGGCATGTATATAGGCAATTTAACTAATTTTTGTTATAGCACGTGTTGGTAATTTAGATATATACATTGGAGAGGATTTTTTTAGTTTTTTTTAATAATGGCAGAAGTGGGATACTTTATAAACAGAGCATGCATGGGATCGACAGGATGTATCTCTATCTCTCATCCCATGAATTAAAGATCGATAGACTTATACCTAAACTTTGGAAAATTCTATAATATCAAATTCCAACCTAAAAAGTCTAGTGTATAGAGTAGACTTCAACTCTTTCAAAATGAAAGGATCCAAATAGACGTAGTAATAGTAATAAGAAGTACAAGATAGCACTGGTTGAAATGTAGTAGAGTTAGATATGTACTCCCTCCGTCCTTTTTATCTGTAGTTCTCACTTCCTGAAAAGTCAAACAAACTCAACATTGACCAAATAAATATATGTATACAAGAAAATAATAATGTTTACGGTACATAACTAGTATGACTAGAAAGATTGTTGAATCTACTTTGCATAATAAATTTATTTGGAGATACAAATATTACTAATATTTTATAAGAATCTAATTAGAGTTAAGAAACTTTGACATGCATGTTTTCTATAGCAGATGAATATAAAGGGTGCGAGGGAGTATATGCACCGTCCGTGTCTGTACTGTGTCTTGTAAAAAAGCACATAGGATTGAAATGGGAGTAGCATGCTACTAGTAGCATTAGCATAGCGTGATTAAGCTTAGGAGGAGGAGGAGGAGGGAGGTAGGTAGGGACACGTGGAGTAGAGACAAGTCAATGTCAGGGGACGCGTTTCGTCGTCAGGCACAGATAATCGGTTTGTTGATTCGTTTTCCTTCTTCCTTCCATTACGTTAACCTCCATCCCCGCCAACGATTAGCAAGCGCCTGCTGCCACTACGTCAAATGGTAGTGAGGGTTTGTTCAGCCGCTCCTATCTAAATGTCTCTACAAATTATGTATTTATAGAGACGGTTCTCAGACTATCTCTACAAATCGATTTATAGAGACGGTTGGTTTTATTAGCCGTCCCTATAAATTAATTTGTAAGAGCGGCTATATATTAAACCGTCCCTACAAATTAATTTCTAGAAATCACGAAAAAAGTGACAAAAATAGCAATTTTTTTATCTGAGGAGGTCCCCCACCAGCAGCCATACACCCACTCTATGGTTGCAGTATTTTTCATGATTTTTGCACACTTTGTGTCGGTCAGGATTCGAACCCACAACCTCTCCCTCGTGCGCAAACTCCTCTACCACTGCACTAACGATCACTTGTGTCTACAATCCATGTTGGTTCGCCACATATTATATAAAACTGAGCATAAATTGATTGTTTGAGGCCCTAAACTAATTCAAATGAAAAAGTTACCAACTACAAAGTTTTATAACTTTTCGAGATCTACAACTTTTATTTCGGTAGTTTCTCCATCCGAGGTCACTTATAAAATTTGAATTTCAAATTTGAGAAATTCGAACGTAGTTTTCTATGACAAGATGATTTCAAATGAGAATGTTATCAACTACAAAGTTTCATAACTTTTTAAGATCTATAACTTTTATTTTTACTGTTTGTCCATCCGAGGTCGTTTAAAAAATTAAAATTTCAAAATTTTGGAAATTCAAACGTAGTTTTCCTTGACAAGATGATTTCAAATCAAAAAGTTGTCAACTACAAAGTTTCATAACTTTTCGAGATCTACAACTTTTATTTTGGTTGTTTCTCCATCCGAGATCATTTATAAAATTTGAATTTTAGTTCTTAATTTTTAATACTCGGTGTCTATTTGTAGGGGCCGTTCAATATTGAGCCGTCCCTACAAATCTGATTTGTAGAGACGGCTGGATATAGAGCCGCCCCTATAAATTAGCCCATTTGTAGGGACGGCTGATAACACCGGCCGCCCCTATAAATCTTTTTGTAAGGGCGGCTCATTTGGCAACCATTCGCCCCTACAAAGAAAGAGAGGCGTTGCCACAAATCATTTTTGTAGTAGTGTGCGACTCATATGCGAGGGAGATAGATATTTGATGGTGCGAGTGCGAGCGAGGTAGGAGTAACAGTAACAACCATCATATGATATCAGAATCAGACGACGGGCCGGGTTCCATTTCCATAGACGGCCGATCGAGGCAGAGCCAGCTAGCCAGCCCCCAGCTAGCGGGGCACCACGTTGAAAACCGATGGGTGGGGCGTCGAATCGAGTTGTCGTCCGTCCCATGATCCATCCCATCCCATTTCATTCCATCCCTTTGTTTTTTTAGCCTAAACCTTGTTTAGATTGCAAATTTTTGCAATCTGGACACTGTAGCACGTTTCATTTGTATTTGACAAACTTTGTCCGATCATGGACTAACTAGGCTCAAAAGATTCGTCTCGTGATTTACAACCAAACTGTGCAATTAGTTACTTTTTTTTACCTACATTTAATGCTCCATGCATGCGTCCAAAAATTGATGTGATAAAGAGAGAGTAAAAAAACTTAGAACTTTGAGGCAATCTAAACGAGGCCCTAGATATGATGATGCCACTTTATTGCTTTCTTGACGATCCATCCCATCGAGAGGAGTTTTGTTTCGAATGGGAGAGTACTCGTACGTTTTATTTATAGTTGATTGAGGTTGGATGCATGGTTTCTTCTTGTTCTTGGTCGTCGTCTTGTATTGTCTTCTTCTGACGGGTGGGCATGCCGGCCGGAGACCGGAGAGACAGGGAGAGAGGCCGGTCGAGCTGAGGGAAATTGAAGAGATCAGAGGGACGACGACAAAGCAGAAAGATTAGTATTCAACAAGGTGAAGGTGTGGTGTGGACATGCTAGAGGAGAGGAGAGGGAGAAGAGGACAGGACAGTCGCCGAGTCGCGCACGCACGAGGATTGATTGAATGAATGAGATGGATGGCACGGCACGGCACGGACGGCGTGGCGTGGAAATGAGAGAGAGAGAGAGAGAGCGATCCGATCCGGTCGTCGTCTCGTCTCTCTTTTCGTCGCCGGGTACGGGCAGCAGGCCAGTGAGGAGGCGCCACGTTCCACTGACGCAGCTCCTGATGTCATGTCTCTAGTAGTCTGTTACCCAGTCCTCTCCCTCGTCGATCGCCTCCTTCTTCTTCCCTTTTGTTTTTATTTATTTTTGTATTATATATACGCGTCCCCGTGGCAGCGGTCAGAGGCTTCTTCCTCCCTTTTCTTTCTTCCACCCACACCACACACCATTCTTCCTCCGTCTGAGTGAGATCAATCTCCCCTCCTCTCCTCTCTTACAGTAGACGTACGGCTGGCTGCACCTGCAGGCAGCCGACGACGAATCAGATCGGACCTGGGACGATCTCATCCCCCACACTTCTTGCATGGACAAGGCCCACCTCGGAGTCGGAGGCCTGTTAGCTCTCGACGCGTCGCCGCGGCCCCTCGGCTTCCTCAATCTGCTACCGCCCACGACGTCGCCGCCGTTCCACAGAACAAGAACAACCACCATGGAGGCCGCCGACGACGGAAACGGAACACCGCCAGGCAGGGGCCGTAGGTCCATCGAGGTGGACTTCTTCTCCGACGACAAGGACAAGAAGACCGCTGCTGCTGCAGCTAACAACAAGACCTGCAGGACCACCGTGTCGCCTGACCCCGGGCCGCCGGCGGCGGGATCGGGATCAGCAGCCAGCTGCCTCGCCATCAAGAAGGAGGACCTCACCATTAACGTACGTTACTTACTACCTTGTGTTAATTACTTGTTTCATTTCTTCATTGGATTAGAGTAGCAGCAGATCCTTTTTTTCTTCTTCGATCCGATCCCCCCCTTGTGTGTCCTTGAATTCCCCCCGTCGACGAGTGACGACGATGACCGACCCATGCGTGATGCGTGCGTGCAGCTCCTTCCCGGCACCGGCAGCAACGCCAACGACGAGGAGGCGGCCACCAGGCTCCGGCTGCCGTACCAAGACAAGCAGAGCAGGAACACCAACGAGGTATGCGCTGGCCATCTTTTTATTTCTTTATTTACGGACATACGTGTTGTTGATTGATTTATCGATTGCAAACACACCGCCCGCCGAGCGTCGTTGATGCCCATGCCATGTATAGCGGATCGATCCGATTCAATTCGGATCTGTCCGCCGCCAGCGCTGCCAGTTATTACACCTTGACTTGATGCCCTTGCAGCTTTCGGCCATGCAGGCGGAGCTTGCGCGCATGAACGACGAGAACCAGCGGCTGCGCGGGATGCTGACCCAGGTCACCAGCAGCTACCAGGCCCTCCAGATGCATCTCGTGGCGCTCATGCAGGCGCGGGCCGGCGGCCCGATGCTGCCTCCTGTGGCCCAGGCGCTGCCGCCGGCGACCGACGGCGCTGCTGTCATGCCGAGACAGTTCCTCGGCCTAGGACCGGCGGCTGCCGAGGAGACGTCCAACTCGTCCACGGAGGTGGGCAGCCCGCGGCGGTCGTCGTCCACCGGCGGCAACAGGCGGCAGGAGCTTCAGGCGGAGCGCCGCGACAGCCCGGACCCGGCGGATCCGTCGACAACAGCAAGGCAGCAGCAGCTAGCGCAGCAGCAGGAGGCCAGCATGAGAAAGGCTCGCGTCTCGGTGCGCGCGCGATCCGAAGCGCCCATCGTAAGTCGTCTGTCTGAGTTTGTTTCCTTTCTTCCTCACACATGTGGTTTCCTTCACCTGAGGCCCTGACATCCATTGCAATGGACGGACGGCGGTGCACGCAGATCGCCGACGGCTGCCAGTGGCGCAAGTACGGGCAGAAGATGGCCAAGGGCAACCCATGCCCGCGAGCCTACTACCGCTGCACCATGGCCAACGGCTGCCCCGTGCGGAAGCAGGTGAGGAGACGGGACCCAGTCAACGCCACGCACCCTCAGTTCTCCCTTTTCCTTTCTTTTTCTTTCCTGCATTGGTTTGCATTTATTTGCGTGTTTTGACCGGACCTCCTCTCGGACCTTGGACCGGGAGAGATGCTCCTTTCCTTTCCTTTGTGCATGCTGACTTTGACTGACCAGCTGGCTGCATCTGGCACACGCAACGCACGCAGGTTCAGCGCTGCGCCGACGACCGCTCCATCCTCATCACCACCTACGAGGGCACCCACAACCACCCGCTCCCGCCCGCCGCCATGGCCATGGCCTCCACCACCTCCGCCGCCGCCTCCATGCTGCTGTCCGGCTCCATGCCCAGCGGGGACATGATGACCTCCAACTTCCTGGCGCGGGCCGTGCTGCCGTGCTCCTCCAGCATGGCCACCATCTCCGCCTCCGCGCCATTCCCCACCGTCACGCTCGACCTCACCCACGGCCCGCCCGGTGGTGCTGGTGCTCCTGCTGCACGACCGCAGCCGCACTTCCAAGTGCCGCAGCCACCGCACCAGCAGGTCCAGCACCACCACCTGCAGGCGGCGGCCGCGCTCTACAGCAGTCACCAGTCTTCGTCCAAGTTCTCCGGCCTGCACATGTCATCGTCATCGACATCGGACAATAACAATAATGTTGGCACTGCTAGCAGAGCCGCCGTGGCAGCGGCTGACGCGCCGCCGCACATGGACACCGTCACCGCGGCGGCAGCGGCCATCACAGCGGACCCCAACTTCACGGTGGCGCTGGCGGCGGCCATCACCTCCATCATAGGTGGAGGAGGCCATCCAATTCCAATTGCGATGCATCAAGGGCAAGGGCAAGGGCAAGGGCAAGGGCAGGGGCAGCAGCAGCAGGGTCCGACCCCGACCCCGACGAGTAACAGCAACGCCAACAACAACAACAATGCGGTGGTGACAAGCAGCAGCAACAATACGGCGACCAGCAACAGCGAGACCCAGTGAACATAACATACGTACTTACATACAACCTGCAAGATCACCTCATCAGCTCCGCTTATTAGCTAGCTCAAATGATTTCTTAGCTTGCATTTTCTTTTTCTGTAACTTGTTTCTCAGTGGCACGGTTTTGTTAATTCTCTGCGGCAAAAAGTTGTATTGATTCATTATTTCCCTAACTTTAACTTTCTTTGCGTTGCTGCTAGGGCATCCAACTAGATACAGTGATACATAGGAGTCCTATTCACAAGGCATGCATGATGCAATAACTGATAATAGATCCTGGATCAATGGAGAATGAATGAATTTTGGTACTCGACCGATCCTATTCCAGCAGTATATATTCCTACATGGGAACAATCTAGTATATTAATTTTTCGATTTCATTTAGCATTCCCGGCCGTGCTGGAGTAGCTCTTTAATTCGATGATCGTGTTTTCTTAGTAGCAGTGTACTTCCTGAATAAATAGATTTATAGAATTGTATTTAATTCGATCGTGTTTCCATGTAGTAGTACTCCTCCTAGCGTCTCAGACAGAATATATATATATATATATATATATATATATATATATATATATATATATATATATATATATATATATATATATATATATATATACACGTACTGTTCTATAGCTGGCCGCCGAATAAATTATTCTGTGGCCACTTTAAGTTACGATAATTACTATACTAATTTACGAGATTATGGTAACTCCCTTATAAGTAATTTACTATAGCATTATGGGTAAATATCATCTTAAATTATAGTAACCCATGTATCGTAAATGTGTATTGTCATTATCGTAAATCAAGGTGTCCATAGAATAAGTTATTATGTGGCCAACTGCAGAATAGCCTTACCATATATATATATATATATATATATATATATATATATATAGAATAAAATTCGGTACTGTTCAGTACTCGCGTTTCAGTATTATTCAGTATTCCGGGATACTGGGTGTAGTATTGACTGATACTGGACGCGGTTCAGTACTACTTAGTATTTTTTTCTGATTAGTTTTGCCTTGTGGTGTAGAATAATATTCGCCGTGTGTGTATATATATATAAGGAGAGTATATTCAGTAGCCAATTACAAAATAAGTTATTCTGTAGCCACCTCTATTTACGATAATTTTATATACTAATTTACGATAATATCAATACATATTTACGATAGTTGGGTTACTATATATATATATCAGCTTTGATCGATCCATCTCGATTTCTAAGAATAACTAGAAAACCATGGGCACGGCGTTGCCGCGCCAGCTAGGGCTGTTCCAGTAGGGAACCTGCGAGTAGTATTGGCGGTGGCCATGTATTGAGATGAAAAATATAACATATGACTTATTGGTAGTGACCTTATCTCCGATTGATAGGTCACCGTTCGAGAGCCAAATGCCGACCGAAAGGGTGGATTGCCGATCGTGCTGCAAAGAGACCAACAGTTCCTGCTTGATCGTTCGGGAGACATTGCTTGATGTTTAATTTTCTATATAATTTTTTATAAAACTTGAAATGCTTTAGCTCTCCAAGAAAATTTAAATGACTTATAATTTGGAATGGGGGGAGTACTTATTCATTTGGTTTTGTCCCTTTTCAGATTATGTAGTGAAATAGAATCGATAATCACTAATAAGTGATGTGCTCAGGTCATGGCACAACCTAAATTGATATTTTCTATTTAGAATTGGATGCTTTGCTGAAATATGCATTTTTCGATCTTGCAAAAATAAAATTGGCTACAGGAACACCGATCACTATGAGAGATGAATTTTGTGAAGCACTGAAGCTAAGCTACCCTAATGAAGTAGCATCAAAATTAAAGAATATTTCGATTTTCACCTAGCTGATGGTAAGGATCATGTCTATTTCTGAATAAGCACTTCACTCCTTTCTTCAAACTTAATCGAGGCAGTAACAGTTTATAATTCAACATCATTGGAACTAAACAGTATTGAGTTCAATAACAGAAAAAACAGGCATGGACATATATATATTTCTTATCTTGTAGGTCGTCCATGAGAGGTGAAGTGAATGATGTCTCATGCCTTGACTTCAATAGTAGGTCGCACCTAAAGAGGTATGGAACTATTTTAGATTAAAAAATCTGTCACGACCCGTAAGCTATCTGGAAACAAACGTATAAGTAATGTACATGTAGAAGTGTGGGTATTTTTTGAAGGATGAAATATAGTAATCGGAGACGTAATAGCATGTTAAAATGCAGTAAACTATTAGTTTGTTTAATAGTACATGAAAACAATTTGATTGTCTATACTTGTACAGCTCTTTGAATTTGTAATTTGAAAACAATTTGACTGTACAATTTGTAGCCTGCGAAAAAACATGATAAATTCAGCAGCAAGAAAGTCTATATACTTGTATAACGAGTGAAAATTAGCTAGCGTATCTCATCTTGTTTCCTAATCCTATTTGCATTTGCTAATCAAATTGAGAAGCAGAAGGGCTAGGAAGATTCTGACTATATTAGATTACAGCACACAAAGGAAAGGGAATAGCAAGGTTCTTAGTAATGGATATATAGCATGTTGTATGATCCTCAGAACATTAGAGAGAAACAGAATCTTTACCCTGAACTGCAAGAATTGCAGCTGTAAGATCACATGAAGCAGGAGGTGGCAGTTGTAGGCTTGCAGCGCGCTGGGGCAGTGCAAGAGGCAGCCATGGCGGGGCGCAGTGGGGCGAGGTGCCAGTGGCACCGGCCCAGCGACGACGCGGTGGGTGAAAGCTCTAGTTTGGTTTTGGTGAATTGATGAAACCCTAAGTGCTAACCTAGTTTATCAAGTGATCATGAGATAGGTAGCACACTCCAAGTGATGAAGCAAATGAAGATCATAGCATGATGATGATGATACCATGATGATGATCAAGTGCTTGGACTTGGAAAGAAGAAAGAGAAAAACAAAAAGCTCAAGGCAAAGGTATAAATCATAGGAGCTATTTTGTTTTGGTGATCAAGACACTTAGAGAGTGTGATCACACTTAGGATTGATAGCCGTACTATTGAGAGGGGTGAAACTCGTATCGAAATGCGGGTATTAAAGTGCCACTAGATGCTCTAACTCATTGCATATGCATTTAGGATCTAGTGGAGTGCTAACACCCTTGAAAATGTTTGTGAAAATATGCTAGCACTTATGCACAAGGTGATACACTTGGTGGTGTTGGCACATTTACAAAGGAGGTGGTGTTTGCAGGGTTGAGATGGGTTTGGGTCGAGCGATCGGATTGATAGCCATACTAGATGCTTTCGGGAAAATGGAATGCCTATTTTCTATTGCGCCAGATGCAAATTCTTGTGGTTGGCACATTAGAGCAAGGGTGAAGAAGTTAGAAGTGAAAACGAGTTGATCGCGAAGACGCTGGCGTCAGTCTACTGACCGGACGCTGGGTTTGAAAGCACCGGACCCTGGCAGCGTGTGTCCGGTCAAACTGACGGGTCTGCGCAATACTGAGGGTATTACACCGGACGCTGGTCTGTGTCCGGTCAAGGTGGACCGGACGTGTTCGGTCGAAGAAATACGCCTCGGGGAGCTTACTGGAAACGACCGAACGCTGGGGCTTCAGCGTCCGGTCAGTTTTACCGGAGCGTCCGGTCAACTACGTAGCCGTTGAAATCGGGCGATCGGCGTTTGAAGCCAATGACTCGTGGCGCTCATCGCACGACCGAACACTGAGGTCCAGCGTCCGGTCAATATGACCGGAGCGTCCGGTCGGCCCGTGTTCAGCCCAGTGAAGGGGTACAACGGCTCTATTTCTTTGGGGCTCTATTTATAGCCCCATGGCCGGCTCAAGCAACCTTGTGAGCTTAGCCAAAGTCCTCCCACTCATCTCTATCATTGATCCATCATCATTGTGAGATTAGGAGAGAATCCAAGTGCGTTGCTTGAGTGATTGCATCTAGAGGCACTTGGTATTCGTGTTGCGCTGCGGATTTCGCTTGTTTCTCTTGGTGGTTGCCACCACCTAGACGGTTGGAGCAGCGGTGGAGGATTGGCACGAGTTGGTGATTGTTCGTGGCCATCTCCGGTGATTGTAAGGGAAGTTGTACCTTTCCCGGCGGAGTGCCGAAAGGTAACTCTAGTAAATTGCTCGTGTCATTGAGTTACCTCACTTGTGGGTCGGTTCTTGCGGTATCCTATCATGTGGACGAGGTTTGTGAAACACCTCTTAGCCGCCGAACCACCAAGTGTTGGTCGACACAATGGGGACGTAGCGTGTTGGCAAGCACGTGAACCTCGGGAGAAAATCGATTGTCTCTTGTCTTTGGCATTCTCCCGGTGATTGGCTATATATTCATCTTGTGATTGGTTCATCCCCTACACGTCGGTATAATCACCCTACTCACTTATTTACATTCTTGCAAACTAGTTGATACAAGCTCTTTAGTGTAATTAGAATTGAGAGCTTGCTTTATTATTTACATTCATCTAGTTGAGCTCTTTAGAGTAGCAAGATTGAGAGCTCTTAGTGAGTAATTACATTGCAAGTTGTGTGCCTAAGTAATCATAGCAACTAGAATTGTTGGATAGGTGACTTGCAACCCTTGTAGAGCTAGATCAAATTTGCATTATGCTATTTGTCATACTAATCATATTGCTCTAGTTGATTTGTAGATTTTTAAATAGGCTATTCACCCCCCTCTAGCCATATTAGGACCTTTCAGTGGGCCAGGCCCCCGGCCATGTCTGGGCGCGCTGGCTTAATTGATGACTATATATGGCTATGGCTATGTATGGGGATCATTGTTGTTGCAGTTTAGGATTTGAGGTCGTTAACTCTGTCAGAAATTATTCAGCGGAGGTTATTTTCTGCTATGGTACAATTTGATGAGCTTATGGCATCTCGTTGATGTTTGTAGATACTGCATATGATCTTATATGAATCCCCTGACGTAGGCCTACATATTCACTCATCATTTTTACAAACAACAAAAACTGTTGGGCTTTGATGGAAATTGAACTAAAATTGTGACCCAGGATACTCTGTGCCATTTGCGAGACTGACATGTTTCCTTCAGGAACGCAGGTAACATTTTAGAAACTTGCTTGTAAGCCTTGGAGAGACATAGTGTTTTGACATTCAGCAAGATGTGAACCTTACACATAAGTGTTTTGGTTTGCAAGCATTCTCCAAGTTTCTAGATCGTGCAAGATCTCTGAACCTTATACATAAGTGTTTTGGTTTGCAAGCATTCTCCAAGTTTCTAGATCATGCAAGATCTCTAGTGATCAAAATTGTTGATAGAGCTCGTGTTCAATCTAATTCTATACCAGGCAACGGACCATATGAAATAAAACCATGCTAACGCTAAGCGAAGGACCACTACCATTTAGGTAGAGGCCTACCATAGATAACATATATACATCAATGCTCCATCCTGGATCGTTGTTTCTTCTTTTAGTAAACCTTCAGAGCCTTTGCTGTTCTTTTTCTGGAGTAGTAACTAAATGTCTAAATCATTCAAAAAATTGTTTAATGGTGAAAGGAGAATATAGTTGAATATAGAACAGTATGATAAAAAACCAATTTATAACCAAAATTCTAAGACATCCTTTGTAACATAATCTCGCTATCCTGCTTATCGTGATCCTCTCCATGTTGTTTTTACAGTGTATTGTAAACTATTTCCAGCTATAGTGCACACCCTTCTTAATTTTTTAGAACCATATTTGAGAAGATACTCCTAGTCTGATTAAAATTCTACACCAATGTGGATTCAATCTATCAATATTCAGAGCATAGTACAGACAGATTAACACATCTGTTTACTTGCATTTTGTATAAGAGTAAAGAGAAGAGAGAGAGAGAGAAAAGGCATGTTAGCACTCACCAGGATATACCTCATAGACATATCGTCGAACACTTGTGTGCAGCCTCCAGGTTGACGCCAACCATGGTGTCAGAGATGATGGTGGCCGTGGCCGCAGTGGTGACAAATGGTGGCTTCGGGACCGCATCCAGCCGTAGTCGGTGCAGGCTGCAGTGATGCAAGAGCAGACCGCTGGGTAGGGACACCTTGATGTGGCAGCGTGGTTTGAGTGCGATCGAGGTCGGAGGTGGAGACTGGTTCCCAGCATGAGCGGAGCGCTGTGGGGGCATGGCGGCTTAGAACGGACCATCTCGGCCGCCGGCCATGGCAGGGGGAGGCACCCTCAGCCACCAGCGCGGCTGCTCCCTAGCGTGGGCGTGACCGGTTCTCCGGTGCGGGATCCGGGATCCGGCCGGCGGTGACGTGCAGCTTGCGATGCGAGAGCAGCGGGAGGAGGGATGCACGAGACGGAGATATGGAGCCATGGCCCTGCCACCTCACCTCGGCGCAGGATGATCCGGTTCCACGGCGCATGCGCGGCCGGCCCCGGACGCACGCGGCTCCGTCGTCGCGAGCCCGGTCTCGCCGCACCTGGAGCCCGTTGCCGCGCCGGGAGCCCCCATGGCGTCTGGAGCCTGCTGCCTCGCCAACTCGTCAGTGGTAGGGACCCACGCCGGTGGCTTGCGCGCCGCTGCTTGCCGATGACCCACGGTCAGCCGCACCCATGGGCTGGGAGCCACCGCCAGATCCCCGCCTCGCCGCCTGTCGCGAGGGGCCAGCTCACCGTCGCGCCAGCTCATCGGCGACCGCGATTCAAGCCCGCTCTAGTGACCCTACAAGCGGAGGTTGGAGTGGAGAGCAGGGGTGGGGGCGGCGGTCCGGCGGAGGAGGCGGAGGGGAGAGGGGATGAGCGTCGCCCACGAAGCTTCGTGATGGCTCCGGTAAAGGCATGGATTGAGGGTCGATTTCAGTAAAGTCGAGGGCTTTTTTGAAAAAAAAACCTGAGAGGAGGCCTGGACTGAGGGTTGATTCTACTAAAGTTCGAGACTTTTTTGCAAAAAGACCGGGGCTCGCACGATCTGGGCCGTCCGCGCGGCCGATCCGATGGCCGGGAAAAGCAGGCAACGTGGCCACGCGGCCAATCCGATGCCAGGCGACGTGGATCGCGAGAGAGACGACTAGACTACCAGGTCAGCATGATGCATGCAATGCATCGGGGGGGGCAGCCGGGTCACCGGCGCGCGGCGCCGTATGTATCTGCTGCAAGTGCCAGCCATGCATATATGCCGTCAATGACCCGGTCGCCACCATGCTACCGTCCGGGACCGGGACAGGTACCTGCTTGCGTGTATTTGCGTGCTTCCATTGCATTGCATGCGAGACTCGTTTCCTTTGCACTGCGTTACGTGCTTTGGTTGCTAGCTTTACACTACCAGACAGAGCATCTTTGTCGAGGGCCTAATGATTTGCCGACGACAAATGCTTGGGCACTCGGTAAAGAGTCTTTGCCGAGGGCCTTTGTCGAGGGCCTAATGATTTGCCGACGACAAATGCTTGGGCACTCGGTAAAGAGTCTTTGCCGAGGGCCTGGCCCTCGGCAAAGACTCTTTACCGACAAAGAATCGCCCTCGGCAAGACCCTCGGCAAAGACAAGCACACGGCAACAATAATTTTTTGCCGAGGGCTAAACCCTCGGCAAAGGGCCAGCCCTCGGCAACACCTCCTGACACGATGTCCGTCCCCTACCGTCAATATTTGCCGAGGGCATTACCGTTAGGCCCTCGGCAAAGGGTTTTTAATCGTTTTTGCAATTTTTTAAAATTCTTTGCCGAGCGCCCTGTGACCTAGCGCTCGGCAAAGACAGTCTTTGCCGAGTGCCAAGGTTGGCACTCGGCAAATTAAAAAAAAAATTTTTTTCTCCCCAATTTTTCCTGGGGCCTTGCTACAGTAATATAAACTCCATTTCAAAATTTGGGATAATTTTGAGTTTTTTTACTATATTTACTTAATTATTTTTGTTTCGTTGAATTTTTCCGACTATTTCAAATTTGAACTGCATGTACATGAAATAATAGAATTTGGTCATTCAAAAAATGGTATTCATGATGTTTGGCGTATGTTGAGGCCGTATCCAGGAACTCGCATAAAATTACGAGCATCTTGTTGTCGTAACATGGCGATGTACTTGCGGTAAAAGTGTATTTAGATTATATAAAAAATCCAAACGAAGTCCGAAAATGATGAAACTTATCAAGGTGTCTTGTTATCCCATGTGGCGGCCGTGGTAAAAAATTGAGAAAGTTTGAAGCAAGTTGTGACGTCGGATGCCTAAAAGCCAAACATCTCCACATGTGATGTCCCGCGAGCCTCCCTCAGCCTCCGCTTCCTCACAACCGGGCACTGATTCGCCCTATGGTAAAGAGGTAAGTAACTATAGATGTTATCACAACTACTTCATATGATAATGTTGGAAATCAAAAGAGGAACTGATAAATTTTCTTAATCACTTGTGCAGGGCCTGGTTGGTTTTGTCGGGTACTTCTGCATGCTCCCCGCGAGCATCCTTGGTGTTTTGTGCATGAAATGGTACCCCGGCCTGGTGAACGTGTCCGAGGACGTGCGGGAGCCGGCCTACACGTGGGACAGGTACCAGTTGGCCCCTAACGACAGGTACCACAACAAGCAGGAGCGGGTACTGATGGAGTTTTGGGTAAGTCTCTCTCGCACAATATTTTCATTGGACAAGTATTTTATTGAAATAATGAATGGATACATCGGTTTTGTATGCAAATGTATTTCAAGCCGGAAGAAGGACTTGAGGCCCGGGCGGATCAGGCGGCTGCTGCCGCCTGTAGGAAGTACGTCACCGACATGCACCACGAGGCGCGCGTGCAGGCCCATAGAGACTACTACACCGTGGTGTTGAAGCAGTCCATCAGCAAGCCCGATGCAAGAAATGTGGAGCTGTTCTGGGCCCAGTACCTTGAGGTAGACGAAAAACATTAATAATGATTCGTTTTGAGATTAAGTCGGTTTAATTTTATCTTTTTCTATGTCCAATAATCGATGACTTGTAGGTGATTCCCTGGTGGTGCTGATCCCACTCCATGTGCTGGGAGATGATCGTGGACAGGTGGTTGTCCAACGACTTTGCTGAGAACCACGTGAGGCAGCGGGACTAGCGTCTGCTGAGGCGAGGTGCTACTCACCATCAAGGCAGCCGCAGCCTCCCCGTCTACAAACAAGCATATGTAAGTGATTTCTTTTATCTTATTTGACGCTGAGTTCTGCCTTATTTCTCACCATCTTGCCGTCTTACTCGTAGGAGGCTGCACACCCGGGCGTGGAGGTCTTGGAGTTCTCTACGTGGGCTATGTCCCACATGGGCAGGGCGTCTTCCTCTGTCTCCTTCGACCCGTCTGCCCTGCGCGAGGTGTACTCCGACCCGACCGTGCACACTAAGGTTCAAGAGTACACCTCAAAGGTGAGGGAGGTCCATGGGGAAGATTACGATGTGCGCACTGAGCCCATTGATGCAGAGACCATCATGAGGCTAGGAGGAGGCAAGAAGCATGGGCAGCTGTGGATTGCAGACGGCGCCATCGACTCCACCACTGTTCCCTCTCTCGACGTGCTCCGAGCACGGAGCATGAGCTCCAGCCAGCCCATACGCCCACGGCCTACTCTGTCACTGCAGCGGGTCGACGCTCTCGAGGTACGTCCTATTTTACTCGTCGTACGTTCATCTTTGCACACCTAAGTTACATTTGCATTACTGAAACATTGAAGTTTGTATTGCAGGCCGAGCTGCAGGCCCAGAAGCTCGTGGTCGAGGCTCAGAGCACGCAGCTGCAGGCCTAGAGGGAAGCGTTCGCGGCCCAGGAGAGGAGGATGCAAGAAATGGATGCCTTCATGCGGAGTGTCCAGCAAGGGGGTGTACCTTTGCCGTTGGCAGCACCTCCACCACCTACTCCTACAGCCACTCCTGTAAGTATGAAAGTTCACTCTTACTAGATGCTTCTTTGACATACAATCATGGTTGACATACAAACTTACTAGATGCTTGACATAGAAACTTACTACATGCTTGCACTAGCTATGACATACACCAATGCTTCACATAGAAACTTACTAGATGAATCTCACACATGCAACCTCTTATCCTTTTTGCAGCTTTCGTCGGCGGGTTCGAATAACCCCACTCATGCGTCACTGAATGAACCATCATGTCATAGGCCGCTTTTTTGAGGAGCCGTGCTTCGTCATGTGCTTGGACTTGAGCTTCACTTGTGGTTGTGACTTGTGCTTTGACTTGATGGACTGTGTTTGTGAATTTGTGACTTGTGGTTGTGATATAATGTGTGAAAATGGTTTCGTTGTGATATATATGTGATTATTGTGATGTTTATGATATATATGTGACATGTGATATATATTTGAACTGTTTGTGTCAGTGGAATGCAAAAAACAAAAAAAATTGCAGTTTCGGTTGATTTGCCGAGTGCAATGGTCATGGCACTCGGCAAAGCTGAGAAACTTTGCCGAGTGCCAGGACATTGCACTCGACAAAGATTTTTTTTTAAAAAAGCAAAAAATCTTTGTCGAGTGCTAGGCTGGGGAGGCACTCGGCAAAGAGCTTTTTAAAAAAAATAAAAAATGTCTTTACCGAGTGCCTTGCCGCTGTGGCACTCGGCAAAGAGTTTTTTTTTAAAAAAATGTCTTTGCCGAGTGCCCTAACTGTTGGCACTCGGCAAAGGCGCCGTCAATGGAGCAGCGCCGTTGACGGCTGCTTTTCTTTGCCGAGCGTCGCTGTTGGCCCTCGGAAAAAGCTTTGCCGAGTGCCCGACAAATAGCCCTCGGCAAAAAACCTCTTTGCCGTTAATTTTTTTTTCGAGGGCTCTTTGCCGACGGCGGCGCTCGGCAAAGCCTTTGCCGTGGGCTTTTGGGCCTTTGCCGAGTGCCCTGGGCCCTCGGCAAAGAGGGCGTCTTCAGTAGTGTTAATTTGGGAATCGCTCTCCAACCTTGTGGCGGCTGATAAACCTGTGGAGTAAGGCCTCTCTAAGTGAAAGTTTCATGGCACTATTAAGAGCCTGGTTGCATCAAAAGGCTAATTGCTAGCTAGCTAAAAATTAACCTAAATTAGCTTTAGTGCATCCAAACTGGAGAATTAATAGATGAGCAATTTTTTTAGAAGTCTTCAACTGGCTAGCCAACCATCACTAATTTGATCTAATTTTTAGTTTATCTAATAACTACCTATAACATGCCCTAAATAAGCTAACATGGTATATAATAGATGAAGGGAGATGATAAAAGTTTCGTAGGATAAAACTTATCTACACTATTTCAACATATAGAGTATTGAAAGTTGAGACATGAAACCCTCCACTAAGATTGGTCTAATACTAGCTACTAATAGTTACTATTATACTACTAGTAGTAAATAAATCCATCGTCAATTAGTCAGTTGGCACCGGCAGGCAATGGAAGCCAGACAAGCAAGACGTTTCGTCTGCTCTGCCTACGAGAGCACACTTAGGCGTCGTTCGGTTGTTGCAAAAATCAGCCGGAATTCATTGTTCACGGCTGAAAATTACTGTTCACGCTCTCATAAATTCTTTCAAATTTATTCAGATTCCTCCAAATTCTTCCAAGCAAACAGGGCCTTAGAATTTCTTTAGGACTGCTCTACATTCTTTACTGTTGAGCAGCTCTATAAAATCTTAAGTTTCTAGAGCATGTCTTTAGATGCTCTAACAACTCCATATTTTTTCTAGAGCAGAGTTTATGGAACTACACATATCTTTATTAATTGAAAAAACATAAAGCAGAGATGAAAAGGTGGACCAAAATAGTCACAAACACGCCCTTAATTTCAGTACCATCACCATATACCCATCCATCTCGTACGTAGCTAGCTGTACATCATTCCAAATCAGCTACTCCCTTCATTTCTAAATAAATTAATCTTTAAAGTTGTCTAAAATAAAATATGTTTATGTTTGATCAAATTTATAAAAAAGCGGAGCACAAAAAATTATGAAACAAAATAGCTACATTAAAAATATAGTTTATGGTGTACGGTGCACCTAATAATACTAATTTGATGTCACATATTTTACATTTTTTCTATAAACTTGGTTAAACTCCAAAAAATTGACTTAAGAAATGTTTAGGAACTGATTTATTCAGAGACAAAGATAGTAGCTATTAAATGTGATTTAAAAAGGAAAACTAATTCATTTAGTTAGAGCAATTTCAGAACAAGGCAACAATTATTTAAGCTCAACCAAAAAAGTTCTTTTGTCTAACCCTACGGGCTACGACTAGATATGATATACTACTAGATAATATTAATACTTTCCAAACTTATAGACAATTTCTTTGCTTCTAACTTGTCCACTTGTCCAGGCTGGTTCCGTCGTAGGTGCCTTATGAGTCGATGCCAACATCTTGGTCATATCTTTGAGTCTTTGTCCTAATCGTCGCAGGAAAAAAGATGCAAATTTAGAGAGTTATTTCAAATTATCTTTTCATATAGCAGATGTGGGTAATTTAAATGTAAGTTCAGAGGATAATTTATATATTTTTCATAATGACAAAAGTGAGTATTTTGTTTAGGAAATAGAGTAGATCTAATGGTTATTATCGTTGATGCTCACTAGAGGCCACCAAAATGAGGATGAATTGCTTATACTTATTCTGAGAATCTATATGATTATTTATTTCTTTTCATAGCATGTCCGGTGAAAAATTAATATGAATATTTTGTTAGAGGCCTCTATAATTATTAATCTTCATAACATAATAAGATTCGTGTGATAAGTAGTCGTATACCCTGAACATATAGCATATGAGTAGGTAATTTTGTGGATAGAGCAGGTGAGGACGTAATAAGTCGGGCAAAGACGGCACACACCACCGCATATGCATATGGACAGTTGGCAGCAATAGATGATCGAAAAGCAGAAGGAAGATGGGAGCTAGGAAAGCCTGCGTGGGCCGAGACGACTGACGGTGACGGCCCGAGACGGGGATCGATCAAGGTAGCTAGCTAGGAATCTACTAAGGGCGCGTTTAGGTGCAAAATTTTTTAGGTTTCTGATTACTGTAGCACTTTCGTTTGTATTTAGTAATTAGTGTCTAATTATGGATTAATTAGGTTCAAAAGTTTCGTCTCGCGATTTCTCACCCAACTATACTCAATTAGTTTTTTTTCATCTACATTTAGTACTCCATGCATGTGCCACAAGATTCGATGTGATGGGTAGTGCATAAAAAATTTTAGAAACTAAACGTGCCCTAAAATCTAGGACAACGGTGGTGGCGACATTGAGGATCCAAGACAACTGGTCACGACGACACTGACATTCGAATTGGCAGGCTGCGTCTGTCTTGCACGCATTCGCCTGCAACTCCAACCGGGCTGTCCCAGTCCCAGTCCCAGTCCCTGTCCCTGTCCCTGTCCCCATCCCCTGGGCCCTGCTGGCTGGCTTCTTCTGAAGCTCTAAGGAGGTCACCAGTAATGCCACTTCAGCTATCTCATAGCAATCTATATTAGCAATTTTCTTATGTGGTAGAGAGAGAATATTATGTGGGCTGTTGGTGTAGTTGAACCCACATGTGAAGCCATTTTTGGTCTTGTAATGAGCATGGATGTAACCAGATACAATGATGGTTTTCTAACATTCTGTTTTCCCTCCCGCTGATGTTGATCTCTTGATAGGGTTTTAGTTTTAGTAATAGAGTATAAATGATAAGAGCCATGAAATTAAGCCGTGGTGTTAGCATGGGCAACATACTAGTATTAAAAAGAGAAGAGACTATCTCTCGTCTCTACACCTATCTCGCTCAGAAAACGAGGTTGTTTGCGGCCTGCTCATAAAGAAAAGAATGAGAGGAGAAAAGAAGATGTAGAATAAAAAATCACTTGTATGTGGGATTCACATAATGAGGTGACAATGACATGACATGTATGAGCGTTGTTGTCTCATATTGCTGACTACGCCCTAAGAAAGTATGCATGCATGCGACGGCGGCCATGCATGTCACGCTTGTCGGAGCCCTGCCCGTAGCCATCGCGCTCACCAAAGCCCCGCCTGCAGGGGCCACACGCCTACCGAGTCTGGCCGCCAGCCGCCGTGCTCGCCGAGTTCAGCCATTGTGCCCAAGCCGAGGCCGGCCGCCGTGCCCGACCCCTTGGTGGCCTCTATGCCTGAGCCGCGGCCGGCCACCGTGCCTGCCCCTGGCTTGCCACACGCCTGGCTGCTTAGATTTTCCCCCACACCCGAGCTCGAGGAAAAAGAAGAAGAAAGCCCTTGGATTTTTTTTCATTTTGCCCCCTGACGTGTGAGGCCTAGATGGAAGTGAGATAGAGATAGGGGTGTGAAAGGTCCCTAGTTTGGTTTTGATAATTGAGTGACAACCTAGGTGGACTAATATGTTTAAATGTGAGATATACAGGTGATTAGTCCACAGGTACACTTGTGTGAGCAACTCATGCCATGACGGTGGAGATGGCCTGTATTTGTTGCAAGGCTCACATATGTGATGAAGGAGCTCATTGCATATGAGACATGACATGGAGTCATGTGACTAAGGTGGAGAAGATCAAGACAAGACTTGGCTTGATGGACCGGTTGCAAGCATGAAGGGCAAGTTGGAGGCTTTGGAGCGATGGACCGCGTGGCGGTGAAGCTTGTGCAAGACTTTGCGCCGATGGACGAAGGCAACGGTGAAAAGCAAGTGAGGTCAAGATCGATGAACCAACAAGGTCACGTGATGATATGAAGTGGATCATATCATTTGTGATTGATTGGTGCCTGTGTTGCATCAACATTGGAGGAGATGGAATGCAATGCGCAAGGCAAAGGAATATTTGTAGGGCATTTCATTTCACCAGTCAAAGGTTGTGTAGAGAAGTGCATGACCGGGTTTAGGATAGATGGCCGTACTATCAATAGGAGCAAACTTATTTGCATATCGATCATCTAGTGCCACTTAAGCGATCTAACTTTGCGTACGTGTTAGGATCGAGTGGCATTGTGAAAAGAGTGCTAACCCTTTGGAAAATATTTGAGAAAAGCTAACACACATGCACAAGGTGGTGATCACTTGGTGGTGTTAGCACATTTGCAAAAGAGAAGTCAAAAGGTGAAGAAAGAAGGCAAAGCTAGGCTCGGAGTGCTGCCCTAGGGGCACCACCCCTAGCTGTCTAGTGCACCGCCACCCCAGTAGCGGTGACCGACTGGTCAAGGCTGAGAGCAGGGGTTGGAGCTGGCACCGTCATGCCTTGTCAAGTGGCACCGCCACCCCTAGGGTGGTGCCCACCTAGACTCGGCCGAGAGGAGCATAGAGGAAGGGTTGCACCGACGTGTATGGTGTGCACCACGTGCCAAGGGCAGTGCATCCCCTTTACACATGCTTGCAATTACTTTCATATACATTGTGCTTATGTAGTTGCTCTTGTAATTAGTTTGCTTGTGTAGCTTGCTAGTTACCTTCTTGCTTTGTGTAGCATAGAAGTAGCTCCCTTACATGGTTAATTTGGTTTTAGTAACATTGCTAGTCACTTTGCTTAGTTTGTATAGCTAAATAATTTGTGCTCTCTAATTTGGCTTGTGTAGCCTTGTCATTGAGCATTGCTAGTGAGCTTAGGTGGCTTTGTGCTTTTGCTTACTAGATTGTGTAGGAGCTCCCCTGGTTGTTTGAAGTACTAGTGCATAAGTTTGTATGATCTTGCTCTAGAATTGATTAGGTGAGCTCTAGCTAGCCCAGCACCTTCATTGCCTAATTAAGATCTTTTTAAGGTGCTTGTGAACTTAGGTATAGGAGTGTAGTCTTGGCTAGACCGATAGTTTTAATTCCGTAATTGTTTCGGTTAGTTGGCATGTTTATTTTTAAAAGGACTATTCACCCCCCTCTAGTCTGCCATCTCGACCCTACAAGTGGTATCATAGCCAGATCTCTCATTTGTGGTCTTCACCGACCTGAGAGGATGGTGAACTACGGGCTAGATGTTGAGTGTCCACACATTTTTGATGGCACACACTTTACACGATGAAAAAATTGGATGCTATGCAATTTTAAGTTTATTTTCCCTCAAATGTGGTGGATGGTAGATGTAGGGTTTTCTCATGTGTTGGATGAAGAGAATCTAACTCAAGCACAAGAGAAATGCCTAGATCTCGACACCCAAGCTGCTGACATCATTTATAGATCTTTGGATGATAGTATCTTTGGAGAGATCATGAACATGAAAACCGCCCATGAGATTTGGAGTTATCTCAATGAGAAATATGGGATGGTCTCCAATGATGATGAGCCCAAGGAGGAGGCACATGAGTGTGTTGAGCATAACCACGATTTAGTGATTGTGGAAGATTGCTCCACCTCATGGTCAAGTGATGATGATCATCATACCACAAGATCACTTGACAAGATTGACGATGATGCCACACGTGATGCCAATGATGATGCTACTCTATGCACACTTGATGATGATGATGATGATGGATCATGCTTGGGCTATGAGAGTTATGTATCTACAAGCTCATCCACTACATCACATTGCTTCATGTCACAAGGTGACACTAAGGTATCTACTACAAATGTGATTGATCTTGATTCATATGAGGAGCTTCTAGATAGATATGGTTGCATGATCAAAGCTTTAGAAAAAGAGATGGTTAAAATCAAAAAATTAAAAAATTAAAAGTCTTTTCTAAAGAATACACGTGAACAACAAAAGCATATACTTTATGTTACTACTTGTTCACATGAGGAGCAAAAATTAGCTCATGAGGAACTTAGTGTTACTCATAATAACTGGGTACAAGACCATGCTTTTCTCACTAATAAGCTTTCCAATGAAGAAATTAAAACTAGTGAGAGCTTATCACATGGGTCAATTGATCAATCACATATTGTTGCTAACCCTTGTGATGTAGGCAAGAAGCTTGTATCCACCTCTTATGATGATTGATTAGCTATGCCATGTTCTTCACATATAGATGCTTGTTCTACTTTTGTGTCTTGTGAGACTAACATTTTGAAGGAGAATATTGAGCTCAAAAGTGAAGTGAAGAATTTGAGCAACAAGTTAGAGAGGTGCTACAACTCTCAAGTCACCTTCGAGCATATGTTGAACAACAAAAGAAGCTATGGTGATATGAGTGGCATTGGCTTCAACAAGAGCGAGATCAAAGGCAAGAGATGGGGCAAGAAAAGATATGAAAGAGAGATGAAGAAGTGTTAGGGTTATAACCCCGGGGTATCTCAAGGCATCGATTAGATGGTGGGCCGCTTAGCTCACAATGCAACAACGGACAAAGGCCCAAACGATCAAGGCACAACAAAAGCCAAACAGGTCCGGCCAGGCACTGAGGTCGAGGTTATCCACGACCCCCTCCACTTGCCTTGGTCTCACCACGCTCGCAAGGCGTATGATCTTTCTCCATCACAACCTCCGAAAGAGATAGAAAGAGGTTGTGCCTTGCTGTTTAGAGCCTACCCTAACAAGGGCAAGCATGATCGATCGACCTCAGAAGGACCAAGGTGACAGAGTCACCTCAAATTTCCATCGACGCCAATGCTACGCTATGATGCATGGACAAGGCAATACCGCCTCGAGGCAGTAACGATGGGTACGATGACCACCGACCGGGTACAACCCAACTAGGCAGGTATACGGTCCTACCCACTATGGAATGGAAGCCATGACAAGGGTCTCAACGCAGAGGCCGACCAGGCCGGTTGAAAGCCCGGACCCTAACGATCAGGGTCATGGCCCTCAGTCCCTAGAAACGACCAGATGAACAACGACCCAGGGCAGCTACCTGCTACGGTTATGACACCTCGGGGAACCTAGAAGCGGCGACGAAGACCATGACGGACACCGTGATGCACAGGGCAGCTGACAAACCACCAAAGTGCCTACAGTGCCTGCCATGGTCGGCACAGTAGCACCACGTCTCGCTCCACCACAACATGGCCACAAGACCATGACGATGGCCACACCCGGGCAAGCACCAGAAGACAGCATAGATTGCAAGCCAAGTTAGCTAGGACCTCCCTTAGGCTCTCAACCCTTCGGTTAGGGGAACCTCCTATTTGTAACAAGCCCTGGCTCCAAACTCTATATAAGGGCAACCAAGGCTCCCATCTCAGGGATCTTCATACTCTTCATCCTCTACCATTCCATCCATATCAGTAGCGCTCTTGGAGCTTCCCATCGGGCAGCCCCTCGTCTAGCATAGGTTCTACCACCTCTTTCACCATTCTTGCACCCCCAATTGTAAGAACTTCAGAGCATTCAAGCGAGGAACACATACTCGATCTTCTCTGAGACTGGACATAGGGTTCCAGCCTAAACCAGTATAAATCCTCATGTCCATTGGATGCTACCATCATCTTCCTAGAGCAGTGTGGCAATTGTATAAATTTACTAGTCCAGTTTACGAAACACCAACAATTGGCACGCTAGGTAGGGGATAGTCGCACACTCTTGACTATTGAGAAGGAAGCGATGGCTCCCTGCACTCGCATTGAACTTGCTCTTAGCGTGGCCCCCGGTGGCCACATCTGATTCAGAAGCCTTGAGTTCAGCGATATCGATGGGCCAGCTCCCGTCAATGGTCTTATCCCTGGTCAAGCTCTGCGCTTTGGGGACCTAGACTTCGTAGCCAACCGCCTGGGTAAGCTGTGGCTAAGCGAAGAGAATGCGGCTCCACCGCACATCTCAACGCTTGATCATGGGTTGGCGTAAGCCGGAGGCACGGTCGTCGATTCTAGTATGCTAGCATGCAGAATCGACACATTCCTCAGGGCAACCCCCGAGCTAGAGCTAAGCCGACGCATGTTTTATGTGTTGGCAAACGCTTTCGCCCAACTCTCTGGAGGCGGGCCCTTGCCGCTTGAGGCCGAATTCTAGAACCCCAGTACTCCACTACCCTTCGAGATAAGGGACGCGATCGCTCTCTTCGAGTGAGAGCTGGCTAGATGCAATGGCCGCACAACGACGCCGAATTCCCCTGGGTTCATGGGGATGATGGAGCGAGACCCGAAGTCCATCTACTACCTCTTACTGGCAACCCTAGAGAACATGGACTCTGAGTCCAATTTTGAGGGAAGCTACCCTATGATGAGGGAATGCAACATGTTGCGCCTCTCGGAGGATGGGGCAGCGTCAGCGGCAGACACGGAGGACAATGCTTACCCGATTCCTCGCACCCTAGGGAATAGGCTGAGTATGACCAGGACCGCCTAGAGCGAGCTAGGGCATGAGAAGCTGATCAGGCCAAAGCACACCGTGACCACAGGTGCGCTCAACCTCAACACCTTGATGCTGAGGGGGCGTGGGCACGAGCACGCCATGTTTATGACTAGATCCAATAGGGAAAAATGGAAACACTAGTTTTCCCTCGAGCCAGTCAAAATGTCATAGTAGCTGCCATGATCATGCGAACGGCCCTAGAACCCTCAACCGATGAGGGAAAGCGCATCTATCAGGAGCTATAGGACCTACAAGAAAGCATGATGGTGTAGCAGGCCCAAAGCTCCGTGGAGAGGTGGCATCCCAAAGCCAACTTCATGCACATCTCATTGGCACACGGTGTCCCCGAAGGGCACCACACGACGAGCACGCTCCAACCACCACATGCTGAGCGCGCTTTGACTAGACGACAACAATGCAGCACACAAGCGGGAACCCTCCCCAGCGTGTAGCCATCATGTCAGAAATCACAATGCCCACCAACTCAAGGCGTCAGATGCCCTGGGCCCAACTAGTCGGGCAAAGTCTCGCTACACTATGGTGACAGCGACCTAGATAACCATGGCCAGCACCCTAGGGTGCGAGATGCTCGACGCAGCCCAAGCCCGGATGCCTACGGACCACAGGCATTCACAAAAAGGATCCGACAAACGCCATTCCCGGCACGCTTCCGTGCACCGCCAAACATTGTGAAGTATTCTGAGGACACCAACCCCGCCATGTGGCTAGAGGACTTCCATCTCACCCATCGAGCAGGCGGGGACAACGACGACCTCTTCATCATACAGTACCTACCGCTCTACCTCGCAGAAAGTGCCCGAGCATGGCTCAAGCATGTCCCTGTGAACAACATCCATTCATGGACAGACTTGAAGAGCATCTTTGTGGGAAACTTTTAGGGCACGTACGTGCACCTTGGGAATTCTTGGGATCTCAAGGCCTGCAAGCAAAGGGTGGGAAAAACTCTATGCGAGTACATCCGCCACTTTTCCAAGTAGTGCAACGAGCTTCCCAACATCGTGGATGCTGATGTGATAGCTCTGGCATGACCAACAAAGCACTCATCCATGAGCTCGAGCACTGCAAAACTACAAACAACATAGGAGTTGCTCGACCTCATGACAAGTCACGCCTCCGATGAGGAGGCCATTCGTGCAATCTTCTACAAACACACGGGCAAGGCGCAAGCCGAACCCACAAATGGGGCTAAAGACCGCAATCGGCGAATAAAAGACAAGCTGGACAGTTGGAGGCGCTGCGACAGCGAGTTTGGCTCGGCCGTCGATAGGGTTCATAAGCAGAATACTGGCAAGCTCAGCCATGTCGGCTTCGACAAGGTAGTCAAGATGCTGTGTCACAATCACGGCTATCCAGTCAAGCACACACTCGAAGAGTGCGACCTCATCAAGTGCTACTTCAGTGGCGACTACAAGATGACCGGCACGGGTGCGCCATCCAGGCCTACTAACAACGAAGAGAAGGGGGATGCGTATCCTGACCTGAGAGGGTGCCTCATGATCTTTGACAGACTGATGGCGTATGAGTCCAGACGCTGGTAGAAGCTCATAGCTAGGGAGGTCAACACGGTCGCCCTTGATGAAGCCATCCTGGCTTTCCTAAAATGGTCAGAAATCGCGATCACTTCAATAGAAAGGATCACCCCGACCATATTCCACAATCGGGACGCTTCCCCCTCGTCGTTGACCCAATTATCGGCAAGACCCGTCTGTCTCGAGTCCTCATGGATGGCAGGAGTGGCCTTAACCTTCTCTACGCCAAGACCTACGATGCCATGGGGCTCTCACGGTCAGCTATACGACCATCCGACGCTTCGTTCTATGAAGTCAAACCCGGGCTCCAAGCCATCCCCCTTGGTTAGGTCGACTTACCCGTAACATTCGGGAGTCAAGCCAACTTCCGCACGGAGATGCTCACCTTTGAGATAGCGAACTTTCCAAGCGCCTACCACACCATCCTGGGCCGGCCATACTATGCCAAGTTCATGGTCGTCCCCAACTACACCTATCTAAAGCTCAAGATTCCTAGCCCTCACGGGGTCATCACCATAGGGGGTGACCTTCAGCAGGCCCACCGCTACAAGAGGGAGAATTACGACATCATGACCACCGCATGCTAGCCCATGGGGGCTCAGCCCAAATATGACTTCCCTACGTGGTAGGGGAGCACGTGAAGGTCGCCCTCTACGACCTCGACCACAGCGCGCGGTGAAGCAGGCGACAACGTAGCTCGATGATGGCATGATCGGCAAGCGTGAGATGGATCACAACACAGTGCGCTCCATGACTCGTCGAGCCCTAAGCCCTAGGCCCCGCCATGTCATACACTGCGAGAGACGAAGTCCATGGCCGGTGGCTTTGAAACTTGGTATTTGCATCAAGGCTGGTCCCAGCCCGCTAAAAATTCTATACATGATCATCAATAAGTCCTTTCCGTACCCAAAGATCATGACACGTCCTAACAAGTGCGTGTCAAGGCGACGCTCTAATGACGCATGCACCCCCAAGGGACCTGTGTCAATCAGCACGTGCCTAACAACATGGCTCACTCACGGGGGCTAAACTACGGCATACTACGCATCGACGCTCGTCGGAAAAACCATCATGACCTATAGACAAGAGAACGACACTAGGCACGCTGCCATCAGACCGCTCCTACGACGCCAAGGTCACAAAAATAGAGCCGCTGAAAGGTCCTAATATGGCCTTATCATTGTCACTATTGTAGGGACAATCCGCTACAATGTGATCGGGGCTCTTGCAATTGTAGTATCTTCTCACATATTCTTTGCTTTTGGTGTGATCTCTTCTCTTTCTTGCACCATAGCCCTTCTTCTTCATGAATTTTCCCATCTTGCGCACAAATAGAGCCATGGCCTCATCATCAATGTCACTAAGATCCTCATCATCACTTGATTCTTTCTTGGACTTGTCCTTGTTCTTAGATGATGAGCTAGCCTTGAATGCTACACTCTTTTTCTTCTTGTCTTCATCTTCCTTCTTGTCATCCTTGTCAACCCCTTCCCTTTCCACACGGTATGTCTCTTGTGTCATGACATCACCTAGTACTTGGTTAGGGGTAACCTCCTTCAAATTGCCTCTTATGATAAGTAATCTCAACATCTCAAATTTTGGAGGTAAGCACATCAAGAACCGATAAGAGACATCATCATCATTGATTTTTTCTCCTAAAGCTTTCAAGTCATTGACAATAACTTGCAATCGATGGAACATCTTCAGAATGCTCTCATCTTCCTTTATCTTGAAGCTTGTCAACTTGTCCTTGAGAATATATAACTTGGCACTCTTCACCGCCGGTGTGCCCTCATATGTTTCCTCCAATCTCTTCCACACTTCATTAGCTCTCTCACAATCCTTTATTTGCTCAAACACCTTAGAATCAATGGCATTGTATATGGTATTGAGAGCCATTGTATTGCATTGCTTGTTGGTCCTATCTTGGTTGGTGAGATTGTCGGGATCAATGATAGCATAGTCACTCTCGGTCACATCCCATACTTTATCATTGATTGAACCAAGATACATTCTCATCTTTCTTTTCCAATAATCATAGCTTGTGCCATCAAAGAACGGTGATTTGCCCCCCACATGGTTGAACACAACTTGAGCCATAATTTGACACCGAGGTTGTTAAGCCTTCAATCAAATGGTGACCATGGCTCTGATACCACTTGAAAGATCCTAATATGGCTAGAGGGGGGTGAATAGCCTATTTAAAAATCTACAAACCAACTAGAGCAATTTGATTAGTATAACAAATAGCGAAATGCAAACTTGCTCTAGCTCTACAAGGGTTGCAAGCCACCTATCCAATAATTCTAGTTGCTATGATCACTAGACACATAATTTACTAAGTCACTACTCACTAAGAGCTCTCACACTTGCTACACTAAAGAGCTCCACTAGATAAACTTAAGCGACAAAGCAAGCTCTTAATTCTAGCTACACTAAAGAGCTTACTACAACTAGTTTGTGGGTATGTAAATGAGTAAGTAAGGTGATTATACCACCGTGTAGAGGAGTGAACCAATCACAAGATGAATAATAACTCAATCACCGGAAAAATACAAAAGGGCAAGAGACAACCAATTTTCGCTCGAGGTTAACGTGCTTGCCAACACGCTACATCCCCATTGTGTTGACCAACACTTGGTGGTTCGGCAGCTAAGAGGTATTGCATGAACCTCGTCCACATAATTAGACACCGCAAGAATCTACCCACAAGTGAGGTAACTCAATGACATGAGCAATCCACTAGGGTTACCTTTTGACGCTCCACAGGGGAAGGCACAAGTCCCCTCATAATCACCAGAGATGGCCATGAACAATCACCAACTCGTCCAATCCTCCTCTGCTGCACCAAGCCGTCTAGGTGGTGGCAACCACCAAGAGCAACAAGCGAATCCGGTAGTGAAACACGAACACTAAGTGCCTCTAGATGCAGTCACTCAAGCAATGCACTTGGATTCTCTCCCAATCTCACAAAGATGATGAATCAATGATGGAGATGAGTGAGAGGGCTTTGGCTAAGCTCACAAGGTTGCTATGTCAATGCAAATGGCCAAGAGAGTGAGCTTGAGCCGACCATGGGGCTTAAATAGAGAGCCCCCATGAATAGAGCCATTGTCTCTTTGTACCCTGAAAAGTCAGGGCGATTGGACGCGCCGGTCAGATCGACCGGACGCAGGACCCCAGCGTCCGATCGTGCGATGCACGCCACGTGGCCCTTGCTTCAAATGCTGATCGCCCGATCTCAATGGTCATCAGTACATTTCAGTCATGACCGGACGCATTGCTCAAAGTGACCGGACGTAGGACCCCAGCGTCCGGTCGTTTCTAGTAAGGTTCCACTCGCGATCGGAAGCGTCAGTTTGATCTTGACCGGATGTAGGACCCTTGCGTCCAATCACTTCTAGTATGGTTCCACTCGTGTTCGGACGCGTCCGGTCGTGCCCGATCGGACGCGCCTAGCGTTTGGTCACTCACCGTCTCCTCTGTACGCCGCCACATCAGCACGACCGGACCCTACGTCCGGTCAAGAGATCGAGGGCGTCCTTCACTACACCACTGACCAAACACAGAACCCCAGCGTCTGGTCACCACGTGACCAACATCCGGTGCACTCTGTTAAACCCTGTCGTTTCTATACAGGGCGTCGATGGCACCGTCGAACTATCCACACTCTACGGGCCGACACTCCACTAGTGAAGTTTCGAACCCTTGCTCCCAAGTGCTAAACACAATGTGTATCACCTTTGTGCATGTGTGTTAGCATATTTTCACAAACATTTTCAAGGGTGGTAGCTTTCCACTAGATCCTAAATGCATATGCAATGAGTTAGAGCATCTAGTAGCACTTTGATAGCCGCATTTCGATACGAGTTTCACCCCTCTTAATAGTACGACTATCGATCCTAAATGTGATCACACTCTCTAAGTGTCTTGATCACTAAACCAAAAAGCTCCTATCAATTTCACCTTTGCCTTGAGCCTTTTGTTTCTCTTTCTCCTTTTCCAAGTCCAAGCATTTGATCATCACTATGCCATCACCATCATCATGTCATGATCACCATTGCTTCACCACTTGGAGTAGTGCTACCTATCTCATAATCACTTTGATAAACTAGATTAGCACTTAGGGTTTCATCAATTCACCAAAACCAAACTAGAGCTTTTAGCCGCACCTAGCTAGACTATGTAGGTCGATCCCCTAGCAAGGCCACGGCCACAACGTTCAAATGCACAAGATCAATAGCCGACACGTGAAAGAAAAAGAAACATAGGACACAAGCAAAAGGGTTGCATTCATCAAAGGACCCTAGGTACAACCTAAGGCCCCTGACCACCGCCATAGAGGATATCCTCCATGTTTACAATGTCCACGATGGCGGCAGCAGCAGCAGTGAAGCCACCAACCAGCTCCGCTCGCTCCGCCTAGTTGGCATGATCCAGAAACCCAGGCACCACATAACGGAAGTCCTAGCCGGTGCAAAGCTGAATGGCGGCCAGAGCAATGCCGACCCCTATCAGATTCTGCCCACCATCGTGCGTTCGTGGTCCTCCATCAGAAGAACCTCCCGGAGGCGAGCCTCCTCTGTCTCATGGAGGGAAGCCACCAACTGCTCCTCCAACACTGGTGACAAGAAGGCGGGAAGGTCAGGGACGACGAACAATGAACAGAACAACAAGAAATAGAAGCATCCTTACCCACGATGCGGGCCCGAGCGGTGGCAGCCGCCGCTCAAGGGCCACCCAGACGGCCTCAAGATAGTGCTCTAGTTGGCTCACCTCATGGGTGGCATCGAAGAAGCGCTAGCGAGCCTCGTCTGCCCTGTGGATGAGCTCATGGAACTCACACCGATCATCCAAGGAAGATGATGACGAGCTCGACCCCCTAGTGGGTGGGGTCATGGTGCGAGAAGCATCGATAGCGCCCACGAGCATGGCGCGGGAGGCATCCCTATAGGCCACACAAGATCAACATAGGTCGGACCCTTGAACTCGAGAATCATCCAAATGCACCTACCCTTGATCATGCAGGCAAGGACAGATTGGTGGCAATGCCCCGCCGGCACCGAACGGCTCTCCCAGTAGTCGCTTGCCCTGACTCATCCTCAGTAGTAGGGAGGGAACTCCACATGAGCAAGAGCAGGGCATGGAATTGGAGGAGTAGGTGACTCGAGACGAATGTACCTCACAGTTCCGCTCCAAGTGTATTTGTAACCACTAATGGCACTCAAAGCGCACGCACGCACGATTACATTTACTAACCGCTTGGAAAACCCTGTAGAGCAGGTGAAGCGATCAGAAGGGAGGTGGAATGATGGTTGCCAAGCGACGACACGAATCAAGTAAGCTGTGCACACCCCACTTTCCCTCTGTCATTTCAATTTACGCTTCTACATTTCACGGCGCACGACCATTTGCAAGCGATCACCATCACGCTACGATGTGACCGAGGAGGCCAACCGCCCCCAGGGATCATGCGCCGAGCGGCCTACTGCAGTCATGACCCCACATTGTACTTAGGAAATTCACTCTTGGGCCAACCCTTAGAAGGGCTTGAGGCCACAAAAGGTATATGGTAGGGAGGAGATGGGCCCCATCGCTCTAATCAATGGTGCGGAGCCACATGATCATCTCTCCCTATGTTCAAGAAGTTCGCTTCGAAGTCTCCCAGGTTGACCACCTCTGAGGGAGGCATCTTTCCTTCTGGCCACTACAAAGGTAGTTGGGGACCAATGGGATTGACGATCGATGATTTATGGGACGTCCCACGTGAGGCACAGCCGAACTCCATGTCGATTAGGGAGGATATCAGGTCCCACTCAAATTACCTATAGACCCCGACAAGGCACACTGCTTTGACCACGTGGTTACGGTGGACATGCCTCTCCCCATGTGGGGCGAAAACAAACCTGCCTTCAATAAGGAAACATGACCTCTCAGGGTCGACAAGGATGTCAAGGAAAGACAGAGTAGGGTCCCTGAGACACCGAAGGAAGCCAGGGCCAAGACATGGCTAACTCCTCCCTGCGTCCTAGGTCTTAGACCTAAGGCCTTCTCTAGAGACCCATAAACTGTCAGGGGTTCACGACCTCTTTGGGAGAGATCAAGGGAGCAAAAGGTTGGGGTGACACACAATGCGGAACCCAAAACATGATCACCACTCGGTCATGGGGAAAAAGCAAAAGGGTCCAAGACCTACGAGCCGATGCATGATCGTAAGAAACCTCGCGACTGTGTAGAAAGAGGTTGGGGGAACGATCCCTCGAAACACCAAAAAAATAGCCTCTCCAAATGAGCCGGGGTCAAAGGGATGACCCCGAACCCACGGCTCGGGGGCTCATGGCATAGGTTGCGAGAGGCGTCTGAGGGAAGTTCCTCCAACAGGAACAAAAGCAGTCATGTCGCTAAAACATCAATGAAAGGTGTCACTACGATAGTGATGCCAATTGACAACCTAGGGCCAAGCGCCGCTAGGGATGGCATTGTGCCTCTAAAGAGCAATGCACACAAGTGCCACCACAACTCCTTTGGCTTCATAGAATGGGGTGGCCGACAGCAGCAGTACGGTCATTTTGCCATCCTACCTCGTCTAACGGGGGTAGAGTGATGGGGAAGCACTACTTCATCCTCCTCCTATCCTATCGGCAATCTAGGAGGGCCGATGACCAGCATGTAGGCCTCCAAGGGGAGCCGGGAGCGACACCAGTCATTGCCCATTTCGAGCATACAAGCCACCTAGGCTCGGAGTGAGAAATGGCAATGAGATGGCCCACCGATGTCACGTATAACCCAACACGGTGGCCATACTGCCCCTCGCCCTCCAACTCGCAAAATCCCTTCTAGCATCGACTGTTGGAACTGGCAATGATAGCCTCTGGCCATGGTGAATGGTCTCTAGCCGGATGCATGCCTGAAAACCACGCGGTTCCCTTCAAAGACCTTTCTCGCTCCCCCGTCAGAGCTCAGCCCCTCAAAGGGGCCAAAGGAATCTCAGCGCTAGAGGTAGCCCAAACAAAGGAAGGCCCTCACTTGTAAGCCCAAGGGTGGATTAAATAGCCTAGGACTCCCTCACCACGTGGCGAGCAATAGGAGGCATGAAAGATTGGAAAAAATCAAGATCTTCCTAAAGGCAGGGCCGGTACAGCATCTACAAGGCTACTCAGTCCTGCCTAGAATGCAAGCCCAATGCACAACCCATAGACACGATAGTCGAGTACCGCATCATCAGGACACCCTAACAAGGCAAAACGTGATGGACGTCACCGCATTGAATACACCGTCCAGTGAGGAGCCGAGCAATGGAGCCTTAATAAGCTATGACCGCGAGTCCATGCCATGACGTACATGCATACCAGTGCTTTCACAATCATTTCATGATCGCAAAAACACTTGGTGGCTACTGTCAGGGTTATAACGCTGGGGTATATCAAGGCATCGATTAGATGGCAGGCCACATAGCTCACAATGCAACAATGGACAAAGGCCCAAACGACCGAGGCCTAGCAAGAGCCAAATACTTCAGGCCAAGTACTAAGGTCGGCGTTATCCATGACCCCTTCCACTTGCCTTGGTCTCACCACACTCGCAAGGCGTATGATCCCTCTTTGTCATGACCTTCGGAAGAGATAGAAAGAGGTCGCGCCTTGCTAAGTGAGCCTACCCTAATAGGGGCAAGCATGTCGCACTAACCCCGTAAGGACCAAGGTGACAGTAGTCACCTCAGCCTGGTCAGACGCCAACCCTACAACGGACAAGACAACACCGTCTCGAGGCGGTAATGACAAGTACGATGACCACCGACCGGGTATGTCCCAACCAGGTAGGTATATGGTCCTACCCACTATGGAATGGAAGCCACAACAAGGGTCTCAGTGCAGAGGCCGACCAGGCCGGTTGAAAGCCCCGAAATCGATGATCGGGGTCATGGCCCTCAGTCTCGAGAAAGGACAAGATGAACGACGACCCAAGGCAGCTACCTACTACGGGTACGACACCTCAGAGAATGCGTTGCATGGGACAGCTGATGAACCATCGATGTGCCTACAGTGCCCACCATGGTCGACATAGTGGCACCACGTCTCACTCCACTACAATGTGGCCAAAAGACCATGACGACAGCCACGTCCGGGCAAGCACCAGAAGACAGTGTAGCTTGCAAGCCAAGTTAGCTAGGACCTCCCTAACGCTCTTGACCCTTTGGTTGGGGGAACCTCCTCTTTGTAGAAAGCCCTGGCCCCAAACTCTATATAAGGGTAGCCAGGGCTCCCATCTCAGGGATCTTCACACTCTTCATCCTCTACCATTTGATCCATAGTAGTAGGGCTCCTAGAGCTTCTCTACGGGCAGCCCCTCATCTGGCATAGGTTCTACCACCTCTTTCATGATTCTTGCACCCCCATTGTAAGAACTTCATAGCATTCAAGCGAGGAACACGCACTCAATCTTCTCTGAGACTGGACATAGGGCTCTAGCCTGAACTAGTATAAATCCTCATGTCGATTGGATGCTACCATCGTCTTCCTAGAGCAGCACGGTAATCGTATAAATTTACTAGTCTGGTTTGCAAAACATCGACAAGAAGCAAGAATATGAGAAGCTCTCTCATTTCATGTGCCTCAAATGCCATGAAGTGGGACATCTTGCAAATTGTTGCCCCAATGAAGAAAAGCTCAAGTTAAAGAAGGAAGAAGAGAGGCTCAAGCATGTCAAGTGCTTCAAGTGTTGCACATGGGGTCATCTTACCTCTATGTGCCCAACCAAGCTATAAGGAAAATGGACCCTAGGCCCATTTACTTTGGATTTTGGTGTTTGATGGCCAACACAACCAAATTGGACTAATAAATTTGAAAGTGATTGTTTTGTAGTTCAATAGGGCGCAAGATGTGACTTGGATGAAGGCGACATGTTGATCCCACGATCAACATCATAAGTAATACCCTAGAAGCACAAGAGAAGACCCAAGATATCAAGCAAAGTCTAAGCACAAAGATATGAACCAAGCCAGACACAAGATCGCGAAGAAATGAGCTTCACAGCACTGACCGGACGCTAGCAGCATAGCGACCGGACGCTCCAATCAAGAGGCTCGACAACAGCAGGCGTCAGTAGCAGCGACTGAACGCTGAGGACTAAAAGTGACTGGACAACACTGTTCATCATCCCGGCAACACATTCAGTACTGACCGAACGTTGGCGGCTAATCGATCGGACGCAGGAAATGCAGCGTCCGATAGAGTCTAGAGAGGTTCCAGAGCGCCAAAGTTGTGACCAGACGCATCTAGTGGCATGTGACTGGACGCCATCAGTGTTCGATCAGTTGATCGCACGCTCTAACGGTCGGGACGATAGTAGCATCCGATCAGTAGCAGAAAAGCGGAATTTCATCCCCAACGGCTACTTTCTTAGTGGGGCTTATAAATAGACCCCCCAACCGGCCATTTGACATGAGTGGAGCAGAGGAAACATACCAAGGGTGTTGATACACCATTTTAGTGCTCTCCACTTGCATAGTGCTTAGTTATTCATTAGGTGATTAGCATAGGTACTTTGCGAAGTACTTAGGTTGATTAGACCACCGCTTATGCGCTTGCTCTAGGTTTAGGCCAAGTGTTTAGTGAGATTTGCATACCTCTTACCACTCAGTGCTTGCGTGCACCATTGTTGTATATTGGAGGGGCTTGTAGTCTTACGAGATCACACCAACCACATGTGTGGTGTGGCCGCCACCATGTACCAAAGGGAACAAGGCCCGCGGTGGTTCGGTTGAAAGCTTGATAGTGAAGACGGTGGGGAACGGTTCGAGAGAGGCTTACCGAAAGGCACATCGGAGACCCACTTGTGCGTGGGAATGGCCCGGGGTTATCCACGAAGTTACCCGACCAGGAGCTTGGCCCTTGCGAGGGGCTCCAACGAGGACTAGGGGGAAGTTTGCACGCTTCTTGATACCTCGATAAAAATACCGGAGTCATCAACAGGAGTTTGCATATCTCTACCTTACTCTTCAGCTTCTGGATTTATATTGTTTGCATAACTCCTTTTGCGGTAGAGATAGCAACACTCTAGCAAAACCGTAGTTGCACATTTAGATAGTTTATCTTTTGTATAGGTTTTGCTAAGAATAGAAAAAGAGGTCATAGTTTAGAGTTAGAGTTTTAAGTTGGCTAATTCACCCCCCCCTTTTAGGCGTCACGGTCTCCTACAAGTGGTATCGAAGCCGGTTGGCTCAATTTGGACCTTTGGCTTCACCATCGTTGAGCCGATGCTATTTAGAGTGGTTGGGATGGATACCTCTAGGCCTCCGCACTTTGATGGAACTAACTTCACCTACTATAAAGCTAGAATGGCTTGTCACCTTGAGGCGGTAGATTTGGGTGTTTGGAGAGTCACTCATGACGGGATGAAACCCATTAAGAATTCCGATAAACCCACAAAGAGTGAAGAAAAAGGAATTCATTTCAATGCTAGAGCTAAAAATTGCTTGTTTGAATCTTTTAGCATGATGTGTTTAACCAAGTGTTCACTTTAAATACGGCACATGAAATTTGGTTAAAACTCCAAGAGCTCCATGACGGCACAACTAATGTCCATGAGCAAAAACATTGTCTAGCTAAAGAAAATTATGATTCCTTTAAAATGAATGATGATGAGCTTGTTCGTGATATGTATTCTCGTTTGAATCTAATTATCAATGAGCTTTATTCAATAGGATTAACAAAGCTAGATGATGCGGACATCATGAGGAAGATTATCTCTGTGCTACCACAAAAGAAATATCCAAGCATCATCACCATCCTTCACAACTTGGAAGACTTGAGCACCATAACCCTGGCCATAGTCATTGGCAAGATAGTGGCATTTGAAATGTCACACAAGATGGGTCAAGAAGAAGCCTATTCATCAAGCAAAGGCAAAGCTCTCACATGTAGTGAGAAAAAGAAGATGAAGGGCAAGCAAGTTGAGACAAGCTCAAGCTCAAGCTCCTCAAGTGAAGATGAAGAAGAAGATGAGGATGATGATGATTCAAGTGATGATGATCAATCTTCCTCCTCCACCTTCGACCTTGATGAAGAATCTATTAAGCTTATCAACAAGGTGGAGAAGATGATCCAAATACTTAATGTCAAGGGTGTGCCCATTCAAATTCAAGATTTCATCTTCACCAATCAAAGAAATGAGCAAAGAAAGAGAGGATGCTATGGATGCGGTGAGTTGGGGCACTTTGTGGAAGTTTGTCCAAACGAGCCCACACCCAAGACAAAGAAAAAGGCATGCAAGGACAACACCCTCACATCAATAAGGTCATGGGATGATTCTTCAAGTGAAGAAGAAGACCATCACAAGAGGTGAAGTCACAAGCACTCATCATCAAGCTCTTCACGTGTGTGCCTTATGGCACGAGGTAATAAAAAATCTATCCCTAGTGATAGTGACAATGATAGTGATGATGAACTACCTTCTTATGATGAAATTGTGTAAGAAAATATTAACTTTGCTAAAGTGTGTACTAGTCAACAAAAGAAGCTTAAAAATTAAAAGAAAAACTAGATAGCTCACAACAAGCTTATGCTACTTTGCTTGAACAATATGAAACTTTTGCCAATTTTAATATGGAGCTATCTACTAAAATTGAGCAACTTGAGACTAGTGCAAACATAAATAATTGCACAATCAATGATGAGCAACTTATAAAGAAAAATAAAAAATTAAAGAAAAAGTTAGCTAGCTTTGCTTCTGCTGGATTTCAACTCTAGCCTACCCCAACTTGTTTGAGACTTAAAGGCTTTATTGTTGTTGTAAAGAAAAAGTTAGCTAGCTCACAAGATGCTTATAAATGTTTGCTTGCTAAAATGGGAACTATGTGCAAACATTATGATGAGCTAACTAATAAAGTTGCTAATCTTGAAGCCGTCGGTACAACCCCCACCAAGGCACTTAATAAGAAAGGTTCAATCTTTGACATGCCTAAAAAGGATGCATCTACTTCTTATAATGATTTATGTTTAGACTCACCCTTGTGCAACTAAGTTTGTGTTGAGAAAGTTGTTGTAGATACATGCACACAAGAGGTTGCAAAGGAGAATGAGCAACTCAAGCAAGAAGTGACTCACCTCACCAAGGACTTGACTCAAGTGAAAGGCAAGACGAAGCAAGCCCAACTTCATCAAGATAACACCGTCAAGGGAGTGAAGAATCTTGATGAAGGACAAACCATGGTTAGCTAGGTATGCCACAAGGAAGGCCACAAGTCCTATGAGTGCAAGGTGAAGAATGGGGGAGGAGCTAAGAAGAAAGAGAAAAAGCAAACAAGCAAGCTCTCCAACACCTACACTAACAAGGTGGACAAAAAGACCTCCACACCTTATCTCTCTTGAAGAAAAAAAATGACAAAGTGGTGGCCATCAAGGTGAACAAGAAAGCCAACAATGGGGCCAAACGTATTTGGGTGCCAAAGGAGATCATTTCCAACATGAAGAGCACCAAGAAGGTTTGGATCCTGAAAGGGAAGTGAGAAGTCTGACATCGGGGAATTTGGAGACTTGGCAAAGTATGGGTGCATTTCATGGGGTGCATCATTATGGACAAAGTCATTGCCAAGTGGGTTAGTGAATACTATGGACCAAAGTTCCCCTTTCCATGTTAAGTAACTAGATGTAATTTCTTTCAATTGGTATCAAGACTCAAAATTCTTGTAATTAGCATCTAGTTCCTTTTCATGCCTAGGTTTGCATTTGCATGCTTATATCTTTTGCCATGCATACACTAGGTATATCTTATGGTAGGCTTGCTCGGTTTCATTTTTAACCCTTGAAGCAAACCTACATGGTTTAAATTGTTTAGGAGCATGGCAAATAGCTTGTTCTACAATTGTTCATCTAATATGTGCCAAAGTCCAAATTATAGATAATTTCTCCCGAATATCACCTTCAAAAATGATTCTCACATTCATGTGATGTCATCTTTCAAGTGGTATTTTTTATTCTAAAATCAATGTGCGTGTCTCCTACAAGTATTCCATACTTGTGTGCACAAATTTAGAGGGAGGTTACTCTACAAGTTGGATGCTTTGAGACTAACACATTTTCAAGCTTATCATGTGTGTAGTAGTCTCATTGCAAGGAAAATGGAGTCCTCGGAGTTAAGCATCATACTTCAAATATCCACCATCTATTACAAGTGGTATAAATCAAATTGGTTTCCATATGTGGTATTTCTAAAACGATATCATCATGTTGATTTCACTTTGGTATTTATATGCTTTCTCCATGCATTATATAGATTAAACTCCCTTGAGCATTAATTTGCCAATTATGCATAAACTACATTCTCCAACATATGTATGCATATATTTAGGGGGAGCTTAGTCTATGTAATGTGAGAGACAAACTTTGTGATATATTCCACTCCACATACAAAGGATCACAAAGTTTGACCCTCCCTTGTGCTACTAATGTCTTCCTTTTCGGTGTTTGACTCCATAGGGGGAGAATTTGTAGGACCAAAAGCAAGCCCGATCATAATAATTTATAAGTGGTAATGGTCCGAGAAAGGGAGGATAGTGGATTATGGATTAGTCTATGTAATGGGGAGAATTTGTAGGACCAAAAGCAAGGCTTAAATCCATAATACCACATGGGAACATTTGCAAGGGCAAGACAAGTTTTCAAAGATGGTTACATGTGGTACCTTTTAGCTTTACAATTGGTATCTTCAATTGGTATCTTTTAGCATCATATAGCCTTGCCCTTTGCATTGTATTCTAGCAAATAGATAGTTTTTTTTAAATTACAATTTTTTATTATTTGCTTGCTTTGGTCGTGTTGTCATCAATCACCAAAAATGGAGAGATTGTAAGGAAAATGGACCCTAGGCCCAATTACTTTAGATTTTGGTGTTTGATGACCAACCCAACCAAATTGGACGCAAGATGTGACTTGGACAAAGGCGACGTTGATCCCATGATCAACACCATAAGCAAGACCCTAGAAGCACAAGAGAAGACTCAAGATATCAAGCAAAGTCCAAGCACGAAGATAGGAACCAAGCCGGACGTAAGATCGTGAAGAAACGAGCTTCACAGCACTAACTGGACGCTGGCGGCATAGCGACCGGGCGCTCCGATCAAGAGGTTCGGCAACAGTAGGCGTCTGCAGCAGTGACCGAACACTAAGGATTGAAAGTGACCAGACATGCCGATGGCATTGCTCATCATCCCGGCAACACATTTAGTACTGACCAGACGCTAGCGGCTAATCGACCGGACGCAGGAACTACAGCGTCCGATCGAGTCCAGAGAGGTTCCAAAGTGGCGATGTTGGAACAGGACGCGTCTGGTGTCATGTGACCGGACGCCATCAGCGTCCGATCAGTTGATCGCGTGCTCTAATGGTCAGGACAACCAGACGCGTCCGGTCAGGACGACAGCAACGTCCGATCAGTAGCAGAAAAGCGGGATTTCGTCCCCAATGGCTACTTTCTCAGTGAGGCTTATAAATAGACCCCCAACCGGCCATTTGAAATGAGTGGAGCAGAGGAAACATACTAAGGGTGTTGATACACTATTTTAGTGATCTCCACTTGCATAGTGCTTAGTGATTCATTATGTGATCAGCGTAGGTACTTTGCGAAGTGCTTAGGTTGATTAGATCACCGCTTATACGCTTGCTCTAGGTTTAGGCCTAGTGTTTAGTGAGGTTTGCATACCTCTTACCACTCGGTGCTTGCGTGCACCATTGTTGTACATCAGAGAGGCTTGTAGTCTTGTGAGATCACACCAACCGTGTTTGTGGTGTGGCCTCCACCGTGTACCAAAGGGAACAAGGCCCACGGCGGTTCGGCCGAAAGCTTGATAGTGAAGACGGCGGAGAGCGGTCTGGGAGAGGTTTGCTGGAAGGCACACCGGAGACCCACTTGCATGTGAGGAAGGCCCGTGGCTATCCACAGAGTTACCCGACCGGGAGCTTGGCCCTTGCGAGGGATTCCTTGCGAGGGGCTCCAACAAGGACTAGGGGGAAGTTTGCACGCTTCTCGATACCTCAGTAAAAATACCAGAGTCACCGATGGGAGTTTGCATATCTCTACCTTATTCTTCAGCTTCCGCATTTACATTGTTTGCATAACTCCTTTTGCGGTAGAGATAGCAACACACTAGCAAAACTGTAGTTGCACATTTAGATAGTTTATCTTTTGCATAGGTTTTGCTAAGAATAGAAAAAGAGGCCATAGTTTAGAGTTAGAGTTTTAAGTTGGCTAATTCACCCCCCCTCTTTGGCGTCACGCTCCCCTACACAAGCAATTAGTGAAGCTACAAGGAGAGCCTCAACCGAAGCCACAAGTTGAGCAAGAAAAGAAACCCCAAGTGTAAGACAAGACCAACCATGAAGATGGTGGTGATTCGGGGATAAAGAAGAAGACAAGAAGAGGTGAAAATGCAAGAGAAAGAGCAATGCGTCCAAGGATGAATCGAGACGCAAAGAAAGTGAGCAAGAACAAAAAAGAAAAGATGAAGATGATTGCTCACATCAAGTGTCATAGTTGTGATGAATTAGGTCACCTAGCTTCGAGTTGTCCAAACAAGCTTGAGAAGAAGGCTCAAGCAAACAAGGAGAAGCTGGACACATGGCACATTCACGTCTTCTAGGTAACTCTCCTAGGCCTATTTCAATTGATGATAATTCTATGCTTAGGAAGGATGGAAATGATACCTCATTGGTTGTAATTGTAAAACATCCCGCTACTCATACTAAGGCTATGCCTAAGTATGTTGCTCCTAACTTGAGAGGATCCAAACTAGTTTGGGTACCATCAAAAAGTGGATAATTGTTTGTAGGTACCATGTGCATTGGAGGCTTAGTTCAAGTGGTATTCATTGTGTTCATTATGTGATTGAGCCAAGTAATGACAAGTGATGATTATTATCCCAATGCCATGACAAGATAGTGAAGTCCAAGAGCTATCAACATACGAGTGCAACATTCATATTATGGATTATTTATTGATATATTTGATGGCTTGCAAAGATATGAGTTGAAGTTTGCAAATTGGATGATCATGAGCCAACCAAGATATATCTCTCGTTGATCATTCCATTTGGGTGCATATGAGTTGATTGAATTGGATAAATATACATATGTTGCTTACTATGAGATGATTGAATGGATTAAATGCTTAGAAATCAAATTTGAGTTGGATAAATTTATGAGATGACTTTTAGTAAGTGGATTGAATGGATTTATGTCTTGTGAAAGTATTTAAACAAGTTGATTTCAAGTTTGATTCACATTTGGTGAAATATAGGTCAAGTTTTGAAATCTGTCCAAAATTGAAAATCTAAGCTAGCTGTGATCAAGTCTGAGTTTGAGTGATCAAATCTATTTGTATTGGCTTGAAATTTGGTATACATGCTCTAGACTTATAGTATAAGATGCTATACAAATTTCATGAGATTTCGATAAGAGATGCTTCATTTTGGAGTGGATCTTATCAGTTATAGTGCACCAGTTTTCAACATGTAGCAGTGGTGGAAGATTTGATTCTTGGCGGTTCATATGAGGTCCAATGAAGCTCAAATTTTTACAGATGCTATATGACTTAGTGAATCACATCTCCACCAAATTTCGTAGATTTGGGTCTATACATTGGGAGATATGCATTTTTATTTGAAGGGTACATGATCTGCCAGAAAAGTGATAAATATTGGATTGATCTAGGGTCACTTTAATTGAAAGGTCCTCAAGTTAGAAACATAATTATAAGTGGTTGAGGTACCTAAGTTTGGTTTTGAGATGAGCTAGTAGCATGACAAGCAAAAAGTACAAAGCCATTTGATTGTGGAGTGTACTTGGCACACATTTGGTACTCAAGTTAAAGATCAAGATCAAACTCAAGATGAAGATGAAGTTTAAGTTCTGGTGACAATTGGAGATCTTTTGGTTAAAAGAAATGGACTTAAATAAGTAGAAAGAAAAGGACTTAAGAAAGGATTCATGGTTACTCATCAAATTAAGTCCTTCACTTGGATCAATCAATCAAGATATTTCAAGTGAATGTCAAGAATGGTTCTTTGGAGAGGTCACTTCTCCCTAGTGTAGGAGCTTGCCGCCTATGTATAGATAAACTAAGTATGGTACTTGGAAGGATAATATGAAAGTGGTGATCCGAGTAGCATTTGAGATGCTTAGTTGAAGCAATCAAAAGGGTTGATCAAGAAAACCAAGTAACACCTAAAAGAGAGCTAGTCATGACAATTCAATTGGTATTCACGCTCATATTTCTCTCATGCAAGCATTGATCAAAAGAAGAAGTAAGCCAACCACATCATGATAGTACACTTGATCTTAAGTGGTTCTCAATTCATATGGGTGAATAATGGACTCTATCTATGATGATTGGTCTTCACCAAGCTCTAAATTGGACTTCACATTGTTATTGCGGAGGCTCATTAGAATCTAATGACTATCCTCTACTCCAAGATTGCAAAGGTATCATTATAATGTGCATGATCATTTCATCTCTTAGTAGTATGTGGTTAGTGCATATAGTACATGTTTCATCAGATCATGCATAACAAATGAAAATTTCAAAATTCATAGCCTACCACTATTGCTTGAATGATTAGTTGGATCTAGTGGTAGTGTATGAGTTTGTTCATGAGCTAGTGAACCCAAGTACTTGATTTAATTTGGATTGCTAATAAGTACAACACTGGCAAGATAACCCTTGCAAGAGGTGTGAATAAGCTTATCATTGGTTCAAACCGGACTTGGAAACTTAGGCAAATCAATTTAGTTGAAGTCAAGAATAGAAGCTCATGATAGTGACAAGAGTATAAGCACAAGACAACAATGCAAATGGATGTCTAGTTTGGTTGTTTCAAGTGGTATCTAGACTCAATTGATCTATCAAGTGGTATTCACAAGTGGTGTCTAGATCAACATACAAGTAATATCCTACAAGTGGTACTCATGAAGATAGAAAATGTTCAAGAAATGTTTTTTATTGACAAAACCAACAAGTGGATCCATGATAGAAAACTCTTCCAAGTGGTATCACATTTCTACACATGGTATCAATCATACAAGACGGTGGTTCCACAAGTGATCCTCCACTTTAAGTGATCATCAAGAGAAGAAAGTTACCTCACATATAAGAGCTCAAGATTATCAAGTGGATGACCCATGCTATGACATAGAGGGAGGTGTCCCACCGATTGGTATCAAGGTCAAAAGATCCTACATGAGGTATCTCAAGGGCTACAAGTGATGTCATTCCAACATATGTAGTGGTATCCATAAAAAACACAAGATTCAAGTGTTAACCATCTACCCCAATGCAACCCTTTGTATCAAGAGATGCACACCTTTTATAAAAATTAATGACAAAGGGGGAGAGATTGAGACAAAGATATTACAAATTAGGATTTGGACATGGACAATGGACAAAGAGGGAGAGGGAGCAATATTGAGGAATTGAGAAGGATCAAAATTCTTGGATAAAAGAAGCACACAAGTAGGGGGAGCAAGCTCATGAACTTTGATTGGTTGTATTTGATATGTGCATATTCATGTGCTTGCTTGCATTGCGTAAGTTTTTAAATTTCATGTGCATGCTTGCATGTTGTACGCTAGTAATAGAACTTGATTGATGATTTGAATACTAGCGTGCTTACATTGATAGCTAGACTTGTGTTTTTCAAGCAAAAACTAGAACCTTGCTTATAATGTTGATCTCATGGGGTTTCTAGTGTTTTTTTTGTTGTCTAGCTACTCATGATGCTAAGGATGATCTTAAAATGTGCACTCTGATTGGTATCACGCATCAAAGGTTAATTTTTTACACCTTAACATCATTGGTTGTAATTACTCTCCCACAATTCTAATCTATATATATGTGCAAGCTTTAAACCAAACACACTTGCACAAATGTAGGGGGAGGTAATACTACCAATTCAGGTTTGTGGTACTTGTCCAAAATCATTTACACATGGTAAAATTGCCTGGGTAAGCACATGAATCCATTTGAGCTTAATTTCCATATCTTTATAGAGTTGTCATCAATTATCAAAAAGGGAGAGATTAAAAGGTCTCTAGTTTAGTTTTGGTAATTGAGTGACAACCTAGGTGGACTAATGTATTTAAATGTGAGATACACATATAATTAGTCCACAGGTACACTTATGTGAGCAACTCATGCCATGACGGTGGAGATGACTTGAATTTATTGCAAGGCTCACACATGTGATGAAGGAGCTCATTGCATATGAGACATGACATGGAGTCATATGAATAAGGTGGAGAAGATCAAGACAAGACTTGGTTTGATGGACCGGTTGCAAGCATGAAGGGCAAGTTGGAGGCTTTGGAGCGATGGACCGCGTGGCGGTGAAGCTTGAGCAAGACTTGGCGTCGACGGACGAAGGCAATGGTGAAAAGCAAGTGAGGTCAAGATCGATGAACCAATAAGGTCATGTGATGGTATGAAATGGATCATATCATTTATGATTGATTGGTGCTTGTGTTGCATCAACATTGGAGGAGATGGAATAGAATGCGCAAGGCAAATGTATATTTATAGGGCATTTCATTTCACCGGTCAAAGGTTGTGTAGAGAAGTGCATGACCGGGTTTAGGATAGATGGTCGTAATATTAAGAGGGCAAACTTGTTTACAAATCGGTCATCTAGTGCTACTTGAGCGATCTAACTTGGCGTACGTGTTAGGATCGAGTGGCATTGTGAAAAGAGTGCTAACCCATTAGAAAATGTTTGAGAAAAGCTAACACACGTGCACAAGGTGGTGATCACTTGGTGGTGTTAGCACTTTTGTAAAGGAGAAGTCAAAAGGTGAAGAAAGGAGGCGAAGCTGGGCTCAGAGTGTTGCCCTAGGGGCGCCACCCCTAGCTATTCGGTGCACCGCCACCCTAGTAGCGGTGACCAACTGGTCGAGGCTGAGAGCAAAGGTTGGAGCTAGCACCGCCGTGCCTTGTCCGGTGGCACCACCACCCCTAGGGCGGTGCCCACCTAGACTTGGCCGAGAGGAGCGTAGAGGAAGGGTGGCACCGACGTGTTCGGTGTGCATCGCCATGCCAAGGCGCAAGCACTCGCCCTCACAATGTGGTGCCACCGCCAGGCACCACCGCTTTTTAGTCAAGAGTTGGGGAAGCCGGATTTGGTCTCCACCGCGGGCACCGCTGCGTGCCTAGGGCGGTGCACCGTCACTTTTTCCAGAGAGTTGTTTTTCTCGGAGGGTTGGCTAGGTGGTCACCGCCACCTAGAGGCGGTGCCACCGCCACCTGTCCGTGACCAACGGCTAATTGGAATAGCCGCTTGGAATTGATCGTTGACGGGCACCACTGTGTCCAGGTGCTCGAGAAACCAACACTTTTGCTCCAACGGCTCTATTTGACTTGGGGCTATATAAATAGAGGTGGAGCTCGGGCTTGGGCTGGTTTCTGAGCACACTAGAGCCTTGGTGACTTTGTGTGGTGGTGCTTCGGAGCCCTTAAACTCACTTGAGTTTGATAGTGTTTATCCGATCGAGTCAGTGAGCGATTCTAGTGCGATTGTATCATGAGGTTGCATCGAGTGGCACTAGGTGATCGAGTTACAAGCCAGAGGTGCTTGTTACTCTTGGTTTGGTTTCCACCTCCTAGATGGCTTAGTGGCTTTTGACTCCGTTGAAGCACGCGAGAAGATTGTGCGGTGCTCCGAAGGAGGATTTGTGAGGAGGATTATGCTCACCCCACGGGGATCGCGAAGAGCAACTCTAGTAGAGCGTGTCATTGATCTACCCTTACTTTTGGGGTAGGTTCTTGCAGTGCCCGACGTGCGGGCTTGGCGGGTGATGCCAATTAGCCGCCGAACCACCAAGTGAACGGTCGACACAACAGAGACGTGCGGGCTTGGCTAGACCGATGTTTTAATTCTGTATTTGTTTTGGTTAGCCAATATGTTTATTTTTAGAAAGGACTATTCACCCATTTAATCCGCCATCTCATCCCTATACGGTGGAGCTGTACCAATTACGTCTGGCTCCACCAGCTTCATTGGTTGAGCTGCTCCATGGTGGATATCCAAGTAAATCCTAGATCTAGATTTATTTTTTTAGTGGCATAACTAGGGGGCTAGCAGGGGGCAGGCCCTCCTAACATGTGACAAATTTTTAAATACCGTTGCCGCAATTGCTGTAGCAGTCATTATTTTGAAGCGAAGGAGAGGTTAAATGTGATGTCTACTCTATCAGCATTTTCGCTTGTTGGTTTCAGTTAGGGCTTATCAGTCAGCCAATAATATTTTTCTCTCGTAATAAACCAGCATCAGCCAGACTTATCAGCCCAAAAATCAACCAGCGAACAGGTTGTATAAGTACATGTGTTGTCTTGGTCTTGGCCCCCTGAGCTGTTTGTCTGGTTCCGCCTCTGGTTGGTGGAGCTATCCCAATCAAGCCCTTAAGAGCTTAAGCTTTACGCACGTTGATTGCATCGCATGTATGCATTGCAGTGCAGGTCCAGTCCTGATGCAGGTACCCGTTGTGCCGTGGGCACAAATTCAATTCGCAGGTTTGAAACGGCCCAGTTACGTAATGGCCGGCCCGGTGGAGGGAGCTACAGCCCGGCCTAGATAGTGCAGCCTGCAGCGAGGCCGAGGCCCTGCAGCCTGTTCGCTTGCTCGTAAACGATCGTAAATTTTCAGCTGGAAATAGTGTTTTTCTCTCACACCAAACCAGCCAACAGTAAATAATCCACGATACGATACGGCCTCCCGAACAGGCTGCTGGTCGGGCCCATCTAGTTAGTCTTTTCCTTTCCACAATCGCTGACCATGTGCATGCTGCCCACTCTTGCAGTTGCTACATAGCTAGCTATCTGTTGGTGAGTATAAAAAAAGCTATCTGTTGGTGATCTCAATTCATCGTCGTCATCATCGTATCATGTACAGGAACTAATTCTGCTATACTACTCCTATATCATGTAGCTAGCAGTACACTGCACACGAAGAGAGGAGAAGATAGTGTTTGGTTGGTAGGATAGAGTTGGACGGGGGTGGGATGATCCCTCTTTTGGGTTGTTTGGTCGGGAAGCATCCTAGGGTGGGATGGTCCCTGAGGGGAATATTCCCTTCAGTTCCGGATGACCCTACCCCCACGAAACAAGCAGACGGGGGCGCCCCAGGTGGGACGGCCACTGTGTCTGTGTGCACGCGAGGGAGAAGAGAAGGCAGCGTAGTGGAAGAAGAAGAGGAGGCCAAGCTCGCCGGCGGAGGACGCGCACGGCAACACTTAGCCGAGCTCGGGGCAGAGGAGGCCCATGGTGGTGGTCAGCTGAGCTCGAGGCAGAGGGGCACGCGGCCGAGCTCACCGACGAAGGGCGCGCGTGGCGGCGCTCAGACGAGCTCGGGGCAGAGGAGACCCACGGCGGCGCGCGGCCCAGCTCGTGAGCGGATGAGGTGGCCCAGGCGGCGTGCGGATGAGGAGGCACGGGGCAGGCGGCCAGCCTCGCCGGTGGAGGAGGCACGGGGTGGGTCACGCCTGGGCTCACTGGGGAAGAAGACCCGAGGCGGCGTGACCCAGTGGTGTCGGAAGAGATAAGGAGAGAGGGAAGAAGAGATAAGGAGAGGAGGAAAAAAGAAAAAAAATAAAAACATTAAAAAATAAATAAAAACAATCTGGCAAATAGGTCTCATTTATCGGTGGCTCATCTCACTTCTGATGTCTCTGAACTAAACACAAATGGGTCGATTTCGTCCCTCGTCAACCAAAAAGAAAATGAAGTCGTCCTATCTCCATCCCGTCCCAGAAATCACAGATGGAACCGTCCCAGTCCAACTTAACTTCCAGCCAAACGCTACCTTTGATCCGCTACATGCATGCACGCATACCTACTTATTATTGTATATTTTGATTTAGATAGATATTTGCAGCTTTCTTTGGCATGCAGATCGATCGGGACCAAACAGACTACCATGCATGGAGACAATTCATTAAAATTAATGAAAAATAAAAAATGTATGTATGTATTGAATCCTACCGAGTACTAGTGTACTACTAGCTAGGAAGAGTAGAATCAGAGTCTGCTGTTGCTGGTGGTGGGTGGTGGGTGGTGTTGCCTTGCTCCAGCATCTTGACAACTTGCGCCATGGTTGGTCTGTTGGCGGGATCAGAGTCGAGGCACTTGTCGGCGACGGAGAAGACCAACCTGACTTCCTCGGTGGGTAATTGGTGGTGCAGCTTCAGCAGAGCCTCGTCTATGGCGTGCTCCTCCCGCTTCTCCTCCATGGTCTCCCTGACCCAGGTGACGAGCCTTGTGCCGTTCTCCAGGAAGGACTCGTCGGTGGGCCTCTTCCCCGTGAGCAGCTCCAGCAGGACGACGCCGTAGCTGTAGACGTCGCCCTTGGTGGTGGCCCTGCCGGTGTCAAAGTACTCGGGCGCGAGGTAGCCGAAGGTGCCGGCGACGAGGGTGGTGACGTGGCTGGCGCTGGGGTTCATGAGCGTGGCGAGGCCGAAGTCGGAGAGGCGCGCCTCCATGTGGTGGTCCAGGAGGATGTTGCTGGACTTGATGTCGCGGTGGATCACGTGCGGGATGCAGTCGTGGTGGAGGTACGACAGGCCGCGAGCAACGCCCAGGGCGATCCGGTAGCGAGCAGGCCAGCCAAGGAGGAACTGCTGGTTCACATGCAGCGCCTGGTCCAGGCTCCCGTTGGGCATCAGCTCGTAGATGAGGAGGTTGAAGTGCGTGGCGGCGTAGTAGCCGCAGAGCGGGACGATGTTGCGGTGCTTGATGTCGCCCATGGCGTCCAGCTCCCGCTCGAATCCGCGGTCCATCTCGGCGGTGCCCCGGTTGAGCCTCTTGACGGCGAAGGCGGTCTTGTCGTCCAGGCGCAGGCGGTAGACGGTGCCGTAGCCGCCGGCGCCGATGACGTCCTTGGTGGAGAGGCCCATGAGCATGGCGAGGAAGGACTTGGGGGTCAGCGACTGCGGCATGGCCATGGTGGCGGAGCGGAAGATGACCATCTTGCCGCCGGCCAGGCTGTTGTCGATGATCCTCTTCTTGTGGGCCCATTTCTTGTAGAGGAGGAAGGAGATGAGCATCTTGGAGAGGAGGAAGAGGACGGAGCAGATGGTGATGTACAGCGCTACTAAGGCACGAGACATCTGAACGATACGAGCGAGCTCAGCCCAGGATGGAAGATGGATGGATGCTTGAATTTGGTTGCTTTGTGGAGGATGGAATGAATCAGCTGACGGACGATGTTCTCATCAAGCAGTCAGCCAGCACATACATAAACTGAATAAATAAAAGCTAGCGAGCTAGCACTACTGGGAAGGGAAGCGGCCGGTGCGTGGTGGCGGTGGTCATGTCTCAATTCTCATGTGAACGAGGGGAAATAGCTAGCTAGGAGAAGTTTGGCACAGCTGGTGGAAGGGAGAAACAACGGGAAAGGATCTCTCTCTCCCTTGTTCAATCAATCAATGGGGCTGCAACGCAGGTGCAGCTGTCTGCTACAAGTAGTATATCACGTGAACGTGATTGATTTCTGAATTCCATACTCCTCCTACAGTCCTACGGCTGGCCTGGCCGGCAGATCCCGCGGCTTCTTGGCTTGCTTTTTTTTTTTTTAAGTTGAAATAATATTTTTCTCTCGTAACAATTTTTTTTAAGTTGAAATAATATTTTTCTCTCATAACAATTCAACTAGAATAGTATTTTTCAGCTAATTTCAGCTAAAATTCAGCTCGAATAGCCGATATCGAGTGCTTTCAGTCTGGCACCGGCAGGCATGACTCTCATCACATCAGCCAGCCCATGAGCACAGCAGTCAGCAGGAGACACTACACATACACACTAGTACATTACCCCATGTGCCAAATCGGTACAGTACAAAACAAATTAAGCTCCACAAAGATTAAATTAAATTAATAATCAAAGAAAAAACTCCGGCACAGTAGAGGCTACAGGCTACAGGCTACAGGCTACAGCTAGTACGTGTCGGCAGGCAGCTTCAGACACAGCTTTTCTCCTACAGTAGAAGCTAGGTTGGGTACGGGTGAGGCGGGGCCCACCCTGTCAGTGACACACCTGCTATTTTCTTTGTTATAATAAGCTATATCTGGCTTGGCTGACCGTTGAAAACAAATACTCCTATGGTGGTGGCGATGATAGAGATATGCTGGCCATTTCACTGTCCATCTCTCCAGGAAAATGGGCGACCAACGGGTGGGACCATTTCCAGCTGCGCAGCTAGAGCACAGGGATCGTGCTGCTCTTCTTCCTTTCTTTCGGATCACATTCACACGTGACCGATCATATGAATATGATGGAGCTGCCAACTGTATATAGAGTACGTGTACCTCCTTAATAACGACTGCAAATATAAGATTAAGACCATCCACTGCTAGCTGCACGCGTTTCAAACCAATTAGCTAGACTCCGGTCCTACTGCTGTACAAAATGAAGCACCATATCACACCACATCTTTAACCACCCCTCGTCACGTGAATCTCAATATACGCCGATTTCATGATTGCCACACATTTTTTAGTTATTAAGTATAGGTACCCTTCCCACAAACTTGCATGTTTGGTTTGCAGCCATACGTCGTGCAAGAATATGGTATGGTAAGTCAAGTAATATTGCGTCGCGTGGCAAATGACATCGTTGGCTCCTTCTAGCTGGGCCACAATAAACAAACCTCACGCATAACGGAGGTTCAGTCGCGTATGTTTATCTGTTCTTTTTTGTTTTCGCTGATGGCCTGTCTAATAAGTTGTTGAAACAGGAAACTATACGTGATAAAATTATTATCACCGTTGGTTGCAAATGAATCTGGTTATTACCGTAGACTTTCACCGCTAAAGTATAAACCTGATAATATGAAAATTTTAGAACCATCGGTGAAAATGTTTCTATAGATAGATACATTTTCTTGCATCGAATCTTATTAAAATTGGGTATGGCAACGAAAGAATTGAATAAAAAAATTTAAAATAATTACATCGAATTATAAGATAATTGAATGACAAAACAAATAGCAATATATCCAACAAATAACAAATGACATCGTTGGTCAACACAATTGTTTGACCTGAGTCAAATCCCAGAGTTATCACCCGGAGAGTGTTCTTTTGAGCCTTAAGTGGTTCCTATAAACCCTTATGACTTGTACTAGAAAACCTATTTCAAAATTTTTTATCTTAATTGCAAACATCCCAAAATCCATGTTCTACCTGACTGTCCGACGTTCGGAGCATTGCATTTGGATGAGCTGTCCTTATTTCACCTCTCTTGGTCCCACCTGTTAGCTTGAATTAGACACTCTAAGGCACCAGACCTAACTCTCATCACTCCACTCACCCAGTTTCATCCCTCCCCCTCTCTCTCTCAAAGTTGGAGAAAACAAGAACTAGAGAGAAAGAGAAAAGAGCAAGAAAGGAGAAGGAAGAAGAGAAGAACGGATGGTCTAACCCAAGAGCAAGGCCATCATCTCAAGAGAATATGAAGCTTATCATCATCCTCACCACCTCCATCACTTGAGTGAGCTCAAGAAATATTTCATTTCTTTCTCAAATGCAAAATCCCAATCCTAATCTTGATTTCATCTTGCATGTGATGAAGATGAAGGTTGCTAGCACCCAATCCATCTCAAGTGTAAGTCCCACTCCTCTCCTACTTATTCAACCCAAGAATTTCCCAAATTCCTCTCTAATATGCATGTATGTCAAAATGCAAGGAGACAGTCCTTTCAATCTCTCCCTCCTCACTTGTCTGCAAGACGATGTAAAGCATGAGCTTGATCTTGGTGGCATAAGGTCGCCAAACTCACCCTGTAGGTGATATGGGCCCAGGGTACCTCATCGCTGTAACACCCCTGGTGTTACGAGCTTGCTTAGCACCGAGATTTAGGTCCGAGAGGAATTAGCCAAACAAGTTTTCGGGTTTTAAAAACTTATAACGCGCGTGAAATGATAAGAGAATCCTATGTGACTCACTTTTGTGGTGGAGAAAAATCAAAATAAATAGTGTTAACTAGTGTTTTTGGGAGCTCAAAAATCAAATTTGATGTTAAGATAAGCTCTTTTCGTTAAGTCAGCAAACACTTGAACTATTGTTAAAATACCATTTTTGACGAATTATATTGAGCGAAATAGTTAAATGGTGGTTAAATATTTTGCTCCTATGGGTTAGTATATGGTATGGACTATTGCATGAAGTATTTGTTGGTTGAAGTTAACAAGGTATAGACCTATTAAAAATTGTGATAAAAGAGTTAATGGTTACTTAGCCCAACTGAAATCCTTAACTTTATGAATATGGAAAAGTAGAAAGACAATGCTATTTTGACATTTAATTTCTAACAAAAATGTTTAAACACTAGCTGCATATTTTGGTATTGTTGATTGCATCAAAGTGAGTGCTTGAGCATGGCATAGGTCGAAGTTGTGTTGGATGTCACATTGCTCTCGTAAAAATTGCCCAAACTTCGTTAGAACGCGTTGTAAACCATGTTGTTAGCGCTCTATTCGTGAACCGGCACTCTAGCGACGAACCTAAGTTGGCATCCTTTTATCTCCCTCTCTGGTTGCTCTCGGTCATGACGATTGCTCTGCTAGCTAGTTGTAGTGTCAACTTTAGGTTAGTAGGATTGGTTGAACTTCGGTTGAGATGATCGGCATCCTTTGCTTCGCTTTAAAACACATGCACGTCACCACTTGTGGTTTTCGGTCTGGGTTCGCAGTCACCATGCGAGTACGCTGCTGCTGCGCAGCCGTTCCTGGCCGTGGCCGTTGCCCCGTTGGATGGCCTCGTTGGCTACGGGACGCCGGCTGCACGTCAGGCTGTGCTAGCCATAGTCGCCTTCCGTAGGGCCGGGCTGAGCTGCAGTGCTGCTACGTGGCTGCCGCATGCGTGCTGCTGGCCAAGCCATGCGTGGGGACAAGCCGATGCCACGGTAGTCACCGTCTGGCCGTCGTGGTGCTCGTCTCGCCGCTCAATTCACCTACCCGCCGAGTCATCGTCTGCATCCGCTTTTCCGTTGTGTTGCTGCCCTTTGTTGTGGTGTCAATGCCTTTCCCGCGTGACCACTATTCCACTGCCACCATCCGTGCCCTGCCAAGACCGAGCGGTCCCATCTCGGCACCCCACGGCACGCTCCCTCTGAGCCTCACCGTGCGGATGCTCCCGCTCATTTAACATAGGCTTGGTCGAGGTTGTCCGAGCGTAGAAGCCATTGCCCCGTTTGCCTTGCCGCCAACAGAGCCACGCTGCTTCGCAAACTTATACGCGTGGTTTGTGATACCCCACCTTGATTCAGTGCTCTTGCAGCTAGGATTGGAGGCTCGCTAGCATCCGACCCACACCAAGGGGCAAACGAGCCTTGTTGTCGACCAATTCAGTGTTTTGTCGCCGCCTGTCATCTCGCCGCCATAGTATGGCACGTTTTGGGGGTAAGTTTATACGCTTGGTCTTAGTTCGTCCCTATTTGTTTCAGCTTTTCTGAGTCTCGCTTATAAGCTGAGCAGGCTTATATGATAAGTCACGATCTGGAGAATCTGCTGTCTGAATGTAACACCTCTGGTGTTTTGACCTAGCACTAAAATTTGACATGTCATCATATGCATTGCAAAGCATTCATGGAGTAGAAAATTTTGAATGCATTCACTAAATAAGCTTTATTTCATAATGTTGTTATTTCATGTGATGTGTTTCAAAACCCTAAATAAAGATCATGACCACAAGGGTCAAATTTCATGTGATCATGTGAGGCCATGTGTCTTTTGACTCAAATAACCCTAATGGGCCATGTTACTGGTCAAAAATCAAAGTTAAAGTAAAAGAAAGACAAATCAAATTTGAATTCAAATTCAAATTATAAAAGTCCTTTTTGCCCCTTTTGACTAATTCAAAATCCATGTGGAATTTGGGGTTGAGGCAAAAAGCAAAGTTGAAGATTATTTTATGTGGATCAACTTTGGTATTCAAAGTTTTTCAAGTTTACATATAAAATTTGGAGTAATTTTGAAATGATTCAAATACTCAAATGCACCCCAAATTCAAATTTCAAAATGGAGGCAGAATTTGAAAATGTTCATTGAAGAAAAGTTGTAGAGTTTGAAAAGTTGAGCAACTTTCATTTTTGGAGATTTTCAACTTCTTTACAAAATTTGAGAGCAATTTGCAAAATGAACTCAGTGGCAATTCTGTAATTTCTCGGAATAGTAGCCGACCACCGCCCCACCGTCGGCGTCCTTTCTCCGGTCTTCCAGGAGTGTCTGCGACCACCCTCGGCTTCGCGCTGGCATGAGCAGCTCGCTGCGTGTCGAGTCCGCGCGCTCCTGGCCGAGCTATAAAGCCCAGACGTCGCCGTTCATTTTTCTTCCCTCCCTCTGTTTTTTCGACGCCGCCGTCTCGACTCCGACGAGCTTCTCTCATCTCCTCAGCGCAAGCAAGCCCCGTAAAAGCCATGTTCTAGTTCTGCCTGCTCCTCTCGCATCCGACCGAGCTGTGGTTACCGCCTGAGTTCGCCGAGAGCTCGCTGTCCACGTTCATCTTCCTCGCAGCCGGCGACCTCAACGGAAACGTCGATTCACCGTGGCCAGCCTCATCCGGTGAGCCGTTGCCCTCGATTGTTGGCTCTCTGGTTTCGTCGTGATGCTGTAGTGCTCATTCCATTCTTGCCTACTCATTTTGTCCACTGCAGTCGCCGGAACTCCATCGTCGACGAGGTCTGCTCCGCCGTGATCTCGGTCACCGTCGAAACGCGTCACCAGAGCTTCTCCGGTCCCGCTTGTTGCTTCAACATGATCGGGGTGAGCCACTGATGCTTCCTGTACGCTCTGTTTCACCGTTACCGGCCTTGTTTTGCCGGCGTAACGCCGCCGTGCCACCGCGTTCGCCATGGCCGGTGTCAGCCTTATTCCATGCTGTAATCAACCTCCAAAGTGCCACTAATCGATGCGCCTAGCTCTTGTGAACATGTTAGTGCTTTGGCCGTCGCTGTTGGGCTCATCGTCGGCGAGTTTGCGCCGGTCAGCGCCGTCGCAGCCACGGTCAATGCCCGAGGTTGGGGATGACAGGTGGGGGCCGGCTGTCAGTGAGAGCAAGAGAGAGAATAGTGCTTTTTGTTATTTTCTGATTTTGAATAGTGCTGAATCTTTGAAAATTTGTAGGAAAATAATCATAGCTCCAAAAATTCTGAACATTTTTGTGTAGCTTCTGTACATGCTCTAGTATGGTTTAAAAATTTGAAACTTGAAATTTGAATAAATTTTGAATGTTCAAATATTCAGTCCATTAATTAATAAATGCAATTTTCATGATTTTTGTAGGCCACTGTATAGCTCCAAAAATTATGAAATTTATTTTGGTACACTAATTTGTTATAAGGAAGCTTACATAAAATTTTGAAGTCATTTGGAACAAGTTTATTTTTTGGCTTATTTCAAATTAATTAAAAATTTAATAAAAGCAACCCTAATTGTTAGGGTTAGGGTTTAATTTTTGTTTGGGTCATGTTGTGTGATCAGTAGGGTTTCAAGATCAGTTTGGTCAAGTCACATGTGTGGTTCTTGCCGGTAGAATTGCAAGTTGGTTTTGTTGGCTTACAACTGTACCGTGAAGGAAAATCATATTCGGGGTGTTGTTACATTTCATGTACCGTGAAAGCATCATGTTTACATTATCATCATGTTAAAGCATATGTTATCGTTTCATGTAGAACCCAAGAGTGAAACGATTCTAGTTGAGCAAGTCCTAGAAGGATCCCCGGTTGTCACGGGATTTGATAATTGTGGCACTGATCCAGAACCTGAGATCGTCAACGAAGGCAAGCCCCGGTTTATGCATTAAACCATTACCTTGTTTACTTTGAAAAGTTTATCACCTATGTTACCTATTACATTAAGTTGATTAATTCAAATGTTACCTACTTGATGCATTGCCTACCTTGTTGATTGTTTACCATCCTTGAAGATGATTTCATTTACAAAGGCGTAGAATTGCTTAGTATGCTTTATGGTAGGCTTTCAAAGTAAAAGTTTCGATACAATCAAAGATGGCATACTGGCCAAAGAAAGAAAGAAAGAAGATAGAATGAACTAGAGACTAGTCGGGTGGCTTATCTTGAATGTTGGGTAATATTGCCGGCTATGTCGATTAAAGGCCACTCATTGTGGATCTTCTGAACGAGACACTTTGTAGTACTGGTCACATACTCCGGTAAGCCTACTTCGGCTAATCTGATACTAAGACGAATGCCCACGCACTGGGAGTGGTGAGATGGCGGGAGTAGCGTGTACCCTCGTGGCTTGAATGTTGCCGGATTTGAGGCGTGCTGTGCTCTCGGGTGGCATGGAGACGGCTTAGTACAGAAGGATCCGGTAGCGAGGTTGATATATGCAAGATTAAGTTCTACATATGTCGTGTGATAAGGAATCCCCAGCTGGGACTTGAATCAATTCGAATTGCCGGTGCTCCATAGATATGGAGACTCGATTCATTACAGAAGCAATGCAGGACTGGTGAATTACTAAAACATGAGAAAAAGAATGGAATGAGAAGGATTGGAACATGGGATATGAACACTTAGTTGGAGATATTGAACTAAAGTACTTAGTGGTAAAACTTGAAACTAGGAGCAAGAATAGTAAGCTTTTGGCAAAGAACTTTTGAATCTTTCTACATCCTTACCTTGACCCAACACCTGCATCCCTAAGACCTTCACCATTTTTGGTCGGGTCAGTCTTGTTGAGTACTTTTGTACTCAGGGTTTGTTAACCCTTGTTGCAGGTGAGTCGCATGCGTAGGCTTGTTTTGGTCCCTGCTGCATGTCAGTGTTTGAAGTCGATGACGATGAGGAATGATGAATGGTCTTTGGACAAGGCACTAGTTTGTGTGAAATAAATAATGTTAATGTAATATTATCCCGCTACTATGGTTGTATGACACTTATGGTTTTGTAAGTTTGAAACAACTGGTTTGTAATATCAAAACTTAAGTCTTCCGCTTTATAATCTCTGGTATGTATATTGAAAACTATTGTAATCTGCAATGACTGTGATTGGGATCCTGTTTGGAAAAGATTCGTGGATGATTCGGGTTTCCCGAGTGAAAGCTCTAGTTTGGTTTTGGTTAATTGATGAAACCCTAAGTGCTAACCTAGTTTATCAAGATGTTTATGAGATAGGTAGCACTACTCCAAGTGATGAAGCAATGACGAAGATCATGACAATGGTGATAGCATGGTGATGATCAAATGCTTGAACTTGGAAAAGAAGAAAGAGAAAAACAAAAGGCTCAAGGCAAAGGTATAAAATATAGGAGCCATTTTGTTTTAGTGATCAAGACACTTAGTGAGTGTGATCACATTTAGGATAGATAGCCGTACTATTAAGAGGAGTGTAACTCGTATCGAAATGCGGTTATCAAAGTGCCACTAGATGCTCTAACTCATTGCATATGCATTTAGGATCTAGTGGAGTGCTAACACCCTTGAAAATATTTGTGAAAATATGCTAACACATGTGCACAAGGTGTTTGCAGGGTTGAGATGGATTCGGCGCTTTTGGAAAAATGAAATGTCTATTTTCTATTGCGCCGGATGCAAAATTCTTGGTGGTTGGCACATTTGAGCAAGGGTGAAGAAGTTAGAGTTGAAATGGAGTTGGTCGAAATGATGCTGGCGTCGGTCTACTGACCGGACGCTGGGTCACTCAGCGACCGGACGCTGAAAGGCTGCGTCCGGTCGAGCTGTCAGACGGCACAGTAGGAAGGGTTGAGCACCGGACGCTGGTCTGCGTCCGGTCAAGGTGGACCGGACGCGTCCGGTCGAAGAAATACGCCTCGGGGAGCTTACTGGAAACGACCGGACGCTGGGGCTTCAGCGTCCGGTCAGTTTTGCCGGAGCGTCCGGTCAGCTTCGTAGCCGTTGAAATCTGACGAACAGCGTTTGAAGCTGGTGACGCGTGGCGTCCATTGGGCGACCGGACGCTGAGGGCCAGCGTCCGATCGGTATGACCGGAGCGTCCGGTCAGAGCGTGTTTTGCCCAGTGAAGGGGTACAACGGCTCTATTTGATGGGGGCTCTATTTATAGCCCCATGGCCGGCTCAAGGGAGCTCTCTTGCACATTTTCATTGACATAGCAACCTTGTGAGCTTAGCCAAAGCCCTCCCACTCATCTCCATCATTGATCCATCATCATTGTGAGATTGGGAGAGAATCCAAGTGCATTGCTTGAGTGATTGCATCTAGTGGCACTTGGTATTCGTGTTGCGCTGCGGATTTCGCTTGTTTCTCTTGGTGGTTGCCACCACCTAGACGGTTGGAGCAGCGGTGAAGGATCGGCACGAGTTGGTGATTGTTCGTGGCCGCCTTCGGTGATTGTGAGGGGAGTTGTACCTTCCCCGGCGGAGTGCCGAAAGGTAACTCTAGTAAATTGCTCGTGTCATTGAGTTACCTCACTTGTGGGTCGGTTCTTGCGGTGTCCTATCGTGTGGACGAGGTTTGTGAAACACCTCTTAGCTGCTGAACCACCAAGTGTTGGTCGACACAACGGGGACTAGCGTGTTGGCAAGCACGTGAACCTCGGGAGAAAAATTGGTTGTCTCTTGTCATTTGCATTCTCCCGGTGATTGGCTATATATTCATCGTGTAATTGGTTCACTCCATGACCCGGCGGTATAATCGTCTCACTTACTCATTTACATTTCTGCAAACTAGATATAGCAAGCTCTTTAGTGTAATTAGAATTGAGAGCTTGCCTTGTGCTTTAAACATATCTAGTGGAGCTCTTTAGTGTAGCTTTTGTGAGAGCTCTTAGTGAGTAGTGGTCAAGTAGATTGTGTGCAAATAGATCATTGCAACTAGAATTGTTGGATAGGTGGCTTGCAACCCTTGTAGAGCTAGAGCAAGTTTGCATTTCGCTATTTGTCTTACTAATCAAATTGCTCTAGTTGATTTGTAGTTTTTAAATAGGCTATTCACCCCCCCTCTAGCCATATTAGGACCTTTCACCGAGGACACCCGACAGATCTGCTAAGTTGTTGGGAACTTGTGTACGCTATCTGAGGTATGTTGAGACATCGATAGGTGCACGTGGGCCCAATTTCTTAGGAGGTTCTGCCACAGCTGGTATCAGAGCATGTCCTATCTAAGATCATTATAGGTTGCTTTTGAAAACCTTCAAACTGATTCGGATCAAAGAAATTAAACTAGATATTTTGAGTTCAAATTTCATTCTTCTTCCCTCTGATCTAGCCTCAATCCTATCTTATTTGAAAGTTTATGGCGGATAAAATGATTAGGTTTGTCCTATGTATTAAAAATCTAGTACTTTTGATTGAATAAATCTTTTGTACTCGGATTCGTAAGATCGATTCATGCATCATGCTTGAACACCTTGTATAATAATTCCCCTTAAAAGTGGTTGGGTAAGTAATGTCAATCCCATTCTTGCTAACCTCCATTATCCTCAAGCTATCCTTATAGTCCTATCCTAAATTCTACAGGCTATGGCAAAGACCAAGATAACCGCACGCAAGTCCACTGGACCTCACGGAGTCCCTCGTCACCAGTTGGCACCGCGTAACCGTGAGCTTGGTGAAGGAAGTTCCAAGACCCTAGGAGATGAAGAATCTTCAAGCAATCCCGCCAACATTGAGAACCTTACCAAGGAGCTCAACATTCTTCGTCGAGCTCATGCCAAAGATCAAGTGAAGCTGGCGGAAATGGAAAGGGACATCACCAAGAATACCGAGTTGCGGAATAAAGCCTAGACACGAGAGGATGCGGCCAATGAACGCATCCATGAGTTGGAGTTCTACGTAGAAGATCTGGAGATGGATAATGCCATTCTTCATGAGAATGTCCACATGATGTATGCTCAACTTCATCCTCCTCATGGGGATGAAGTTATAGATGAAGAAATGATTGTAGATCCAGGTGAAGTCGAGAATGAAGAAGAGGAGGAGGATCCCGAGGACTTAGTGTACTTCTCCGATGAAGATGAGGTTTCGTTCGATATGGGCACGGATGCCGATGACTGAAAGCTCGGTGTAGTAATAGTTCCTTTACTACTTTCCTAGTAAACCAGGGTTGTTTTGTGGGAAACAAGACATGTAACATAAATAAGAAACCCTTTGTAGCATGAAACCTTTTAACTGCTTTCAATAAAATAATAAGGTAAATAAACATGTCTCTCTGACAGATGCCTCGTATTAACACCCGAACTGGTGCTGGTACTTCGCAAGACAATGATGAAGTCCCAAATCCTCCAACAATGCCTCTGAGTATGGCAGATGCCATAACTGCACTCGTCTATGCAACGACTGAGAATGCTAGGTTGTTAAGGGAAATGGCTTAGAACCAACAAGCACCACACCCTAATCATGACCGCTGTAATAATGGAAATGATGAGACAACCTATATTGATTTTACTGACACACGTCCGCCTGTGTTCTCTAAGGCAGAAGAGCCTTTAGAAGCTGACAATTGGCTCCGGACAATGGAGCAAAAGTTTGAGCTGATTCGCTGTACCGAGATTCAGAAACCAAGGTTTGCGGCACAGCAACTCCGAGGAGCTGCTGGTGCCTGGTGGGCAAATTTGGTAGCTGTACAGCCCGCTGGTCACCAAATCACCTAGATAGAGTTTAAGGATGCCTTTAGGGCACACTATATTCTAGATGGTGTGATGACCATGAAGTTAGAAGAGTTCTTGGATCTTAAGAAAGGGGAGCACCCGGTGATGCACTATGTTGGGCGTTTCAATCACCTGTTGCAGTATGCTATAGAGTATGTGAATACTGATAGGAAGAAGAAGAATCATTTCATGAGAGGTCTGAACACCAAACTTTAGACCATGATGGCAACTTGTGGCAATGCAACTTATCATGAGACTGTCAACATTGCTATCGCTTCAGAGGAGAATTACCGCCGACACAAGGAGATGAAGAAAAAGAGGTCATTTGCTTCCGGATCGTCGAGTGGAAAATGTCAAAAGGTGGTCTACCATCCTCAGAATCATGGCCGTGCACCATTCCGCCCACAACAAAGCCAAAGCAGGCAGCAAATCTTTATTCACCCTGCAATTAATACGCCTCATACTCATCAAGCACCGCAGCAGCAAAACAATACAAATAATGCAAACCGCAATGCAACTCCCCAGAATCACAATTATCCATGCTATAATTGTGGTAAACCTGGACACTTTTCCCGAGAATGTCCGTATCCTAGGAAGAACAATCCTGATGCACCCAAAGCCCCTGTTACTCAAGCTCAGAATCAGTACAAGGGCAATGCTTAGAATAGTCAGAAAGGTCAGGCTGAGAAGAAATCTGGAAGGGTCTTCTATACTCAGGTGGAATCTATTCCATAAGGAGAACCAGTAATAATTGGTATGTTCCCCGTTGCTAAGCAACCTGCAATTACCTTATTTGATTCTGGTGCATCCCATACATTCATCAATCGTACATTTGTTGTGAAGCATGGGATAACTATTGGGGAAACAAAAGAACCATATCATATACAGTCGCCCGGGGGATGACTTTGTACAAGGGAGATAGTTCAGCATGTACCTATTGATTTGGGAGGACATGAGTTCCCTACCAGCATGCTGATATTAAAGGATCAAGATATAGATGTGATCCTTGGTATGAACTGTTTAACTCAACATGGGGCTATCATAGATGTCCTGCGTAGAACCATAAGAGTAAATGTACCTGGCAGCAAAACCTAACTTCTCATCCAACTTCCCTTTCTTAAGAGTACAGTTGGAACAGTCTGTGCAACTACTGTGGAAGAAGCCGAGAACATTCCTATGGTATGTGAATTTACGGAGGTTTTTCCTAATGATCTGCCTAGACTGCCACCAGATCGAGATGTGGAATTTAGAATTGACCTGAAACCAGGAACGGCACCTATGTCCAGAAGAGCATATAGGATGCCACCCAAAGAACTAGCAGAATTAAAAATGCAACTATAAGAGTTGTTTGACAAGGGTTTCATTCAGCCCAGTTCATCACCTTGGGGATGCCCTGCTATCTTCGTGAAGAAGAAGGACCAAACCTTAAGGTTATGTGTTGACTATCGGCCGTTAAATGAAGTCACCATAAAGAACAAATACCCCTTACCCCGAATTGATTTGCTTTTTGATCAACTTGCGGGAGCTAAGGTGTTCTCGAAGATAGACTTGAGATCAGGCTATCACCAGATTAAGATCAGACGAGAAGATGTGCCGAAGATAGCGTTTACTACCCGATATGGTCTATATGAGTATTTAGTCATGTCTTTTGGGCTGACCAATGTCCCGGCTCATTTCATATACCTGATGAACTCAGTTTTCATGCCCGAGTTGGATAAGTTTGTAGTGGTATTCATTGATGACATTCTTATCTATTCTAAGAGCAAAGAAGAACATGCGGAACATCTCCGCATTATTCTACAACGATTAAGAGATCACCAATTATATGCCAAATTCAGCAAATGTGAATTCTTGTTAGAGGAAGTACAATTTCTAGGTCATGTGTTATCTGCTGAAGGTATAGCTGTTGATCCAAGCAAGGTAGAAGAAGTCCTTAACTGGAAAGCACCTACCACTGTTCATCAAGTTCGTAGTTTTCTGGGGTTGGCAGGTTATTACCATCGGTTCATCCCTGACTTCTCCAGAATTGCGAAGCCAATTACTGGACTGCTGAAAAATCAAACTAAGTTTGAATGGTCAACTGGATGTGAGGAGGCCTTTCAGACATTGAAGAAGTTGCTGACAACTGCACCAGTTTTAGCACAACCTGATATCGAGAGGCCATTTGATATCTATTGTGATGCCTCTGGAATTGGTATTGGCTGTGTTCTTATGCAAGAAGGCAGAGTCATAGCGTATGCTTCCAGACAACTCAAGAAGCATGAAGAACATTATCCCACCCATGATCTTGAATTAGCTGCTGTTGTTCATGCGCTCAAGATCTGGCGACATTATTTATTGGGCAATATATGTCATATCTATATGGATCACAAAAGTTTGAAATATATCTTCACTCAGTCAGAGTTGAATATGAGGCAAAGAAGATGGTTAGAACTTATCAAAGATTATGACTTAGAAGTGCATTATCATCCGGGCAAGGCTAATGTGGTTGCCGATGCCCTGAGTCGCAAGAGTCATTGTCATTGCCTGATTGTAGAACCTATACAACGAACATTGTGTCAAGAGATGGAGCATCTGAATTTACAAATCATAGAACAAGGTTCCCTGTCCAATATTGCAGTTGAGTCCACTATCAAAGATTAGATCATTGCTGCTCAACAGAAAAGTAAGGGCATAGCCCATATCAAGGATAAAGTCAGATCTGGAAGATCAACATGTTTCAAGATTGATGAATCAGATGTCGTATGGTTTAAGGATAGATTGGTAGTACCCAAAAATCCAGAGCTACAAAAGCAGATTCTTGATGAAGCTCATTCTATAAGATACTCTATTCATCCAGGTAGCAACAAAATATATCATGATCTGAGAACGAGATATTGGTGGACCAAAATGAAAATAGAAATAGCTCAATATGTGGCCAAATGTGATACTTGTCAGAGAGTCAAAGCGATTCACATGAAGACTGTGGGTCCATTACATTCCTTGCCAGTTCCATCTTGGAAGTGGGAAGATATCTGTATGGACTTCATAGTAGGGTTGCCTAGGACATCTGCAGGCTACAATTCAATATGGGTTATTGTTGATCGCCTAACCAAGATAGCTCATTTCTTACCAGTCAGAGATAAATATCGAGCGGAGCAGTATGCAAAGCTTTATCTTGATAGAATCTTCAATCTACATGGGCACGCAAGACCATTGTCTCTGACAGAGGGTCATTGTTCATATCCAAGTTTTGGAAAAGTCTACATGAGTCTTTGGGAACTAAACTTATCCGTAGTTCTGCTTATCATCCGTAAACAGATGGACAGACGGAAAGGGTGAATCAAATTCTTGAAGATATGTTAAGAGCATGTGTTCTCTCCTATGGTGCTATATGGGATGAATGCCTTCCCTTAGCTGAATTCTCATATAACAATAGCTATCAAGAGAGCATTAAAATGGCACCATTTGAAGCATTGTATGGTCGTAGATGCCAGACACCTTTACATTGGTCAGATGTTGGAGAACGTTGGTTCTTTGGACCGGATGTGGTCAAGGAAGCAGAAGAGAAAGTTAAACTCATACAAGCTAATATGAAGGTAGCTCAATCCTGACAGAAAAGCTATGCTGATAAGAGGAGGCGATCGCTAGAATTCATAGTGGGAGATCATGTCTACCTCAAGGTATCGTCAATGAAAGGAGTTCATCGTTTTGGGATTCGAGGAAAGTTGGCGCCCCGTTATGTCAGTCCATTTCAAATCCAACAAAGATGTGGACCAGTCGCCTATCGCGTCAAGCTACTAGATCACATGTCAGCTGTGCATGATATTTTCCATGTATCCCAGTTGAAGAAGTGTCTTCAAGTACCTGACCAAGTGATCGACTTTGGTGATGTAGAACTAGCACCTGATTTGACTTATGCCGAGTACCCCATTAGAGTCTTAGATTAGAAAGATCGAGTCACTCGAAGGCGTACAATCAAGTTCTACAAAGTACAATGGAACCAACACACTGAAGAAGAAGCTACTTGGGAGTCTGAGGATTACTTAGAAGAAAACTTTCCTGACTTCTTTGCTTCTCTCTAGTTGCAATACCTTGTCTATATTGTAACTTGTTTCTTTTGTCAAAAGAATGGAAAACCCCCTCACTAGTCTTTTGAATAAAATTATGATGTGTTAGCTTGACACATTTCCTTTTCCATTACTTAGCCTTAAGTTTTAAATCTCGGGACGAGATTTCTTTAAGGGGGAAGGGTTGTAACACCTCTGGTGTTTTGACTTAGCACTAAAATTTGACATGTCATCATATGCATTGCAAAGCATTCATGGAGTAGAAAATTTTGAATGCATTCACTAAATAAGCTTTATTTCATAATGTTGTTATTTCATGTGATGTGTTTCAAAACCCTAAATAAAGATCTTGACCACAAGGGTCAAATTTCATGTGATCATGTGAGGCCATGTGTCTTTTGACTCAAATAACCCTAATGGGCCATGTTACTGGTCAAAAATCAAAGTTAAAGTAAAAGAAAGACAAATCAAATTTGAATTCAAATTCAAATTATAAAAGTCCTTTTTGCCCCTTTTGACTAATTCAAAATCCATGTGGAATTTGGGGTTGACGCAAAAAGCAAAGTTGAAGATTATTTTATGTGGATCAACTTTGGTATTCAAAGTTTTTCAAGTTTACATATAAAATTTGGAGTAATTTTGAAATGATTCAAATACTCAAATGCACCCCAAATTCAAATTTCAAATTAGAGGCAAAATTTGAAAATGTTCATTGAAGCAAATTGTAGAGTTTGAAAAGTTGAGCAACTTTCATTTTTGGAGATTTTCAACTTCTTTAGAAAATTTGAGAGTAATTTGCAAAATGAACTCAATGGCAATTCTGTAATTTCTCGGAACAGTAGCCGACCACCGCCCCACCGTCGGCGTCCTTTCTTCGGTCTTCCAGGCACGTCTGCGACCGCCCTCGGCTTCGTGCTGGCATGAGCAGCTCGTTGCGTGTCGAGTCCGCACGCCCCTGGCCGAGCTATAAAGCCCAGACGTCGCCGTTCATTTTTCTTCCCTCCCTCTGTTTTTCCGACGCCGCCGTCTCGACTCCGGTGAGCTTCTCTCATCTCCTCAGCGCAAGCAAGCCCTGTAAAAGCCATGTTCTAGTTCTGCCTGCTCCTCGCGCATCCGACCGAGCTATGGTTACCGCCTGAGTTCGCCGAGAGCTCGCTGTCCACGTTCATCTTCCTCGCGGCCGACGACCTCAACGGAAACGTCGATTCACCGTGGCCAGCCTCATCCGGTGAGCCGTTGCCCTCGATTGTTGGCTCTCTGGTTTCGTCGCGATGCTGTAGTGCTCATTCCACTCTTGCCTACTCGTTTTGTCCACTGCAGTCACCGGAACTCCATCGTCGACGAGGTCCGCTCCGCCGTGATCCTGGTCACCGTCGAAACGCGTCACCCAGCCACGGTCAATGCCCGAGGTTGGGGATGACAGGTGGGGGCCGGCTATCAGTGAGAGCAAGAGAGAGAATAGTATTTTTTGTTATTTTCTGATTTTGAATAGTGCTGAATCTTTGGAAATTTGTAGGAAAATAATCATAGCTCCAAAAATTCTGAAAAATTTAGTGTAGCTTCTGTACATGCTCTAGTATGGTTTAAAATTTTGAAACTTGAAATTTGAATAAATTTTGAATGTTCAAATATTCAGTCCATTAATTAATAAATGCAATTTCCATGATTTTTGTAGGCCACTGTATAGCTCCAAAAATTATGAAATTTATTTTGGTACACTAATTTGTTATGCGGAAGCTTACATAAAATTTTGAGGTCATTTGGAACAAATTTATTTTTGGGCTTATTTCAAATTAATTAAAAATTTAATAAAAGCAACCCTAATTGTTAGGGTTAGGGTTTAATTTTTGTTTGGGTCATGTTGTGTGACCAGTAGGGTTTCAAGATCAGTTTGGTCAAGTCACATGTGTGGTTCTTGCCGGTAGAATTGCAAGTTGGTTTTGTTAGCTTGCAACTGTACCGTGAAGGAAAATCATATTCGGGGTGTTGTTACATTTCATGTACCGTGAAAGCATCATGTTTATATTATCATCATGTTAAAGCATATGTTATCATTTCGTGTAGAACCCAAGAGTGAAACGATTCTAGTTGAGCAAGTCCTGGAAGGATCCCCGGTTGTCACGGGATTTGATAATTGTGGCACTGATCCGGAACCTGAGATCGTCAACGAAGGCAAGCCCCGGTTTATGCATTAAACCATTACCTTGTTTACTTTGAATAGTTTATCACCTATGTTACCTATTGCATTAAGTTGATTAATTCAAATGTTACCTACTTGATGCATTGCCTACCTTGTTGATTGTTTACCATCCTTGAAGATGATTTCATTTACAAAGGCGTAGAATTGCTTAGTATGCTTTATGGTAGGCTTTCAAAGTAAAAGTTTCGATACAATCAAAGATGGCATACTGGCCAAAGAAAGAAAGAAAGAAGATAGAATGAACTAGAGACTAGTCGGGTGGCTTATCTTGAATGTTGGGTAATATTGCCGGCTATGTCACTTAAAGGCCACTCATTGTGGATCTTCTGAACGAGACACTTTGTAGTACTGGTCACATACTCCGGTAAGCCTACTTCGGCTAATCTGATACTAAGACGAATGCCCACGCACTAGGAGTGGTGAGATGGCGGGAGTAGCATGTACCCTCGTGGCTTGGATGTGGTCGGATTTGAGGCGTGTTGTGCTCTCGGGTGGCGTGGAGACGGCTTAGTACGGGAGGATCCGGTAGCGAGGTTGATATATGCAAGATTAAGTTCTACATATGTCGTGTGATAAGGAATCCCCAGCTGGGACTTGAATCAATTCGAATTGCCGGTGCTCCGTGGATATGGAGACTCGATTCATTACAGAAGCAATGCAGGACTGGTGAATTACTAAAACATGAGAAAAAGAATGGAATGAGAAGGATTGGAACATGGGATATGAACACTTAGTTGGAGATATTGAACTAAAGTACTTAGTGGTAAAACTTGAAGCTTGGAGCAAGAATAGTAAGCTTTTGGCAAAGAACTTTTTAATCTTTCTACATCCTTACCTTGACCCAACACCTGCATCCCTAAGACCTTCACCCTTTTTGGTCGGGTCAGTCTTGTTGAGTACTTTTGTACTCAGGGTTTGTTAACCCTTGTTGCAGGTGAGTTGCATGCGCAGGCTTGTTTTGGTCCCTGCTGCATGTCAGTGTTTGAAGTCGATGATGATGAGGAATGATGAATGGTCTTTGGACAAGGCACTAGTTTGTGTGAAATAAATAATGTTAATGTAATATTATCCCGCTACTATGGTTGTATGACGCTTATGGTTTTGTAAGTTTGAAACAACTGGTTTGTAATATCAAAACTTAAGTCTTCCGCTTTATAATCTCTGGTATGTATATTAAAAACTATTGTAATCTACAATGACTGTGATTGGGATCCTGTTTGGAAAAGATTCGTGGATGATTCGGGTTTCTCAAGGACACCCGACAGATCTGCTAAGTTGTTGGGAACTTGTGTACGCTATCTGAGGTCTGTTGAGACATCGATAGGTGCACGTGGGCCCGATTTCTTAGGAGGTTCTGCCACACTGAATAAGCTAGGTGTTTGGCTGTCTTGATTATTTCAGATAGATTATCTGTCCTAGATGTAAATTGACCTATGTACCCCTGAGGTTGATAATACCTCTTTTGGTTCATCACAATGATCTGAAGGCAATGGTGGGAATACCTTTAAAGTTTGAGATAGCAATATGGTTCCATTAAGTTGCAATGTACAATTATAGTCAAAAATAACATCCATTTGGGTAATGTAATTGCTACAAAATACTCAAGTTTCTAACAATGAATCACCCAACTAACGCATTAGCAATAGCATCATAGAAAGCACCCACATCCATATCATCCACCGAACCACTACCATTCGCTGAAGGAACTTGGGACCCAACACCACTACTATCTTCCACATAGGTTTCAAAATGTTCATCATTATTTATGGCATTGTCTCTAATGAAATTATGAAGAGCCATGCAAGCAACGATAATCTTTGATTGCTTCTCAATTGGATAGCTGGGTAACTACAAGAGAATGCGCCACTTAACCTTAAGAACTCCAAATGACCGCTCAATCACATTTCGGAGGGATGCATGAGCATAGTTGAACACCTCCTTCTATCCCACTACATGACGACCATGTTGCCATTCGGGCACATGATACCTTTGTCCCTTGTAAGGTGCTAGATATCCTTTTCTATTAGGATACCCAGAATCAACAAGGTAATACTTGCCTTCAGGTGGATATGGAAATCTATCCTTGTAGGTGACTAAAGTATCCAAAAATACCCGAGTGTCATGAGCAGATCTAGCCCAACCCGTGACAACAAATGTGAACCGCATATCAAAGTCACAAACCACCATGACATTTTGTGAAGCATAACCATGTCGTCCAATGTATTTTGCATGTTCACCTTTTGGTACAGTTACAGGTATGTGTGTACCATCAATGGCGCCTATGCAATCATTGAAATGAGGCCAGAACCTAGCTTGCTGCAGTTTTGGATGACATGCCGATGAGTACTAAAATACAAAAGATGACATCTCAACTACTCATCGCATTTTGTTCTGCCCACCATTCATCATTGGCAGAAATACATCCAGTCATAGGATCCCTTCCCAACCCAGTGGCTCTCATGTTCAAGGTCTTCCACTGTGCATATTTGTTGTTCAGTACATCCCATCTATTCTTCATTTGCTCTTTGTCATATAGCCTCTTTGTTCGCTCAAAGAACTTCACCAAATTAGCATAACCCACACTATTCAAGAAAATGTGTGGCCTGTTATGGGCAAGCACTTCTTCTACGCATATTTCATTGAAAACTTTAGCGACAAAAGGATCCCATTTTGCTTGAGGTTTTGCTACTTTTTCCATCTATAAAGTGCGACAAATCTGAATTTCTAGCAACACTACTGCCTAATTGCGCTATGAGGTAGAAAAAAATGACATGCTCTGCAACTACCAGAAGAGCTTGTGGGCTCACCTTGCTGGACAACAGCCGACGATGGGGATGTGAGGGCATCAGGCGGTGGAGGTCGTCGAGGACATTGAGGTCAGAGATCCAAAGCCCTTGCTGTAGAAACGTTAAAGGGGAGGGAAGGGAAGCTGACGCCTTGCTAGACCTCCGACGGAGGGGAGGAGAGGGGAGCCAGCGCCCTTGCTGTAGATTCGAAGGAGGGGAGGGGAGGGCCGCCGGCGCCTTGGCTGGAGCACCGCGCGGAGGGGAAGGGGAGGGTCGGCGTTGGGGAATGGGAGGTGGTGGCGGATCTGGCGAGAAAAGGGAGGGCCGAGCCAGAGGGGAATGGGAGGCGGTGTTGGAGAGGCAGGCAGCACCAGGGAGGGAGCGAACGGGAGAGGCCAATCTTGGGAGGATGGTGTCGGGCATGGGCATGGGACCGCTTGGGTCAGGAGGGAGGGGTAGGGAGAGGAAAAGCAATCGTGATTTTGGAAACATGGGGTAAGGCTCATGATTTCAGATACGTTGCGGGTGATCAGAGATCATGGAAGCACATTCGCGACCAGGCCCTAATCGCAGGGCGTTTATGTGGGATTATTTGATTATTGGGCTCAGAAGTTGAGCAAACACTGTCCCAAATAGGACCTTCAATTCAGGTCAGCTGTAGACTCATCGTGACCCCCTGGTGTCGGTGATCACCCTATCTTCGCTGGAGGTCCCACCGAAGGTGAGCTGATGCGACCATGTCCATCTTGGTATGTTGCTACCTCCGCTGCTAGCACATGGCCAGGCCACCTCGACACTCCTCCGCCTCAACCGTCACCACAACACCAATTCTAGTGAGCTACTAGTGCATACCCGCTATCCCTACCACCCCGATAGAACCTTACATCACTGGAACAATCGTGTTGCTGCCGCGGATAGCCACTCGCCGCTGCAGCCCGCGACAGTGTGCCTCTGAGTCCCTAACCACCACCCATCCTTACGCGTTTAGCTGTAGATGGTGGTTGGCCCCTTACCCCCATCTGAAAGGTCCTTATATGGCTAGAGGGGGGTTGAATAGCCTATTTAAAAAACTACAAACCAACTAGAGCAATTTGATTAGTATAACAAATAGCTAAATGCAAACTTGCTCTAGCTCTACAAGGGTTGCAAGCCACCTATCCAACAATTCTAGTTGCTATGATCACTAAACACACAATTTGTTATGTTACTACTCACTAAGAGGTCTCACACTTGCTACACTAAAGAGCTCTACTAGATGAACTTAAAACAACAAAGCAAGCTCTCAATTCTAATTACACTAAAGAGCTTGCTACAACTAGTTTGCAAGAATATAAATGAGTGAGTAGGGTGATTATACCACCGTGTAGAGGAGTGAACCAATCATAAGATGAATACTAAATCAATCACCAGGAGAATACCAAAGGGCAAGAGACAACCAATTTTCTCCTGAGGTTCACGTGCTTGCCAACATGCTATGTCCTCGTTGTGTCGACCAACACTTGGTGGTTCGGCGGCTAAGAGGTGTTGCACGAACCTCGTCCACACAATAGGACACCGCAAGAACCTACACACAAGTAAGGTAACTCAATGACATGAGCAATCCACTAGAGTTACCTTTCGGCGCTCTATCGGGGAAGGTACAAATCCCCTCACAATCACCGGAGATGGCCACGAACAATCACCAACTCGTGCCAATCCTCCTCCATTGCATCAAGCCGTCTAGATGGTGGCAACCACCAAAAGCAACAAGTGAATCCCGCAGCGAAACACGAATACCAAGCCAACACTACTGATGACCGGACGCTCAGACCGGACGCAGAAATTGAAATGACCAGACGTTGAGCCGCAGTGCCTGGTCGAGTCCAGAGAATACCCAAGGTCGATCCGACGCATCTGTTAGAAACTGCCGGACGTTGAGCCTCAGCGTCTGGTCGAGTCCAGTAAGCACCCACGGTCGATCGAACGCATCCGGTCACTCTGGACCAAACCCAGCCAGCGTCTGATCAACGGTTTCACCGAACAACGACTTTGCTGATTCACACTGGACACGTCCGGTGTAGCGACCTTCATCGTCAATACCAGACGTGTCCAGTCACCATACCGGACGTGTCTGGTCACTCTGTGACCAGCGCGATTAACTCCTTTTTACCTCTATCTTCTTCACCCCTCCTCAAATATGCCAACCACAAAGTGTATCACCGTGTGCACATGTGTTAGAATATTTTCACAAACATTTTCAAGGGTGTTAGCACTCCACTAGATCCTAAATGCATATGCAATGAGTTAGAGCATCTATTGGCACTTTGATAACCGTATTTCGATACGAGTTTCACCCCTCTTAATAGTACGGCTATCAAACTTAAATGTGATCACACTCGCTAAGTGTCTCGATCACTAAAATAAAATGGCTCCCACAATTTTTACCTTTGCCTTGAGCCTTTTGTTTTTCTCTTTCTTCTTTTCCAAGTTTAAGCATTTGATCATCACCATGCCATCACCATCGTCATGATCTTCGCCATTGCTTCATCTTGGAGTAGTGCTACCTATCTCATAATCACTTTGATAAACTAGGTTAGCACTTAGGATTTCATCAATTAACCAAAACCAAACTAGAGCTTTCAATCTCCCCCTTTTTGGTAATTGATGACAACCCTTTCACAAAGATATGAATTGAGATTTAATTGAATCCATGTAACTTGCCCAAGCATATTTACCATGTGTAAAAAGATTATGGACAAGTTTCATGAATCCCATATGGTAGCAATTGCTCCCTCTACATATGTGCTAAGAGTTTGGATTGTAGATTGCACATATGCTTAGATAGGAAATATAGGAGACAATGTCTACCAAATGATGCTAAGGTATAGAAGATGGACCTTTGAAGCGTGATACCAATCGGAGTGCACCAATATACCATCCTTAGCACCATTAGTAACTAGACATACACAAAAACTAGAATACCCCATGAGATCAATATTACAAGCAAGGGTCTAGTTTCCATAGAATGAACATAGGTCTAGTTACTTTAGCTTGATACCACTTGGAATCTTTGAAATACAAACACTAGATAACCTATGCATGCTAGTTTTTTTATTTCATCATTCAAACCTACAACTAGCATACATCACACAAGCATGGATATAGAAATTTAAAAACTTGTGCCATGCAAGCAAATATATGAAATGCACATTCAAATGCAACATAAAAGTTTATGAGCTTGCTCCCCCTACTTGTGTGCATTTTTTATTGATCCCCTTACAATTGCATTTCATTTGTTTGCTCCTCCTATCTTACTATCTTTGTGAATTTCTCTCCCCCTTTGTCAACAATTAGCACAAAAGATGAGCTTAAATTATAGATAGGTTGGGGTGAAACCATGTGAAATGAGGATCATTTTCTCAATTTGGTTCAATCTACATCACTTGCAAAAGATATTTAACCCGGTTTGATCCAAGGACAAGCTTCTTCACACCTCTAAATAAGGGTTATCTTGTACCATGTTGAGTTAAACACTTATAGCTTATTTTCTAGATCAAACACTAGGTTTACAAGCCCACAAACATGTCATATGCTACCACTAGACCAAATTAAGCATTGAAGCAATAGTGGTACCATACAAGCATCAAATTCATTTGATTTTACATGAATGAGCCTATTTGATGTGAAGGATGTCTATATGCGCTAAACATGTCCTTAGCAAGGATGTATGTCATGCCAATCAACTTTTACCTTAGATTGCTCGAAGGAGAGGCATGTCATATAAATAGAGGTGCATCAACATATATTGGAGAAGTCAAGTATGTTCAATTCATTCCTTAGCTTGCAAAACCTCTTCTCATTAAGTGGCTTGGTGAAGATATCAGCAAGTTGATCTTCGGTGCCCACACTCTCAATGCAAATGTCCCCTTTTTGTTGGTGATCTCTTATGAAATGATGGCGGATATCAACGTGCTTTGTTCTTAAATGTTGAACCGGGTTGTTGGTGAGCTTTACATCACTCTCATTGTCACATAGCAATGGCACTTGCTTGAATTTGATCCCAAAGTCACTCAAAGTAGCCTTTATCTAAAGTAATTGAGCACAACAACTACCGACCAAAATGTATTCCTCTTCAGCGGTTGAAAGTGCTACACTATTTTGCTTCTTTGATGACCAAGACATAAGTGATCTTCCCAATAATTGACATGTGCCCGATGTGCTCTTTCTCTCAACTTTGCATCCCGCATAATCGAAGTCCGAATATCCAATCAACTCAAATCTTGCTCCTTTAGGATACCACAATCCAACATTTTGTGTATGCTTCAACTACCTCAATATTCTCTTTGTAGCCTTCAAATGACTTTATTTTGGTGAGGCTTGAAATCTAGCACACATGCATACACTAAACATCACATCCGGCTTTGATGCGGTCACATAGAGTAGGCTTCCAATCATAGACCGATACATCTTTTGATCCACCATGTTGCCACTAGCATCACTATCCAAGCTTCCACTTGTCCCCATTGGTGTATTAATAGCTTTAGCATCATCCATTCCAAACTTCTTGAGCATGTCCTTGATATACTTGCCTTGACTCACAAATGTGCCATTCTTCATTTGCTTGATTTGAAGACTAAGGAAGTAGCTAAGTTCTCCAATCATAGACATCTCAAACTCACTTGCCATCATCTTGCCAAACTCCTCACAAAAATCTTAATTTGTTGACCCAAATATGATATCATCAACATAGATTTACATTACAAACAAGTAATTTCCATGCTTCTTGGTGAAGAGAGTGGTGTCAACCTTTCCCATCTTGAATCCCTTAGAGAGTAGGAAATCCCTCAATCTCTCATACCATGCTCTTGATGCTTGTTTCAATCCATACAAAGCCTTTCTCAACTTATAAACATGGTTGGGTTTCTTTTCATCTTCAAAACCGGGAGGTTGCTCAACATATACAAGCTCATTGATGTACCCATTGAGAAATGCAATCTTCACATCCATTTGGTACAACTTGACGTTGTGAGCACAAGCATAGGCTAACAAGATCATAATTGCTTCCAATCTTGCAATCGTGGCATATGTTTCTCTGAAGTCAAGACCTTCAACTTGAGTGTAACCTTGAGCCACTAATCTTGCTTTGTTCCTTATTACTATCCTATCTTGATCTTGCTTGTTTCGAAAGACCCACTTGGTTTCAATCACATTATGATCCTTAGCCCTCTCAACTAATTCGCATACTTAGTTTCTTGTGAAGTTATTTAGCTCTTCATGCATAGCATTGATCCAATAAACATCCTTCAAAGCTTCATCTATCTTCTTAGGTTCAATGGATGACACAAATGAGAAATACTTACAAAATGAAGCCAATATTAATCTAGTTTGCACACCTCTAGAAATATCACCAATGATAGTGTCCAAAGGATGATCTCTTGCAATATTGATTGGTTGAAGCACTTGCACTTGATTGCTTGCATTTGATTGATCATTTGGTTGAGATGATGAACTAGCCAGTTGTTGATCTTGCACTTTGTCATCACTAGTTCTTGCTTGATCTCGATCACGAGAACCACTAGCTTGCACATTTGAGTTAGAGAGCACTTGATTCTTGTCATCTCCAATATCAATCACCTCTCTAGGCCTTATATCACCAATGTTGGTTGACCAATTGAGTGCCTCCTACATCATCTAGATTTTCATCTTCCTCTTGGGAACCATTTGTTTCATCAAATTCTACAGCATGAACCTCCTCAAGAGTACCACTAGCCAAATTTCAAACTCTATATGCCTTACTAGTAGTGGAGTAACCAAGCAAGAAACATTTATCACATTTCTTTTCAAACTTGCTCAATCTAGTGCCTTTCTTCAATATGTAGCATTTACAACCAAAAACCCAAAAATATACTATGTTGGGCTTTCTTTCATTCAATAGTTCATAAGGTGTCTTCTCCATCATGGGGTGACAATAGAGTCGGTTGCTATAGTAGCAAGTTGTGTTGATTGCTTCGGCCCAAAAAGAATGACTCACATTGTACTCACTCAACATTGATCTTACCATGTCAATCAAAGTTCTATTCTTTCTTTCAACTAGGCCATTTGATTGTGGGGTGTACTTGGCTGAGAATTGATGTCTAATTCCAAATTCATCACACAACTCATCAATTCTTGTGTTATTGAATTCACTACCATTGTCACTTATAACTTTCTTGATAGTAGTTTCAAACTCATTGTGAATGCCGTTGACAAATGATTTGAATGTTGCAAACACATCACTCTTGTCAACAAGAAAGAACACCCATGTGTACCTAGTGAAATCATCCACAATCACAAATCCATATTTGTTTCCATCAATGCTAGTGTATGTGGTTGGTCCAAATAAGTCCATGTGCATCAACTCAAATGCCTTAGATGTGCTCATCATGCTCTTCTTAGGATGTGTGTTACCAACTTGCTTTCTGGCTTGACATGCACTACATAGCTTATCCTTTTCAAATATGACATCTTTCAAGCCTCTAACTAAATCATGCTTGATCAACTTATTCAATTGTTTCATTCCAACATGACCAAGCCTTCTATGCCATAACCAATCCATGCTAGACTTAGTGATCAAACATGTTGACAATTGAGCTTCTCTAGTATTGAAATCAACCAAGTATAGATTCTTATATATAAATCCTTTGAATATCAAGTTAGAGCCATCTACACTTATGATTTCTACATCATCCACTCCAAATATGCATTTGAAACCAAGATCACATAATTGAGCTACCGACAATAGGTTGAAGTTCAAGCTCTCTACTAATATCACATTGGAAATGCTCAAGTCATTGGATATTGCAATCTTACCAAGACCTTTGACCTTGCATTTGCCATTGTCACCAAATGTGATACTATCAATCTCATTGCTCTTGTTTTCATTGATTGAATTGAACATTCTTGGATCACTGGTCTTGTGTTGTGTGCACCCACTATCAAGCACCCAATGTCTTCCTCCAGCTTTATAATTGACCTACAAAAGAAGATCAATTATTTTTAGGTACCCAAACTTGCTTGGGTCCTTGAAGGTTAGTTATCAAGGTCTTTGGTACCCAAACGGCCTTCTTCTTTGGGCCCACAATTGGTGTACCAATGAACTTAGCCATTACACCATTGGCACCCTTAACAAGCATGTTACAAGAATCAAATTTGATTAAGGATACATTAGGTAGCTTGTTCTTGTTAATCTTGCAATATTGCTCTATATGCCCAACTTGCTTGCATCTATTGCAAAACCGGCCATTTTCCTTCACAAAACTAGCTTTGGGACTGACAAAGGCTGCCTTGCCTTTTTTGGGGGTATATCCTAATCCCTCTTTGTTGAGACAAAACCTTTAGCTGCCCAAGCACTTTAGCAAGCGGATATCTCCACCATAGGCATTGCCTAAGGCACGAGTGAGCTCATTTACTTCCTTCTTGAGGGTCTCATTTTCCGCCATTAGTGAGGCATCACAAGTGATACCATCACTCAAAGGTGAAGTAGAAGTAGTAGTGCTACAAGAAGTGTTAGCAGGAGCAACTACAATGGGCTTATAAAAAGATTCATCAATAAGATCACAAGTTAGTCCCACATCACATGATACGATCACTTGCTCCTTATTGGCTTCCTCCACTTTGACTTACTCAATGAGAGAGGAGTGAGCCTTTTCAAGCTTAGAGTGAGCTTTGCCAAGCTTTTCATGGGCTTCCATTAGCCTCTTATGAGTGGCATTGAGCTCATCAAAGGATTGCTCAAGAAATTTTACCTTCTTCCATAATTCTTTGCACTCCTTTCTCTTCATCTCATTGCAAGCGTGCACTTGCTCACACATGTCCAAGAGTTCTTCCTTGGTGTACTCCTCATCCTCATCATTATCATCATTCCTACAAGTATCACTTTCACATTCATCATCATCACTCACATCATATTTTACCTTGGTAGGCTTTGCCATGAGGCATGTCGATGGAGTGTTGAAGATGGAGAGCTTGTCATTGATGGCGATGCTTGCTACTGCTCTCTTGATAGATTTCTTGTCATCATCACTAGAGCTATCACTATCCGAAGAGCCATCACTATCCTATGTGACCACATAGCCTCCACCTTTCTTCTTCTTTTGGAAGGTCATTCTCTTCTTCTCCTCCTTTTCTTTCTTATCCTTTTTGAGCTTCTTCTTCTCATCCTCATCATTATCACTATCATAGGGATAATTTGCTACAACGTGATCGGGGCTCTTGCAATTGTAGCATCTTCTCACATATTCTTTGCTTTTGGTGTGATCTCTTCTCTTTCTTGCACCATAGCCCATCTTCTTCATGAATTTTCCCATCTTGCGGACAAAGGGGGCCATAGCTTCATCATCAATATCACTAAGATCATTATCATCACTTGATTCTTTCTTGAACTTGCCCTTGTTTTTGGATGATGATGAGCTAGCCTTGAATGTTATACTCTTCTTCTTCTTGTCTTCTTCCTTCTTGTCATCCTTGTCATCCTCCTCCCTTTCCACACGGTATGTCTCTTGGGTCATGACATCGCCTAGTACTTGGTTGGGGGTAATCTTCTTCAATCATCCTCTTATGATGAGCAATCTCAACATCTCAAATCTTGGAGGTAGGCACATCAAGAACCGATCAGAGACATCATCATCCTTGATCTTCTCTCCCAATGCCTTCAAATCATTGACAATTACTTGCAAACGATGGAACATCTTTGGAATGCTCTCATCTTCCTTCATCTTGAAGCTTGTCAATTTATCCTTAAGGATATACAACTTGGCACTCTTCACCGCCGGTGTGCCCTCATATGTTTCCTCCAATCTCTTCCACACCTCATTTGCTCTTTCACAATCCTTGATTTGCTCAAACACCTTAGAATCAATGGCATTGTATATGGTGTAGAGAGCCATTGTATTGCATTGTTTGTTGACCTTATCTTGGTTGGTGGGATCATCGGGATCAATGATAGCATAGTCATTCTCGGCCACTTCCCATACTTGATCATTGATTGAACCAAGATACATCATCATCTTTCTCTTTCAATAATCGTAGCATGTGCCATCAAAGAATGGTACTTTGCCCCCCACATGGTTGAACACAACTTGAGCCATAATTTGACACCGAGGTTGTTAAGCCTTTAATCAAACGGTGACCACGGCTCCGATACCACTTGAAAGGTCCTAATATGGCTAGAGGGGGGGTGAATAGCCTATTTAAAAAACTATAAACCAACTAGAGCAATTTGATTAGTATAACAAATAGCTAAATGCAAACTTACTCTAGCTCTACAAGGGTTGCAAGCCACCTATCCAACAATTCTAGTTGCTATGATCGCTAAACACACAATTTATTATGTTACTACTCACTAAGAGCTCTCACACTTGCTACACTAAAGAGCTCTACTAGATGAACTTAAAACAACAAAGCAAGCTCTCAATTCTAATTACATTAAAGTGCTTGCTACAACTAGTTTGCAAGAATATAAATGACTGAGTAGGGTGATTATACCACCGTGTAGAGGAGTGAACCAATCACAAGATGAATACTAAATCAATCACTGGGAGAATACCAAAAGCAAGAGACAACCAATTTTTCTCCCAAGGTTCACATGCTTGCCAACACGCTACGTCCCCGTTGTGTCAACCAACACTTGATGGTTCAGCGGCTAAGAGGTGTTGCATGAACCTCGACCACACAATTAGACACCGTAAGAACCTACCCACAAGTGAGGTAACTCAATGACACGAGCAATCCACTAGAGTTACCTTTCGGCGCTCTGCCGGGGAAGGTACAAATCCCCTCACAATCACCGGAGATGGCCACGAACAATCACCAACCCGTGCAATCCTCCTCTGCTACACCAAGCCATCTAGGTGGTGGCAACCACCAAGAGCAATAAGTGAATCCTATAGCAAAACACGAATACCAAGTGCCTCTAGATGCAATCCCTCAAGTAATGCACTTGGATTCTTTCCCAATCTCACAATGATGATGGATCAATGATGGAGATAAGTGGGAGGACTTTGGCTAAGCTCACAAGGTTGCTATGTCAATGCAAATGGCTAAGAGTGAACTTGAGCCGGCCATGGGGCTTAAATAGAAGCCCCCATAAAATAGAGTTGTTGGCTCAATTATTGGGCTGACTGCACATCAACCGGACGCGCTGCTCGAATGCACCGGACGCTACACCAGACGCACCGACTGTGAATACTGGACGTGTCCGGTAGGCCGACCGGACGTGTCCGATCGCTCCCAGACCGCCACATGTCTAGTTCAAACCAAAGTAGCCGTTGCAGCCCACACTGCCGACGACCGGACGCTCAGACCGAACGTAGAAATTGAAATGACCGTACGCTGAGCCGAAGTGTCCGGTCGAGTCCAGAGAATACCCAAGGTCGATTGGACATGTCTGTTAGAAACTAACCGAATGCTGAGCCTTAGCGTCCGGTCGAGTCCAATAAGCACCCATGGTCGATCGAACGCGTCCGGTCACTCCGGACCGGACGCAGCCAGCGTCCGATCAACTGTTTCACCGAACAACGACTTTGCTGATTCACACCGGACGCGTCCGGTGTGGCGACCGGACGTGTCCGGTCACTGAGTTCATCATCAATACCGGACGTGTCCGGTCACTCTGTGATTAGTGCGATTAACTCCTTTTTACCTCTATCTTCTTCACCCCTCCTCAAATGTGCCAACCACAAAGTGTATCACCTTATGCACATGTGTTAGCATATTTTCACAAATATTTTCAAGGGTGTTAGCACTCTACTAGATCATAAATGCATATGCAATGAGTTAGAGCATCTATTGGCACTTTGATAACCGCATTTCGATACGAGTTTCACCCCTCTTAATAGTACGACTATCAAACATAAATGTGATCACACTCGCTAAGTGTCTCGATCACTAAAACAAAGTGGCTCCCACAATTTTTACCTTTGCCTTGAGCATTTTGTTTTTCTCTTTCTTCTTTTCCAAGTTTAAGTATTTGATCATCACCATGCCATCACCATCGTCATGATCTTCACTATTACTTCATCACTTGGAGTAGTGCTACCTATCTCATAATCACTTTGATAAACTAGGTTAGCACTTAGGGTTTTATCAATTAACCAAAACCAAACTAGAGCTTTCACCGTCGTAGCACGCCTAGGTTGCCCGGCGTAACCACCTTATGCCGTCAGCCACCGTGTCGACGTGCACGGGGATTCCAGGGACCTGCCTGTGGTGAGGGCGAAAATAATCGAGGGCTTGGTTGCAAAGCCACTGGGATAGGAACAGTACATATGGTAGTCGTACTATTACCTTGAAGCTCGGGAGCTTCTCTGCAAAATCATCGTCGCACGCGGGCTCATTGGCACGCAAGGCTGCTAGGGTGAATGCTTGCCACCGGCTCTTTTTGTTTTCTAAAGCATTTTCTAATTTAGTTTCTAAGGTAAACTTATAAATTCAATATAAAATTGTGTAGTTAACCAAAAATTATGAAACCAATTTTGTTAGGTGCCTAAAATCATGATCTATCCGCTAGTATATTTTGTTCACATGGTTTTATAATATTTTCAGGAGTTATCTAATTAATTTGAGATGCTTACTATTGTAAGATATAAACTTGTAGGAATTTTTGAGATAAATTAGTGTCAGTGTTGGCTCTAAAACTTTCATAGTAAATTTCTCACATTATTAGGTGTTCACTGTAATTTTTGTAGCTCCATAATAATTAGTTTGCTAAGGTAGCTAAATGAGTTATAGTTGGAAAATATATATTTAATCCATAAAATGTCGAAACATCTTTGGGATTGTAGGACTAAAATATTTTTCTAGAGACAAAGCCTTACTTGATGACGTGAATACGTAGACTAGTATGTTAGTCATTAAAGCTAGCTCGTTAGCTTGCGGAGTGTAATCGTATTTTAAAGTTGCTGTTGTCGTTGATTATTTACATCTCTATGTTGCATCCACGTATATCATAATAGGAACAACGATGGATCATGGAGTCAACCGAAGTAGCGGAAAAGATGGTGCCTTGATGATCGTGACACCAATGGAATGCTAACATTTAGTTATATTTTGCCTAGGCAAGACCCGGTGCATAACCCCTATTATTCTGCACTTTATTTTATGCTTGTGCATTAAATTTTAAGGAGTTGAATGAAAACCACTTGCATATATATATCCTTATCCTATGAGTCCTACTAGTATGTCAGGATCGTGTAGGTTGTTATGCTATAGGACCCGATAGAAGTCAAGTGATTACCTGTCACTCGCGAGAGATAGGAAATATATTATTGTTGTTATTATATTACTATCACATGGAATATATATGAATGATAATTAGAGACCAGGCAGAATGGTACTTGGATTTGGACTTGGTTAGGCATTCAAGCGAGGCTCGGATTGCATTTGTTCCGCCTGTATCGATTGAGGACCGTCCGTTACTGTGGATAGTAGTTAGGTCACAAACTTATTATCCTGAGAACATACTTGCTTATGGGAGCGAGAAGGCTCATTACGCTATTGTCGTGGGTTCTGGCTCTTTCTAGACCAACTAATTGGAGGCGGGGAAAGGTGGAGGTCTAAGTACCATACTGAGACCGGGTCTCAAGTGTGGGGGCTTGGAGTCCAAGTTTGGACGGGGACCTGGACTCCGTGACAGAAATGGAATGGGTTGGTCTTGTTTGTGCCTAGGCTACAAACGGGGCGTGTGTTTCGGAGTACCCAGCTAAGATACATTGATTCGTGAATCGCTGTTTTTGTGAGACGGTACCGAGTTGGCTATGGTCTAGCACCATAGTAAGAACTAGAACTTGAAAGGTGATAAAATAATTCTGATTGCTTACCACCTGCTTGAAAGTAGCATAGGTGCTTATATAGAATGTTTAGTTAATGAACTAATGATGACTACTAATAAAAATTGAATATAAGGACGCACATTTAGTAATGCTTCCGCAGATGCAATAACCCACAAGACAAATAAGCCTTGCATATCTTTGAAGTCTTTTATTTTTCTCCTGTCGGGTAAGTCTTGCTGTGTACAATCGAGTACTCAGAGTTTTATTCCCCTTGTTGTCGGTGATTGGAGAATACATTGAGCTGACTCTTGTGTGTGGAAACCTCCTGGTAGGCTCAGAGAGGATTCCTTTCACGCTACGACCATAGTGCTTATTTATAACTCTCACTAAAAGTTTTTATAAGAAAAGATGTAAAATCTGCTAGCATCTCTTGTATAAAAATGTCCACTATGTTAATGCTCCACCATGTCATTAAATTAATCTTTACTTCCTCTGTATCCCTGATAACATTGTTATATTTCGCTGTTATAATCAATTGAGGTAATATTTTGTTACTGTAATAAAGTGATATAACAAATGGCTTAAGAATGTTGTAAGCTTTATTCTCTCATTTATGATCCTGATGAAAAAATATGGATTTTTGAGTTCTCTCTTAGGGTGTGCTCGACGGAACTACGAAGTTTAGTCCTCTCTTGAGTACTTAGTGTCTAATGGAAGACAAGTACTCCTATGAGGCATTAGATTAGGCGGTTCTGCCACAATCGCATGGAAAACAACCGGTATGGGACGAGGTACACCAAGCTGGCTGCACAAGGAGCCCAACCCAGATGGGGTACCTCATCTACTTGGAAGATAAGGCATAGCAATATGTATTTAGAAACCAACTCTATATTCTAGATTTCTTTGTAACAAACTTGGAAATCCACATGTAAACCGATTGGGACTCTATGTATAACCCTACCTCTGGACTATATAATGAGGGGTAGGGAGCCCCCGGTCGGTATCCAATATTTGCTAATAGCAACCTTAGGCAACTAGCTATTAGCAGCATCTCTTATAACTCGAGCATATGAGATAAAGAGATCTACTCCAAACTGGATGTATACCTGAACCAGTATAAATCTGTGACCTGTGTGCTACCCTTCTAATTTCCTATGCGTGATACGCTGATCTGTATTGGCAGAGCTAATAATTCCGGCACACCCAAGTTAAGTTCCTCAAATTCAATTTCGTGATTTATCTCTCTTTAATCATGTTTGGCTTAAATTCGAGGGGATTGAATATTCTATATAGACACCAGTCATTTTGGGGTGTAGTGGTTAGGAGACGAATACGTGAGGTTGCAGATTGCGGATTCGAGCCCTTGCACCCACACACGCATGTGGGAATGACTTGTGACTGGCAACAACGTGCCCGTGTGAGGCTGCTTGGGGTCTCCATGAGCCACTTCTACAATCTCCATATCTAAAGGCGGCTCCTGTTCCAACGGCTCCTAAAAATCTGATTTATAGAAATAGAAAATTATAGGCGGCTAGACCATCCACCTTTATTGATGCTTTTCACCTGCCTCTACAAATCATTAACGTAGTAGTGACGACCCCAGCCACTGCCGCTCGAATCGATTTTGCTACATTGGAGCTCGCCTGTGTTGGAGGTCGATTCAGTTGTGTCGACGGAGCTTGCTCGCACTGGTACCACCCACGGCTCGGCACGTGAAGAGAAGACGGCGTGTGACACGTGAACGAGGGGCGAACTCGTCCGCATATTTTTTGGGGACAATATCTGACGAGAATGCTCTCTCTCAAGGATGATCTCGTCTCTTCTGATCTCCTCCAACCAAAGAACAGATAAGGATTGTCCCATCCCGTCCTCACAACCCTCGGAACCAAACGGCACCTTAGTTTCTCTCATCAGGAGATGTGAGAGGTTGGAGGTAGACGACGATGGATGGGAGGCATGGTGTGAGAGAGATGGCACCACCAGCTGACCTGATCAGCTGATCTGACCTGCCACAGCACAGCTGCCGGCCTCACAGCAAAGGCAACAAGAGGAGGGGATCGGATCGGAGGCTGTGGGCTGTGGCTCAGCTGGGTGGCATTCGCACTAGCTTGTTGCTAGGTGCAATTCGTACGCTAGCTGGAAACTAAGCTGAGACGACAGGGACTACACTACGTATTATATACTCGAGGTGGACGTCGGCATCATGGATATTAATTGCAAGGTTCTAGGTTGTTTGCTAGACACATCATGCACCGTGTTTCCTGCTAATGCGGACCGTAACTCATATGCACTACACATGCAAGACGACACTGTTAGCAACCCGATTGCACAGCCCCAATCAATTACTGATAACTAGTCCGATACAATCTGAAAAAGGAGTTTGGGAAGGCAGCGAGGACGAGATCGAGGAAGTAAACTAGAAGTAGTACATCTAGGGAAGAAGATAAGCAGCAGCAGTAGGGAAATCTGGGTACAGAAGAGGGGAGATACTTGAGGAAGAAGAAGAACAGTAAATAAACTAAGAGAAGGTTTTTTTATATTTGTTCGATGTCCCGTTGGCCTGCTCTCGGTTCCCTTTTGTAGCTGCTGGATGGACAGCCTGTCTCGGGCCCACTAAGCATCCACTCCTAACATTCCCCACCGCTTGAAATACGGCTTGCCCTCAAGCCGCGGCACTGATCTTTGAACGTGGAGGCCGGGCTATTCACCCTTGGAGATGAACGCGATAGCCAGGGTTGCTGAGGAAGGCAAACGCGCACATGTTGCGGTTCGAATGGAATGATCGGTGTCGGGGCTGAAGCTGCTGTTGTAAACGCCACGGAGATGTTGCATCGGCTGCCATGGCGTGCTCGAGCAGCAGCAGGACCCCGAAGACGCGTCCATGTACAGCTCGCCATTTCCAGCCTGCAGTGTCCATCCGTCCCTCCGCCGGGAGCTCCAGCATGACGCCCTCCTTGCTGTGCAGAGCGCCGGAGGCCTTGCCGAGCTATAGCGTGCGCTGGTCCGAGACGAGTGCCAGCAGCAGGACCCCGAAGCCAGAAACGGATTGACTTCTCCGATAGCGGTGTCGATGAGATGTACTCGGGAGCGAGGTGCTCGTCCAGCAGCACGGTGGCGGCCTTGTCGTCGCGGCGGAGGATCTTGGGGATGCGCTGCTCGTGCAGGTGGCGGTTTAAGCCGATGCTAATCATCTCGATCTCCTCAACGGCAGCTGGAACACGCCGCTGTGCACCAACGCTGTTGACGGGGTCGCCGCTGTTCACGAACACGGAGCCCTCCAAGCAGTCGAACGTTGCGTCGGGGGGCTGTATCAATAGCAATATCACGAGGAGGCACTTGCCGGAGGCAGTGCAGACACCGACGAGGCGGAGCAGCTTGTTGTCCTGGCGTCTCCTGAGGCTGCGGCCCTCGAAGTGTCCAGCCAGAGTCCACGAGGTGGCGCCGCAGGTGGTGCGGCACGCGAAGTCGAGACGGATGACGACGACGGCGTCGACGCGGCCGACCATGCATGTGATGCAGAACTTGCCCTCCATCTCGCCGAGTTCCGAGGTGGGCCACTGCATCATCTTGGCTGGTGCGGGGACGAGGTCGGCGCAGCACGAGACGGGCTCGTAGCAGAGGAACGGGCCCATGGTGGAACGCTCGGAGTCAGCGTTGAGGAGCAGCTCGGCGTGGAAGTGGGCCAGCTCGATGGAATCCGCCACGAACTCGACGGCGTGCTGGGTCGCAGACCGGTTCTGTCACGCAGTGACGGCGGGGTCGTCGAGGACGGAGGCGGCGCGGGCATGCACGGGTCCATTCCCCCGCAGCAGGAGCGACGAGGAGGCCTCCCCGTGGCGGGCGAGGACATCCTTCATGATGCGTGCGAACGCGTCCGCAGGGACGGCGCTCGCGTCATCGATGATGGAGTGGTGGAAGCCCAGCTCTTCCTCGTTGGCGAAGACGGCGACGGCGTCGACAGGGACGAGCGCGGCGTAGGCGGCGCCTGCCTCGCGGTGCGCGACGTCGATGTAGGCGAGGAGCGTGGGGATCGCGGTGATGGAGAGTGCCCCGCCCGCGGCGACCTCCGCGACGCGTATGAGGAAGGTCGGGAAGAGGTGGACACGACAGAGCAGGTCGCCGAGGAGTTCAGTGAAGAAGTAGAACTTGCTGACGCTGGGACCGACCACGCAGGCGTGCTCGAGCCGGTCCATGTTGCTCTCTGCGACCTGACAGAGGTTCTCGTAGGCCGTGGTCTTCAGCAGCTCGGCGTAGGCAGAGAGGTTGCAGAGCTCGAGCGTGGTCATGTAGGACACCGGGGCCAGCCCATGGTTGTCGTCCTTCCAGCAGAGCATCTCCTCGTCGGCTGAGCAAATCGTCGAACATGTGGCCTGCCCTGACCCCACAACCATCTCCCAAACCAGCAGCCCACCACCTGCAGCGCCTACAGCATCGGTGCAGAGCGCAGCAGCTGCCACGGGTGCCTAGCCATCGAGACCGACAGCTCGATAGAGCGTCATGTCGAAGTGGGCGACATTGGACTCAGGGTCGTCGTCGAAGGAGCCATCGTAGCCACCGAGTGGGGTGTCATGGAGCACGCACTTGACGGGGCTGAGGCGGGCACAGAGGAGCGTGTCTAGGGGAGCGGCGTAGATGGCGGTGGCGTGCAGCTCGGACTGCCCCACAGCGGCGGAGTTGGCCACGAGGAGCTGCTCCAGCTCGGCGCGTACAACAAGGAACCCGAAGCTCTCGGCCTCCTGCTGTGCGGTCTGCTTCGTCTCGACAACCAGCGTGAACTCTAGCCCGTAGGAGCCAACGTGGCCACCGAACGGGATGGCGCGGAACGCGTACTCGCTCGTCGGGGCTGAGGTGGAAGTCTAGCATCCGCTTCGGCTCCACCTTGAGTTCCGAGATGCGGCGGACGGTTGCCTCCGGCAGCCCCTTGGGGATGGAGAAGGACTCAAAGCCGAACACGAACCCGTACTTGTACGCCCCCTTAAGAAACTTTGGCCACGAGTCCACCTCATCCTCCGCCGCAGCAGCCTGGGCAACATCAGATACAGCTCCTAGAGCTCTTGAATCTGGTGCTTGTACTCTTCTAGGGAAGTCGCCACGAGCACGTTCTCCCTGAAGGGTGTGACGCAGGCGAACACGTCGGGGTCGGTGGAGGTGTTCTCAGGCGCCGCAGCATCAACGGCAAGCTACTCTAGGCAGGCGAGGTCAGACTCGAGCACAGAGCTGAGGCATGACAACTTGGGGCCACGGGGCAGCGCGATGGTGACCTTCGGGACGACGTCGAGCAGCGCGGTGGGGACGTTGGAGGTGAGGCCGTGCTCATTGCGAATCTGGTCGGAGCCGAAGATGTCGATGGCAGAGAGGTCGAGGTCGCGCTCCTCTGGGTCATGGGCAAGCTGCTCGAAATAGCCTACCCCAGTTGTCGGTGACCACCATGGCATCGATCTGCTTGGGGGCACCGATGCGGATGTTCTTGGCAGCATTGAAAGGTCCTAATGGCTGGAGGTAATGGGAACGGGGATCCCGATCTTCCGTCAGGTGATGGTAACTATCGTTGTGGCGGAGAATGACATACCGATCCGACTTCAGATCGAAAGATCGAACTTTACAATCTTAGCACCACAGCTCCTCTGGTTATCAACCAAGTCACGGACCAGGTTGACCTCACCAAGAAGGCTAATCCCTGCCTGCGCAACACAAACCAGAATGATTATCTCACGAAGTTGGGGTCTCACGAACCGATAAACAGCAAAACTGTTCTTCACAGAATAATCTAAGCAAAACACAAACCAGAATGACGGCGGCGGCGTATGATTATAAAGGTCTTAGGGTCATCGCCTACCCTGGACGCGCCCTCTAATGGGCCCAAACACGATACATGGTCCAACGGACCAAAAGACAGTGTCACAGCACCCTGGCATATTCTGGACGCTGACTTGTTTCGATGATTCCCGTTGATTCTGAAGGGCTTTTGACGTGAGACCACTTGTATTGGCTTCCTTATCAAATTAGATTTCCATCCATATATGGATCGTCGAAAACGGAGTCCGGATGCGTCCTGGGTGACCAATTTAAGGCAGACTGGTCCTGGAGGCCGATGCAGACTCGAAATCATATTGGACTGGGCCTCCAGTTCATGTTGGACGTCCTTGCTGGTCATCATCACCTCCTCCACGTCCTCTTAGTCCCTATTGACCCTCTCCAATGTTTCTAAGTAAGATAACATCATTAGGTAGTAGTCTATTCTCAAAAGTATGAAAAGGATTGTTTAAGAACGAGCTCACCTCTAAATTGAGTTGACGCATTCGAGCCCGAGTCATTAGACCTTGCATGACGGTTGGAGGATCAGCTGGTACATCCGAATGAGTGATGTCCGAAGGAGTGATGTCCTCATCATCCCCCCTCTTGAATTGGAGTCGTCCTCGACTCAAGCTCATCTTCTTCTCCCAAATAAGGTTTCAAATCTGCAATGTTAAATGTGGGACTAACCCCGAACTCAGGTGGCAACTCAAGTTTGTATGCATTATCATTTATTTTCTCAATAATCTTATAAGGACCAGCTGCTCTTGGCATTAATTTAGACTTACGCAGCTCAGAAAATCTATCTTTTCTCAAATGTAACCAAACCAAATCACCCGATTCAAGTTTAATCTCTTTTCTACCTTTACTACCAGCAATTCTATACTTTTTATTCATTCTTTCAATATTTACTTTAGTTGTTTCATACAACTTACGAATAAAATCAGCACGCTCTCTAGTATCACTATGTATTCTCTCAGTGGTAGGTAAAGGCAAAAGATCAATAGGAGCACGGGGGTTAAAACCATACACTACCTGAAAAGGACTTACCTTGGTGGTTGAATGTTCCACCCTGTTATATACAAACTCCACATGCGGCAAACACTCTTCCCACATCTTTAAATTGTGCTTCAAAATTGCTCTCAACATGGTAGACAATGTTCTATTCACAACCTCAGTTTGCCCATCAGTTTGGAGATGACTTGTTGTAGAAAACAGCAGCTTGATCCCCAATTTATTCCACAACGTACGCTAAAAATGACTCAAGAATTTTGCATCGCGATCTGAAACAATAGTAGAAGGCATACCATGCAAGCGAACAATTTCTTAAAAGAAAAGGTTAGCAATATGAATAGCATCGTCACTCTTATGACAAGGAATAAAATGTGCCATCTTAGAAAAACGATCAACCACCACAAAAATACTATCCCTCCCCCTCTTAGTCCTTGGCAAACCCAATACAAAGTCCATAGATATATCAGCCCAAGGAGTAGAAGGAACAGGAAGAGGCATATACAAACCATGTTTCCAAGTTTCTAGCATGTCATCTCGCATAAAAATTTCAGCAAGCATGTAGACTCCATGATCCGAATGCACATGATGTATGTCAACACTATCCTACAAAAGATTAGAACTAACCAAAGACAATGCAGGAATAGATGGTCGAGCAGACATAGGTAGCAACCAACAATGCCCCCCTTCTTGGAAGTGAAGTTGTTTCTTTGAGGAACATGAGAAAATATTTGTATTATTATGGCAGCCCTCTAAACAATCATAATCTTGTACAACAAAAGGAGAATTCATATTATTATGAATGTATAATCGATGTATCATATATTGTCCCTTATTGTTATATCTGCCAATAACATGATATGTGTGTTTAGAAAACCAAGGCAAATTAGCATATTTAAAAAGACTCTCCTCCAAACAATTTAGGTTACACAAAACATTAAATTCAATGTAACCCAAAGTATGTAAAGAAGACAACAGTTTGAACTTATCAGTTTTAGTAGCAATATGAATAACATGTTTATTTTCAGCACAAGTGACTGGTTCCAAAACATGTAAAACTGAAGCATTATCAACCAATTCATCTTTATCACAAGGAACTTTAAACAAATTATCATGGGACAGAGATAAATTAAGAGAGGGTTCCACTAACAATTGCTCTATGACAGCATGGTTTGTGGAAAAATTTAGTACATTAAGACAATTTTCACCTTCCGTGAGTGTAGGACCATGGACATTACCTGTGTTCTCAGCAGAAGTAATAGGTGCATTGTGAAGTGATGGTTCTGAATTTGCATATAAGGTTGTGAGCTCCTCATTTTCTTCCATGTCATCCTCTCGCTTATGGACATTATCCTGCAGAAGGTTAGTCATAGCAAGAGGAATAACAACAGACTCTTCCTCTAAATGGTATACCTCATCATATTAAGTCAAAACAGGAGGTGGATTAACAAAGGTTTCTCGCATAACGAGTTTCATATCATTCCAAGTTTGAGGTTTATCAGAAGGATCTAAAGACTCTCACCAAGATAAAGCAGAATGTCGCAAAATACTAGCTGCATTTTTTACCTTCCTCCTTGGACACATAGAGCGGGTAGCAAATATGTTATCTATGCCAATTTTCCACTCCATGTACGCATCAGCACATATACCATAATAAGTTGGTGGATACGAACAACCTGTCATTGTTAGAAGACAACAAAAGACAACACAAAAGTATTATCCCTATCAAATGACTACGTGGTTGTAGTGGTGTTACTTTTCACAGCAAGTGGAAGCATCTTTCCAAGCTCTTACAAAGTTCTTACCAACGCAAGCAGGGGACGGTACAACCGGCGGCTGGTTCATGATACCTGTGAGGCAGTGGTACCGAGATTGCAAGGGCCTTTATCTGTACTGATCTGAAATATATATGTGGAGCTTGAGAGGCTTAAAATATGGTAGCAAGGAATAGCAATAATTTAATTCAGAAATTACAAGATTGAAAAGTAGTCCCAAGCTAGTCTATGTTGTCGGCCTAAACTCATCCCGGACCTAGTTCAAGAAAGCAATAGTAGAGCTCGGCACAAAGACTCAAAGGGTGCAAGCACTTCTAAATTGTTTTTTTTTCACTTTCATTTTTTTTCTTGCTCTTTTTTTTCTTTTCTCTCTTTTTTGGTGCGCCTTTTTCTTTTATTTTCTTTTCTTTTCTTTTGCACCTTCTGCCTTTTGCTTTTTTTTCCTTTAATCAGAATGTGCCGCAAAATAATATTTCAAGATACAACTTGCTGTGACCAAAAACTAGAGCGATTGAGCTAGGCACATCCACAGCAGCAGCAAGTTCTTTGGTGCTGATCAAGGAAAACTTAGAAGAAACCTCTTCCTTCTATAACACGCTGACTTTTTTTTAGCAGCCTGAAAAAAAACAAAGCAAGCTAGACCAGTTCTAATGGCGCACACAACACCAGAACGTGTTGTAGAAAAAAGACCAAGGCATGCACTAAAACAAATGAACTATCGTGACACTCTTGGAGATTTAAAACTTAGGCCTTCCAAATAAACTAGGATTACTTTCTATGAAGGCACGTGACACAAACAAAAACCTATTTGGAAACTTACAGGGATCTTCTATTCTCGGAAACAAGACCAACATGGAAACCACCGTTCCATCACAAGAACAGAAGATGAAACACAAACTGACAATCAGATTCACGCTAAAAAAAGAACTAGACCAAGACTCAATTAAACCAATGAACACGAGGACCTACGAGGGACAACGGTTCAATAAAGCAAACTGAAGTTAAAAAAATTGCAATAGCACAACGGGTGATGGGATATGAGAAAAAACAACGATGAACACAAATATTTTTTGGGGCAATTTTCTGGATTTATAGGACAAAAACAAAACAAAACTAGGGTAATGATAAACCTGACGGTAATACCTGAAGCTCTGATTACCACTTAATGGGAACGGGGATCCCGATCTTCCATCAGGTGATGGTAACTATCGTTGTGGCAGAGAATGACACAACGATCTGGCTTCAGATCGAAAGATCAAATCCTGCAATCTTAGTACCACAGCTCCTCTGGTTATCAACCAAGTCACGGACCAGGTTGACCTCACCAAGAAGGCTAATCCCTACCTGCGCAACGAAGAACACAAGCAAGAATAAGAAAGAACGCAACCAAATTGCAGATGAATGATTATCTCATGAAGTTGGGGTCTCACAAACCGATGAACGGCAAAACTGTTCTTCACAGAATAATCTAAGCAAAACCCAAACCCTAATGACGGCAGCGGCGTATGATTATAAAGGTCTTAGGGTCGTCGCCTACCCTGGACGCGCCCCTAATGGGCCCAAACACGATACACGGTCCAACGGACCAAAAGACAGTGTCATAGCACCCTGACAGATTCTGGATGCTGACTTGTTTTGACGATTCCCATTGATTCTGAAGGGCTTTTAATGTAAAACCACATGGATTGGCTTCCTTATCAAATTATCTTTCCATCCATATGTTGATCATCGAAAATGGAGTCCGGATGCGTCCTGGGTGACCAGTTTAAGACAGACTGGTCCTAGAGGCCGAGGCAGACTCGAAATCATGTTGGACTGGGCCTCCGGTTCGTGTTGGACGTCCTTGCTGGTCATCATCACCTCCTCCACGTCCTCTTAGTCTCTCTTGATGCTCTCCAATGTTCCTAAGAAGATAACATCATTAGGTAGTAGTCTATTCTCAAAAGTATGAAAATGATTGCTTAAGAACGAGCTCACGTCTAAATTGAGTTGACGCATTCGAGCCTGGGTCATTGGACCTTGCATGACGGTTGGAGGATCAACTGGTACATCCGAAGGAGTGATGTCCGAAGGAGTGATGTCCTCATCAAGAGGAAGGTGAATAGTCTATTAAAAATTCTACAACAACACTAAGTCAAGTGGTTAGACAATTATGAGGCGAAGCGAATGTTGCGCTAGCCTACTAAAAATACAAGCCACCTAACCATAATTCTAGTTGCTATAGTCTCTATGTCACACACAAGGCTAGGTCACTACCACTGTTAGTGAGCTCTCAAAGACTAACTAAAGAGTCTCACTAACCAAATTAGACAAGACACAAGCTAGCTCTCAAAACTAATTACACTAAAGAGCTTAACTACACTAGGAATGCAAATACACAAGAGAGGTAGCGAGTTATACCGCCGTGGCAAGAGATGATCAATCAATCACAATGAATACCAATGAAATCTTCAGAGACAAGATGACACAATGATTTTTCACCGAGGTTCACTTGCTTGCCGGCAAGCTAGTCCTCGTTGTGGCGATTTACTCACTTGGAGGTTCACACGCTAATAGGCATCATACGCTTAACCCACAATCGGGTGCTGCACAACCAACACAAGATGAGGATCCACTGGTCACGAGTAATCCACTAGAGTACCTTTTGGCTCTCCACTGGGGAAAGGTCAAGAACCCCTCTGAAAGGATCAAGATGCCCAAGAGGGGGGTGAATTGGGCTAATTCTAAATTTCTTTCAATAATTAAACCCTACGGTTAGCCTAATTAACCCCTTTGTGCCTAAAAAGTGTTTCTATTGATCTAACGCACAAAAATTTAGCACCCTATGTTCCAATCATACTCTAGCATGGCAATTCTATGAAAGTAAAGACAAGAATTGAATTGCTCAAGGTAAATGCTTAAAGTAAATAGAAAAGGAGGAATGCGGTGATGTTTTGCTGAGGTATCGGAGAGTTGCCACTCCCCACTAGTCCTCGTTAGAGCACCCGCGTGTGGGTGTAGCTCCCCCTTGATCCGTGCAAGGATCAAGTGCTCTCTACGGGTTGATTCTTTGACACTCTGTTGCGGTGAATCACCCACAACCGCTCACAACTTGAGTTGGGTCATCCACAAACTCTGTCGGATGATCACCAAGCTCCCAATCACCACCAAGCCTTCTAGGTGATGGCGATCATTAAGAGTAACAAGCATGAACTCTCACTTGACCACGACAAGCCTAATGAGAAGAGTGGATGCACACTTTGCCACTCTTGCTTTCACTAATGAGGCCTCTCTCTTGGATTCTCAAATCTTAATCACCTTACTAGGACCTTGCTCTTCTTGGCACTATCAAGGGTGTTTCTTAGCTGTTGGAATGAGCAAAAGTAATCCCTTGAGTGAATAGAGGAAGTATTTATAACCCCTCATTCAAAATGAACCGTTATGTGCCTCTGCGGGGTGACCGGACGCTCCGGTCAGACGCTCCGGTCAGTTCACCCTGACTCCCAGCGTTTAAGTTGTGACCGGACGCTGGACAGCGTCCCGTCAGCACTGACCGGACGCGTCCGGTCACGATTTTCCTTCTCTAGAACCTTACTGATGTTGACCGGACTCTGGAACCCCAGCGTTCGGTCACTTTGCTGCTCAGCATCCGGTCAGTAGCCGGAACCTGATCAGTGTCCGGTCAACACTGACCGGACACATCCGATCAGGATTCTCCCTCTCTGGGACCTTACTGGATTCGACCGGACGCTGGGACCCAGCGTCCGGTCACTCACCTCTCAGTGTCCGGTCACTTCCAAACGATTTCACCTTGATCAAATGAACTGACCGGACTCTGCGCCAGCGTCCGGTCACATAGGAACCAGCGTCCGGTCAGCATTTGACCCTCCATTCACTTCCAACTCGCAATCATATGTGAATAAAGTTTGCTCCAATTGATCTAAGGGATTTTTAGGAGCTACCTAGTGCCAGATTTGATAAGTGTGCACCACACCTAACCCACTAGACTCACCTAGGTCAAGCTACCTGTCCATACCCCCCTTACTAGTACGGCCAAAGGAAAAATAAAGTCCTAAACTACTTTAAGTGTCTCTTCAACACCAAATGACACTTAGAGCTAGTCCATCCTTAACCTTGTCGTCCATCCTTTGAAAACTGAAATGATATCCATCGTAGGGGCATGACCACCATGATTGCCCAATCAATTTCCATTATCGTGACCTAACTTAATTGCCTCTGCAAAACACACGTTAGTCACAGTAATCTTATATTGTCATTAATCACCGAAACCCAACTAGGGGCCTAGATGCTTTCACCCTCAAATCACCACGATCGGAGCCAGAGACAATCAGCTTCCCCGCTCGATGATCCTTGCTGCACCAAGCCGTCTAGGTGGTGGCAACCACCAAGAGTAACAAGTGAAAACCACAGTGAAACACAATCACCAAGTGCCTCTAGATGCAATCACTCAAAGCAATGCACTTGGATGCTCTCAAATCTCACTAGATGATGATCCAATCAAGCAAGGTGAGTTAGAGAGTGTTGGCTATGCTCACTAGGATGTATACTCAATACAAATAGCCAAGAGAGTGAGCAAGAACTGGCCATGAGGCTAAAATAATAGAAGCCCTCACAAAATAGAGCCGTTGGGCACCACGGGTAGCTCACTGCGGGTCGACCAGACGCGCTGGTCAGAGATGACCAAACGCACGCCACCAGATTCCAGTCACCCGATGAGCGCCACGTGGCCCTGCCTTCAAACGCTAGCTGCAGATCTCCAATGGCTACATGTCTGCGCCCATGCGGTTAAAGAGCGACCGGATGCATCGATGAGGCGATCGGTCACACACGCCCAGGCCCACGAAGCCAATAACCGGACACGCTGCTCTACCGACCAGACTCTCCACTACGCCGCATCAGGTCACTTCCAAAGATAATCCAGAGCCACTTTTTCTTGATTGGATGCATCAGATCAACTGCGGCCGGACGCATGGCAGCGTCCGATCCGCTCTTGCTTCTCTCTGTGCGCCACGACTACTTGCATCAGCGTACATCACTGCCGATCGGACACACACCGCCGCGTTCGATCACTCTGTCAACCAAAGTCCGGTCATCAAGACCGAGGCCATGCTACTTCTCCACCATTGACCGGATGCATTGGTCCAGAGTCCAGTCCTACGTCCGGTCACGAGAAACAGCGCCTCCTCTTCACCAATTTCTCCACCCTTGCTCAAAAGTACTAACCACCAAGTGTATCACCTTGTGCACATGTGTTAGCAAGTTTTCACAAACATTTTCAAGGGTGTTAGCACTCACTAAAATCTAAATGCATATACAATGAGTTAGAATATCTAGTGGCACTTTGATAACCACATTTCACGATGAGTTTTACCACTCTTAATAGTATGACTATCTATCCTAAATGTGATCACACCCACTAGGTGTCTTGATCACCAAAACAAAATGGCCCTATGGATATCACCTTTGCCTTGAGCCCATTTTGTTTTTCTCTTTTTTTATTTTCCAAGCCCGAGCACTTGATCATCACCATGACCATCATCGTCATCATGATCATCACCATTTGCTCCACCACTTAGAATGTGCTACCTTATCTCATGATCACTTAGAGCTATGGGTTAGCACTTAGTGTTTCATCAAATTCACCAAAACTAAACTAGAGCGCTTTCAGGCATCCTGCTGCTCCCGCGTGGCCAGGAGCTCGGCGACGCGCCGGTCCCAACGAGCATCGAACTCATTGAACCTCCTGTGGATCTCAGCGAAGGCAAGCTTGATTTCTTCGAGGAGGAGCTGGGAAGAAGGAGAGATCACAGAAGAGGAATTCATAGCGCTAGGAACCGAAAATCGATGGTTCTGATACCAATTGTTAGCAACCCGATTGCACATCCCCAATCAATTACTGATAACTGGTGTGATACAATTTGAGAAAGGAGTTTGGGAAGGCAGTGAGCATAAGATCGAGGAAGTAGACTAGAAGTAGTACATCTAGGGAAGAAGATAAGCAGCAGCAGTAGGGAAATCTGGGTACAGAAGAGGGAGATACTTGAGGAGGAAAGAAGAACAGTAAATAAACTAAGGGAAGGTTTCTAATATTTGTTCGATGCCCCCGTTGGCCTGCTCTCGGTTCCCTTTTGTAGCTGCTGGATGGACAACCTATCTCGGGCCCACTAGGCAGCCACTCCTAACAGACACCTTCTCTTGTTGCCATGCCGGCATGGCATGATAATCCTTTTTCTTGGCACAAACACGGCGTATGGTCCAGCGGCCCGTTTTCATTCAATACCGTACCAGCCCCAGCCCCTAAAGAAGGCACTCGGTGATACTATGTTAATCTCTTTGGGTTTTAATTGAGCTGAGAGATGAGATCGATCGTGTGTTTCAGAGCTACTGTAAGGGCTCGTTCGGTTACAGCCGTTCCGGCTAGGAATGAATCCTCGTGAAGGTGGTCTATACATATTACAATAGTGTTTCTGGCCGGAATCGAATGATTCCATGACGTGATTCCCTGGAAACCGAACGTAGCCTGTGGACAAGAATGTATACTAGCATGTCTTTCCAAAACTAGTCCATTCTAAACTATAAGTCGCTTTGATTTTTATTGGTATGTTCAATTTGATATGTATCTAGACATATGTTATATCTAGATGCATAGTAAATTGGATGTACAAAAAAAAGTCAAAACGACTTATAATTTGGAACATAGTAAATGCCAACATATTTTGTTCACAAAAGACACGTATATGTATGTATAATAAAAGTCAAAAGCAAGAACTTGTACGTTAGAAAAGTTAAACCTGATTTATAATTAGTTTGAAACGTAGCATGCATCAATAATCTATCTATACACGCTTCATTACATGCATACACTATATATATTACTGATGCCCATATATATACGAGTATATATACAATACATCTCACGGACGCTCTCGATCTCTGCCTGGCCGAAAGAGGTAGCTATCTATCGCACATTAGGAGGAACGAGCAGCTGGGGCAGCTGCGGGCAGTCGAAGGGGTCGTCGTGCGGCAGCAGTTCGGCGGTGCGCAGGCCGGTGAAGAGCATGAGGGCGAGGGTGACTGCCACGGACAGCACGGCGAGCGCCAGCATCAGCGCGTTGGCCGCCGCCTGCCGCACCTCCCGCGCGTACTCCGCGGACGCCAGCGCGAGTAGCGTCAGCGGGAACGAGTAGGCCCACCACGCCACGCTGAAGCGACGCATCGCACGCTTGAACAGCGTCGGCCGGGAAACCTGCATGCACGCATGCATATCATCAGTGAAGTTCATATAATCACCGTACCACACAGTATGGAAAGAAAAGTGTAGTACGCTGTAGCCACCTCCATTTACGATAATTTTATATACTAATTTACGATAATGCCAATACATATTTACGATAGTTGGGTTACTATAACACATGAAGATATTTACCATAACGTTATAGTAAACCACTTAGTATGGAGTTACTATAATCTCGTAAATTAACATAGTAATTATCGTAACTCAAAGTTGCTACAGAATAAGTTATTTTGTAGTCAGGAGTATATATATATATATATATATATATATATATATATATATATATATATATATATATATATATATATATATATATATATATATATATATATATATATATATATATAGACACACAGAGAGAGAGAGAGAGAGAGCATGCATGATCCAGTAATATAATTCCAACGTGCAATGCATGAGTGGCTGCCTGCCTGCTTGTAGTCGTTGTACGTAAGAAAAAGATATGCATGCATCGTCTATATATCCCACATTCCCTTCCCTGCTTCCCACAGGGATCGATCATATTCATATCATCGTAAGGGGATCGGAGGACAAGGTATCTTTTAATTTGTCTCCGCCCACCATTACCAACGAGAATAATAGTATTATATCTATCTACTAGTGATCTAGTGCACGCGCACTATCTAGCACTTGTTCTAATTTTCGGACTAATAAAACAAGTGTGTGCGCAACCCAATTTCATCATATATATACTTTCATTCAAGCAAAAATTATTATGCATAAAATTAAATAAAACAAGAAGAGAAATAAACGACGACGTACGAGGGACGCGAAGAGGAAGAGGGAGAGGAAGAAGAGCATTTTGCAGCAGGTGTCGAAGGAGGCGGATATGGCGCCCCAGGCGAGCGACGCCATGCTGGGCGCAGCGAAGAAGAGGAAGAAGACCGGGCGCAGCACGGCCGGCAGCGAGTCGGATCCGAGGAACCTCTGGTAGAGCGTGACGAAGAGCACGAGGTAGTGCGCGGCGCCGACGGCGAAGATGGCGACTGCGCCATCGTGCCAGCCCATCCTGGCGGCCGCCCTGGCCGTGACGAGGTTGCCGATGACGGTGATATGGCTGGCCGGGTTGGCCACCATGGAGAGGAACTTCCGTCCGCGCGTGAACCACTGCCCGTAGACCTTGACGTCCAGCGCGAGGATGGGCAGCGAGAAGGCCCACCACAGCAGGTGGTAGGGCGGCGCGCTGGGGCGCAGGAACAGGAACGGCGCCGACTGCAGCAGCAGCAGACAGGAGATCCAGGGCGCGAACAGGTAGTTCATGGCCACGTGGTGCCGGAACTCGGCGCGCACGGCGGGGAAGCGGAGCAGGCAGCGCGCGGCGTAGAGCGCGGCGAGCGCGAGCAGGGCCAACAGCGCCAGCGACCAAAGGAGAAGGAACGCCACGGAGGGCAGCAGGGGCAGCAGGGGCCCGTGCCCGCTGGAGGAGGAGGAGGAGGAGACGACGGCGGCGGAGTCGCTGATGAGCGTGCGCCACAGCAGCGCCTGCCCGCTGAGCGCCAGGCTGATGCGGAAGTAGCCGGCGTGGAAACGCGTCAGCATGTCCCACTCCCACCGCCGGAGTAAGTTGTTGCTGCCGTGGCTGCTGGTGGCCTTCTTGCTGCTAGCAGCTGTATTATTGTTGCTAGTACTGCCGCCGTCGTGGGGTTTAAGGGAGGAAGAGGATGACGCGGTGGTTTCCACCACCAATTCCATTTACTAACTTGATTAGCTTGCTAGCTGATCGACCAACTCTATCGATCGTCTGCTTAATTATGAGCTTGCTTCTTGCAGCTAGCTACCTCTCTCTAGTCTCTACCTGCAGGGGGTTATTGGTGGTTATCTCGATCGATCGGTATTTATAGGCCGATCCATCGAGCAGCAGGTCCAGTCCAGCTAGGTTGGGATTTGGGAATAAGCTAAGCACTGCACCGTACTACACAGGATGTACGTCCGTCCTAGCTAATTAAGCTAAGCTAGGTCCATTGAGCAACTGGGGTTACTTAACTCCTTCCTGGACCTGGAGTATATATAGTATATTCTTATTCTCCAAGCAAAGCAAGCAAGTAGTAGCTATATATATATCCTGATGCTCCACCGGATCGGAGGTGAGTGCTCTTGACCGGTTCGTTCGTTCCAGTCCACTGGCGGGCCGGCCTGTGGGTACATGTGGGTGAGGCCGTAACTGGGGCAGGCAGGCGCTGCCAGTTTCTCGCCGATAGCAGTAGGACGAAAACGGTACGAAAATATTCTCGTATTCTATATTTAATTGAATCGAATTCGTATTTTTAGATAAATTCGAAACATCAAAATCAAAATCGGAACGAAAACGGTTTTGAAATTTTTTCGACTGTTTCTACATTTCTACTTTTACAAATCGGAATATCCCGAATTCGAAATTCGGTTTAAACCAAATTTGGTCCATTAGAAGTCCAGCCTTAGAAAAATTGTATCTTTTTCATATGATCTCGGTTGAAGATAATTTTTATATGAAAATTGTAGCTCTCGACGAGATCTACAACTTTCTAGTTTTTAGTTTTTTCATTTAAGGTCTTTAAGATATTTAAAAATAAATAAATAAAATTTCAACGGTATATTAATCACGTACCAGCGCTGATTGCCATTAGAAAAATCATATCTTTCTTACGTGGTGTCGAATGGAGGTACTTTTTAAGAAAGTTGTAGGGCTTGTTAATTATTATTCACTCATTAATTGTTATGCACTTGGTCTTTTGGGTCAATATTCCAATATTGATTTTTTGTATACTGACCGTGTTCGACATAATTCCGCTCGAATTAGTTTATTTTTGAAATTCTCGATATTCCGTAGTTCGTGTTCGTTTTCATGTCTGGCTTTACCACTTTTGTTTTCGTTTTCGTATTCAAATGTAGAAGTAGAAAACGGTTGAGTGGTTTTTCGACCGTTTTCATCCTGGATAGCAGCAGCTATATATTCCTCTGTAGGAGTGTTTTTTTTTCCTGGAAAAACGGTAGCTAGCTCAACAAAAAAAGGTGTGTGAACCGGAGCGCCGTACGAAATATGTAGTATATGTGCATGAATCCTACGTGGATTCCTCGTCAGAATGGGCCAGCAGTGGACCAGCTTTAATTTGGACGTGTTGGCTTTCCCCTCCGATCCTACGGGCGACGGCTGTGTATCACACATCGATGCACACAGAATGATCGAATAGAAAAAGAAAAGTAGTGGAGGTAGCACGAGGACGATCGAGCGAGATTGGCAAAAATAAATTAAAGCCACCACGCACCGCAGACGCACCTCGTAATCACGTCTCCATGGCCGGATTTGGAATTGATATCGTGTTAGGTACATATTAGGTCTGCTAGCTCGATATCGCCTTTAATTTCTTGGATCGGATGATCATATATCCCAGCTGCCATGTGCACCGTGATGACACACTATGGCCATTGCATCATGCCCACCATACCATTTGGGTTTTGGGGATCCATCGGGACCGAGACAGGGGGCAGCGGCTCTCAGCCCGGTCCATCGGCCACACAAGAATATCCAGTAAATACGGTGCTGCCATATACTTTATTAGGTGATGCCTTTACTTATTATTATAAAAAAATGTATAACTAAAAGTACATAAAAATTTCAAAGAATATAGATGGATCAAGTATGTAATTGCTATGTTTTTTTTATCAACCACATAGTCATTAGATGATGAATGGATGTCAAAACCCTCTTATTACCAAATTTATCAGGAATTCGAATCTCTCTGATTTCTAGTGTCTCTTTTACTGCTGGCACCTTTTCCACCATCTCAATATCTTTAGTTTCCTCTTTGAGTTTTCATTACATCTTTAATTCTCACATCTGCCACACAAGATGTTCTTTATTTGTCCTTCTCTAAATCTGGGTGATTAGCTCTCTTCATTTCCCACCCATTGACTGGATCCCACTAGGATAACTGTAAGTTCATTGTTCAAATTGTTGTTACCCATGACTCCCTTCTTCTTACCCATGCTGCCTTCATCTGATTTACCAGAGTTAAGAAGTGCCCTCTTTTTGCCTCAGTGGCAACCAAAGGACCATATTTGGAATTACACATGCATCACCGACACCCCCCCCCCTTCATTAAACTACATGTAGCTCAGTTTCCCGATTTCCACTCTATTGAAGTTGCCAAATATCAATCCACCAACACCAGGTTGACATAAGTCTCCCATTTGCAGGCCCTCATCTTCACTGTCATCCACATCCTCCTTACTATTTTCCAATTGATCCTTGTTGATACCCTCTGCCCTTGCCTTTCTTTTTTGTCACTGTTGCTTGTTCTGCTGGGTCCTGCCAAGGTATCGTCAGTTTGGAACCCTCCCCATAGCCTTGGGTTTTGGGAGACGAATTATCGTCAGAAGCCTTGTCACCCCGGTTCTTATCCATTTATTGTCTGCAGGGTTTGTATATCCTTCCTGTTCTACTTCCATCTGAAAATGAAAATCGTGGAAGTGAAAATACAAGACACCATCAACAGTAGCTAGTACCTTTGTCACATCTCTGCACCCAATCTTCACTCTCACATATTCTTTTTAAGTCAAGTTGTCTTTGTCAATTTCCAAAGGCACTCCAACCTTTGAAGCCACCATGCAAACATTAGAGAAAGACCTTTTTTCATGAGGTATACCCTTAATTCTGAACCAAGTGTCCAGAGGTCCTTTAGACCCTGATGCAGAGTTCCACTTCTCAACCTTAAATACAACAGAAGGGAGAGATCTCGTTCTCATTTCAGTGAAATAAGCTGGCTAGGTCGGGTAGATTGGGATTGTCATGTGCACAGTGACCTGTTGTTTTTAAGTGCTAATCTTTTGAGGAAAAGTTTTGTAGAGTCTATTCACCTCCCTCTAGGCATCGAAACGGTCCTTTCAACCGGCTATGGCATTTAGCATTCGGCCTCCTGAAACCGATAATAGCCGGTTACAAGAATTTGTAGCCTCGAAATTACACTTAGGGGCAAATAGTTGGACCTTCCTCAAACTGATATAGCCAGAGATAGTGGCTGCTATTGCTAGTTATGTTAAACTATAGTGGAGAATTACAAGTGCATTGATCTTATATCTTGGATCCATTCTTTCGAGAGTTTGACATACAAAACCCACATGCAAGTCATCGTCCCAGTAGCATCTAATTCTTTTGAGAGTTTGACATACAAAACCCACCACATGCGAGTCATCGTCCCAATAGCATCTAAAAGAGCCTATAGTATATTAAAAAAAGAAATGTTTGGCACAATGTTTTCTAGATTAGCCCTAGGCTAGTTGATAGGATTGGCTCTAGATTCGAAAACTCTTTGTGGGTTGAGAGTAATTAAGCTAGAGCACACTAGACAAAACTTTAAGTGCATATCTTACTAGATTAGTTTATTATTTTTCTTGTGATATTTTTAATTTGAGCTCTCAAATTATACACCAAATTCGTCCCCTCTAAATGCTCACGGGATCCTACAACAGCTCAGAACATCTATAACCCTTAAAAAGACTTCACAATAGCTGCTATTGGATACTCAATAATGCTTTATTTATATATAGATGTCCTTTTTTGAGAACTACATAGTACAACGCAAAGGCTCACAACGCAAATACACTCACCCCTATGAACACACATACACTCATCTTCGAAGACTAGGCCGGCAAATCATTGAGATTGACGAAGACATACCACAGGCGCCTCATTATCGACGGGAGCGTTGCCTACCACTGAAAGCACAACACCGTTAAATCCTAAAATAGTCGCTACCATGAAGAGTCGAACCTCGAACCTGATGAGATGGTATTAAGGCTCTTGTAACCACTAGGCTACAAGCTCTTTCGCATATATAGAGGTCCTTGGTAGAGGCGGTTGTCAAAACCACCTATATATGTACAGGCACTCGGTTGAAATAATAGAGCATTCTTGAAAAATGTTTTGTTTAGTGTTGACAGAATATCGTCGGCAGTCCTCCGAGGGGTATCCCACGAAGGTAGATTGATCTGCAGAGGGGCGTGTAATCAAGAACAAGAAGGCAACAGAGACACACGAGTTAGACATGTTCAGGCTGTCACTATGACGTAATACCCTACTCCTGTGGTCTGTTGGTTTGTATTGGCTATTGTATGATATTGCGTGTGTTTGGAGAGGGTCCCTGCCCGCCTTATATAGTCCGGGGGATAAGGTTACAAGTCGGTTAGATCTGAGAGATAACCGAAAAGTAATAACAGATTATAGGAATCATGGGATCATACATATCCTAACAGACCTCGTAGCATCTTCAGGATATCTTCCCAGTATCTTGCGGGAGGCGCCAAGCAGAGTCGTGCCCCGCAAGGCTTCATCTCTTAGGCTAGGCCGCCCCTGGGGGCGTAGCCCATGTGGTCTGCCATGGGTATCTAGGGTCGTACCCCCACAGCTAGTCCCCGAGCGCCTTATACCCGTTGTGCAATGCCGTCTTGAGTTTGTCCGAGCAGGTGTGATCAAAGCCAAGCAGTCAAACTCATGGTCCGACCACCGTGATGAGTTGCCGAGCAGTCGTGAGCATTTACCGAGCAGTGTGAACCATCGCCGAACAGTGTGAACCGTCGCCGAGCAGCGTAACCCAAGTATGGCTTGCCATAAGGGTGTAAGGAGCTCAAGTTCAGAATCAAAAATTTCTTCGCTGTGGACCAAGTGTGCCCACTTAGAGTCCGACCACGAGAAAGGGAGATAGTCTTCTTTAGCTTCAGGAGGCGCGGAGTCTTCTAGATTAAAGCAAACACACTCACCACAATGTGAAGTGTACCCACTTAGTCCCCGAGCCTGATAGTAGATGACGTAGTCATGTGGTGCCAGGGTCCAAAGTAGAAAAATAGTAGAAGACCAGCCGAGCAGGCAGCCAGTCCCTGAGCGTAGACTCGAAATGAGAAAAGCACATTCACTGCAAGGTGAAGTGTGCCCACTTAGTCCCCGAGCCTGACAGTAGGTGACGTGGTCACGTGGTGTCAGGGTCAGAAACAGCAGTCAACTGAAGAAAAATTCCAAATGCAGCGAGGAACCGAGATGTAATGCTAACGCAGTCCCCGAGCCATAAGAGAAAATCTTAGAGAAAACAAATCGCGGAGAAAACACCGGAGTAATGGCTATACAGTAGTAATTACTGAGCCGTAACGGTTGGCGGAGACGTCGGCGAATATTCGGCGAACCATAACAAATTGCGGAGATAAATGGGTGATATGGGCCGTGGTTGCACGAAAGCCCAGGTAATGGCCCACCTTGCCGTTGCGGAGAATTCAGAGAGACGCCAATCGTGGGAGCGGTTTCCCAAAAACCCTCGAATGCGAAAAGGTGGGGGGAGTGCTTTATAACTACGCCGCCGTACCTCGTGCTCCCACGTTTGCCACTTTGCCATTTCATCTTCTTCCTTAGCCCTCACATTTCTAGATTCACATCCACGCGCGCTTCCACCACGGGAGGCGCCAAGCAGAGTCGTGCCCCGCAAGGCTTCATCTCTTAGGCTAGGCCGCCCCTGGGGGCATAGCCCATGTGGTCTGCCATGGGTATCTAGGGTCGTACCCCCACAGCTAGTCCCCGAGCGCCTTATACCCGTTGTGCAATGCCGTCTTGAGTTTGTCCGAGCAGGTGTGATCAAAGCCAAGCAGTCAAACTCATGGTCCGACCACCGTGATGAGTTGCCGAGCAGTCGTGAGCATTTACCGAGCAGTGTGAACCATCGCCGAACAGTGTGAACCGTCGCCGAGCAGCGTAACCCAAGTATGGCTTGCCATAAGGGTGTAAGGAGCTCAAGTTCAGAATCGAAAATTTCTTCGCTGTGGACCAAGTGTGCCCACTTAGAGTCCGACCACGAGAAAGGGAGATAGTCTTCTTTAGCTTCAGGAGGCGCGGAGTCTTCTAGATTAAAGCAAACACACTCACCACAATGTGAAGTGTACCCACTTAGTCCCCGAGCCTGATAGTAGATGACGTAGTCATGTGGTGCCAGGGTCCAAAGTAGAAAAATAGTAGAAGACCAGCCGAGCAGGCAGCCAGTCCCTGAGCGTAGACTCGAAATGAGAAAAGCACATTCACTGCAAGGTGAAGTGTGCCCACTTAGTCCCCGAGCCTGACAGTAGGTGACGTGGTCACGTGGTGTCAGGGTCAGAAACAGCAGTCAACTGAAGAAAAATTCCAAATGCAGCGAGGAACCGAGATGTAATGCTAACGCAGTCCCCGAGCCATAAGAGAAAATCTTAGAGAAAACAAATCGCGGAGAAAACACCGGAGTAATGGCTATACAGTAGTAATTACTGAGCCGTAACGGTTGGCGGAGACGTCGGCGAATATTCGGCGAACCATAACAAATTGCGGAGATAAATGGGTGATATGGGCCGTGGTTGCACGAAAGCCCAGGTAATGGCCCACCTGGATTTGAGAAATGGCACCGAAGAGGGGAGCTTTAAACCCAAAGAAGGCGAGCCCAAAGAAGGCAAGCACCGGAGCTAGTCGTGATGAAGAGTGGGTGCCGTCACGCACGGGGGAAGCGGAGCTCAATAGATTGGTGGAGGTGGGCGTTCTTCCCGACAGCGTCACCGCCGGATGGCGGCCAGCCCTCGGTGAGCCCTTCCCCATGCCTCATACCGACGAAGCTGTGGTATTTGAGGACTACTTTTGGCATCGATTAGGTTTTCCTGTTCACCCATTCTTGAGGGATTTGTTGGAGTTCTGGAGAGTCAGTCTGTGCAACATCCACCCAAACACCATATTGCACATATCTATCTTCGTCCATTTCTGTGAGGCGTATCTCGGAATCCTTCCCCACTTCAACCTCTTCCATCACCTATTCTGGCTGAAGAAGAGAGGCGGCGGTGGTTCCAAGGTGGTCGGTGGAGTGTACCTTCAGCTACGCAATGGAATGGCGGGCGAGTACCTTATCGTGCCGCTGAACATATCGCTGAAGGTGTGGAACGCTAGGTGGTTCTACATGAAGCAGAGCCACCCTACCGTCCACTACGACGCCTACCACATCCCGGAGAGCCAGAAGAGCTGGTCGGAGATGCCAAGCAACGCTGATATGGAGCAAGTGAGGGAGCTCCTTGGCTTGATAAAAGGCGTGAAGACCAACGGTGGATTGGTTGCGGCGAGCTTTATAGTGCGCCGCATCCAGCCCTGCAAGGAGAGGGCTCACGCAGCCTTTGATTTCAAATGGGAGACCGACGGTACCCAAGAGAGGACGGAGATGCTGTCAAGGGACGCTGTGGAAGAGTGGGCTACAGAGCTATTTGCTCCATTTGCCTCGTTTAACTTGCCAGGGCAGACAAAGCCCTTTCACTGCAAAAATTTGCCTCCTCAGGTAAATATCTCAATTGTGTGTTCCTGATTCTTTTTATCTTTTGTCGTTGCCGAGCGGTGGACTGATTCATTTATGCGAAGATCCATTCGCAGGAAAGAGCGGTGTACTTCTCGGGCATGCCGAGGGGCGATTGGCCACCGGTAGTAGATGCCCGGCCACCAACACAGCCTGAGGAGGGAGTTGTCAGCATCTCATTGTAGAGTCCATCCTCGGTATCGGAGAAAATCCGGGGGAAGAGGGCAGCGGCAGATGAGCTGGCCTAGAAGAAGAGAAAGACAGTGGGTGCCGCTCCCCTCAAGCCAGGCGGCATCTCGCTTGGTGGTGGCCAGACCACTCGGACGCGGAGTACCACGATGTCTGAGTGCTCGGATGACGATGAAGTTTCGGTGGCTCCTCCACCGAGCACGAAGGCGCCTCCGTGCAGCACGCGCATGGAGGAACAATCGAAGGGAAAGGAGGAAGTCCCCCAATAGCAGGCGATGGGAGCCCCCGAGTAGCAGGCAAAGGGAGTCCCTGAGCAGCAGGTAAGGGGAGTTCCGGAGCGACGGGTGGAGGGAGTCCCAGAGCAGTAGGCAAGGGGAATCCTAGAGCGGCGGGTGAAGGAGAGGCCGATGGCGGAGATCGCGAGACCTCCACCCCAAGACGTAGGCATCGACCCCAAGGCCATGGCTGGGGGCTCGGGTAGGCAGCGCCGGTTCAGAAAAATCTATCGGAAAGCCGCTAGGTAAGTACCCTTGTCTTGGAGGTTTTTGGTTGTGATATCCATATCTCTTTTGGCGATTGATGAACTGATCTAATGCAGTGCGAAGCGTATGGAGGATCTGACCCCGCCCATCTAGGCTGACGAGCAGCCGGGGGCTAGTCCCGGGGCGGAGGCCATGCCGGCAGCTCCCGTCCCAGAGTCCCCGGGTGCTCGGCAGTTGGCGGAGGAGTCAACCGCTGCTGCTGACAGACTTGGGGGCGGCGAGAGGTTGGCGTCAATGACGGACAGGTCAGTGATGATGCTCGGGGTAATGGCGGAAACCATCGGGTCTTCAGCGGCGAATGCAGGAGATGCCGGTGCCGTGCCTGAGTATGGGGCGGAGAAGCCGGTGGCGCCCGAGGAGCAGACGGTTCCCCCTGAGGCATCGCAAGGCGTGGTCGAACCCACTATCCGGCCATGGAGCCCCCTGGTGGTGCCTCCGGCCACAGCGGAGGACGACGAGGTGGAAGAGATCGAACACGAGGAGTCTCGACCCCAGGCTATCTAAATCCTCTACAGACGCGGCGACGAGGCGGTGGTTGTTGAGAAGGAGGACACCACCAGGGAGCTGAGGAGATTGGAGTCTGCCCTTGCTAGAGTGATGAAACAAATCAAGGTCAATACTGCATCTGTAATGCTCATTTTTGACGTTGGAGATTGTTCTTCTTCATAATCTTGGCGTTTTTGCAGGGGATAACTCGGACCGCAGAGAAGCGGCACCAGCTAATAAAGAGGATGGAGCCCCTCACCGAGGAGAATGAAAAACTCAAGGAGGCGATGAACCTTATGGAGAGAAACATCCAGAGGGCCCAGCGCGAGCGAGACCTTGCTGAATCCAATGCGTGGGACCTGGAGTACCAGAAGGGCGTCCTGTCTGAGCAGCTGGTGACCATGTCAGATCAGCTGCGTGGCAAGTCTGAGCAGCTAGCCACTGTCTCCGAGCAACTGTCAAGTGCTTCCGAGCAGCTGGAGCGGAAGTCTGAGCAGCTCAGAAACATACCCAAGCAGAAAGCAGGTATGGCGTATCGACGAATGTGCTTTGTATTGTTGAATAGCCATATTTTTGGTAATGACTGTTGTGCTTGTAGAGCAAGATGTGGAGCTCGGCCAGCTACACCAGGCCATTGAGCAACTCCAAGAGGAGAAGGTGAAGAAGTCAGGGTGATCAGACAAACTGGCCGAGGAGCTGAAAGGTGAGTACTTTCTAGTCGGAGTTAGTGTTGAAGTAGTTTCCTTGCTTGATGGAGCCTTGTAATGCTTGCAGACTACCGTCAGAGGGTCAAGGCATAGTTTGATGTGCTGGTGCTGGAGGCCAGGACCCAAAGGAACAAGTTCGACGCCATGGTCATCGGAGTCAAATCGGTGCTCGACTGCGTCGACCTAGAGGTAGCTCCTCAGCCCGACGGCAGGCCACCGTGTTCAGACACCATCATTGAGAGGTGCAAGGCGGCGTGGGAGAACTTCAAGAGCTTCAACCGCGATGCCATTGTTACCGCTGTTAGTCACGCCCTTACAGTGGTCCAGTCTCACTACCCAGCCATTGACCTTTAGGCGATAGGGGCTAAATTCACCGAAGGAATGGGCGAGGCAGAGCACCAGCAGCTGGAGGATGAGATGGAGGACGCAGCGAAGAAGTTGGCCGGTGACATCGACCTATTCGGCGAGACGGACGGTGATGGTGAAGCTCGGTGACATGCTTGGAGAGTTATGCTGTATTGACTGGAGAGAGTAGTTAGAATGCGCAAGGGCACAAACAGACATTTATGTATATGTATAAATGTTGATATGTGCATGTTTATGCAGTTTGTAGTGTTGCGGTGAAGAAATCGTTGTAGTATTAACCCTAACACAATTATACGTAGTATAAGTAGCATCCGAGCAGTTAGTTCGTTACTAAAATCTTTGGCCTTAGATAGCCCATAGTCCATAACATCGAGTGCGGAGCCCATGCATGTGTAGGAGGAATAGGCGTGACCAAGGAACCACAGCCGACCACCCATAACGCAGAGCGTGGAGCCCGTAGCACGTGTAGGGAGAGATCGGAGACTGGGCCTTCTCTAAAGAGAACAGAGCGGAACGTGTGCTGCTCGGCGGTTGGCGAAATAACTTGGAGATAAACATAGCATAAGTGGCGTCCGAGCAGTTAGTTCTTCACTGAGCTCTCGGCCTTGGCTAGCCCATAGTCCATAACATCGAGCGCGGAGCCCGTGCATGTGTAGGAGGAACATGTGTGACCAATGAACTATAGCCGACCACCCAGAACGCAGAGCATGGAGCCCGTAGCACGTGTAGGGAGAGATCGGAGACTAGGTCTTCTCCATAGAGCACAGAACAGAACATATGCTGCTCGGTGGTCGGCGAAACATGTCGAAGATATGGAGAAACGCGGTGGAGTGTTTATGGAGATCACATGTTGGAGATATGGAGAAATGTGGCGGAGCGGTTATGGCAATTTCATGATGGAGTTCATTATGGAGTAGCTTAGAGCTCAGTGACCATAAGTGGAGATTAAATCGTAATGGAGAAACAATGGAGACAAATTATGGCAACCAAAACTTTATTCATCATGGAGTGGAGAATACATATCTAGAGCGTTTCAAGGATAGAAATGTATAAGGTGCTCGATGTGCCATGAATTGGGGATGTCGATTCCGTCCAAGTCACATAGGCAATAAGACCCTGGTCGGGTAACCTCTTTGATGATGTAAGGCCCTTCCTAGGGTGAGGAGAGCTTGTGCATCCCTTCGGTTTTTTTGTTTTCTGCGGAGAATGAGGTCACCGACAGCAAATGAACGACGTTTGATGTTGCGGTTGTAGTATCTCCGCAAGCCTTCTAGATATTTGGCTGTGCAAACATAGGTGATTAGGCATTCCTCCTCGGCCCTATCGATGTCCTCTGTCTGAACAGCTGTAGTTTGCTCTTCATCGTAATGTTCCACCCTAGGTGCTCGGAAGGCAATGTTCGCTAGTAGTATGGCTTCTGATCCGTAGACCAAGAAATATGGAGACACACCGGTGTTGTGACTAGCTTGAGTGCATAGTCCCCAGACCATAGCTGGTAGCTCTTTTAGCTATCTGTCTGGATGCTTTTCTTCTTTCTAATATAACCTCTTCTTGAGGGCATCAAGGATCATGCCGGTCACCCGTTCAACCTGGCCGTTGGCTATGGGATGGGCAACGGGGACGTATTTGATGGAGATGCATCGGTCTTTGCAGAAGTCCCAAAAATGATGACTAGTAAATGTGGTTCCAAGGTTGGTGATGATGCTGTTCGGGAGATCGAATTTGTGGATGATATCTTCGAAGAGCTCAACTGCTTTCTTTGCAGTAGCCGAGACGAGCGGTTTATACTTGATCCACTTGGTGAACTTGTCGATGGCGATGTATACGTACCAGAAACCACATGGCACTGGTTTGAAAGGCCCGATCATATCCAGTCCCCAGCATGCGAAGGGCCAGGAGGCTAGGGTGGTCTACAGTTCTTGTGCCAACATGTGTATTTGCTTGGCGAAAAATTGGCATCCTTCACAACGTCGGATGAGGTCTTATTCATCGGAGATGGCCGTGGGCCAGTAAAAATTGGCTCAGAAAGCTTTACTAACCAGGTTTCTTGAGGCCGCGTGGTTGTCGCAGGAACCAGAGTGAATTTCGAGAAGTAGCTTCACTCTCTCTTCTTGGGTGATGCATTTCTGCAGTATCCCTTCTTTGGCACTTTTACTCATCAAGTTGCCGTCCACCAGCACATAATGCTTGCTTTGATGGATTAGGCGTTCAGTTTCAGTCTTGTCGGCTGGTACTTCAGTGCTGGTGAGGTACTTGATGAACTCTTCCCTCCAATCGGCGGCCGACGAAGGTACCGTAAGTACCAGCTGCTCGGCGGGGGGAATTTCCTGAACTTTCTTCTCTTTCTTAATGGATGGCGCCAAAAGATCTTGAACAAAGACCCCCGGCAGAATCATGGCGCGAGAGGAGCCCAACTTGGATAGGTGGTCGGCGAGCTAATTTTGATCTCGTACCACGTGGTGGTACTCGATACCGTAGAATTTCCCTTCAAGCTTCCTGATTTCGGCCCAATATGCATCCATCTTTTCACTAGAGCAGGGCCAGTCTTTGTTGGGCTGGTTGATGACCAGTGCGGAGTCCCCATATACAATGAGGCATTTGACGCCGAGCTCGATGGCTATATGGGGTTTGTGGAGACATGCTTCATATTCGGCGGCATTGTTGGAGGTTGAAAAATGTATCCGGAGAATATATCAGAGCTTATCCTTGGTCGGCGTAATGAACAGAATGCCCGCACCAGCACCATTGATGTTAAGGGCGCCATCGAAGTACATCACCCATAGCTCAGGGCAAGTAGCGGCGATGGGCTCTTGAATCTCGGTCCACTCAGTGATGAAATCAGCGAGCGCCTAAGACTTGATGGTAGGCCTGCTTCTAAATTTGATGGAGTAAGTGCTGAGCTCGATAGCCCACTTGATGATGTGGCCGTGGCCTCTTTGTTGTGGAGAATGTCCCCTAGAGGGAACTCAGTGATCACGGTGATCTTGTAATACTCGAAGTAGTGGCAGAGCTTGCGTGACGTGATCAGAATAGCATATATAAGTTTCTAAACTTGAAGATAACGAGTTTTGGGCTCGTTAAGGACCTCGCTGATGTAGACCGGACATTGCACCTTATAGGCATGCGTGGCCTCCTCGCGTTCGATGACGATAGCAGTGCTAACGACACGAGAAGTGGCGGCGATGTAGATCAAGAGAGTTTCGTCTAGTCGTGGTGCCATCATGATCGGAGGCTTTGTTAGGAACAACTTGAGCTGCTCAAAAGCTATGTCTGCCTCCTCTGACCAGGAAAAGCGCTCGGAGGCCTTGAGGAGTTTGAAGAAAGGTAGTCCCTTTTCACCGAGGTGCGATATGAAGCGGCTTAGAGCAGCCATGGAACCTGTAAGCTTCTGTATATCCTTGACGCATGTTGGTTGTTTCATGTTGGTGATGGCGGAGACCTTGTCGGGGTTGGGTTCAATGCCGCGTGCGCTAACGATGTAGCCTAGGAGAATACCAGATGGAACTCCAAAGATGCACTTTGAAGAGTATAACTTCGATTGGTACCTTTTTAGGTTGGTGAACGTTTCCTCAAGGTCAGTGATAAGATTGTTGGTGGTCTTAGATTTGACTACCACATCGTCGATGTAAGCTTCGATGTTATGGCTGATCTGTTGATCGAGGCACATCTGGATGGCCCTTTGATAGGTCGCCCCGTTGTTCTTGAGCCCGAAGGACATGGTGGTGTAGTAGTACGCACCGAAGGCCGTGATGAATGACGTCTTGATCTGGTCTTCTTCCTTGAGGGAGATCTGGTGATAGCCGGAGTAACAGTCAAGGAAGGAGAGCAGTTCGCAGCCGGCGGTGGAGTTTACAACCTCGTCTATCCAAGGTAGACTGAAGGGGTCTTTAGGGAAATGTTTGTTAAGATCAGTGTAATCAACACACATTCTCCATTCTTTATTCTTTTTTTGAACAAGAATAGGGTTTGCTACCCACTCAGGATGATACACTTCTTTTATGAATTCGATAGCTAGGAGCCATTTTATTTCTACCCTAATAGCCTCCTTGTCTGGCGCGAATCGGTGGAGTTTCTGCTTGATCGGTTTGGCGGTCGGTGAGACATTCAAGGAGTGCTCGATCTTCTCCTGTGGTACCCTCGGCATGTCTACAGGTTTCCAAGCAAACATGTCGGTGTTAGCATGTAGGAAGGAGATGAGTGTGGTTTCCTATTTGGGGTTGAGGTGAACCCCAATCTTCACGGTCTTGGAGGGGTCGTCGAGGCTGAGGCCAACCTCCTTGGTTTCCTTAGACTTGGTGGAGGCACGAGGAGGCTATAGCAATGGGATCTCTAGGTCATCGGTAGGCACCGTCTTGGCGTCGGTGACCACACTGGCCATCTGGATGGAGAGGTTAGTGGCTTCGACGAGGGTGAGACTCTCTATCTCGCAGGCGTAGGTGATGGAGAGGTTGGCCCGCAAGGCCAGAACTCCTATAGGTGAAGGCATCTTCAGTACTAGATAAGCATAGTGCGGTATAGCCTTGAACTTGGCCAGAGCCAGCTGACCAAGTATGGCGTGGTAGGCGGTGTTGAAGTCGGCGACGTAGAAGTTGATGTGCTCGACGTGGTAGTTGCTTGCCGTGTCGAACTGTACTGGTAGGGTGATCTCTCCAAGTGGTTTGGATGCCCTGCCAGGTACCACACCCTAGAAGGAGGAGTCTGAGGGTGTGAGATCTGTTATCCCGAGGCCCAACTCCTTTAGGGCTCCAGCGAAGAGGAGATTTAGAGCGCTCCCGCCATCGACGAGCACTTTTCTGAAAAGCACTTTCTGGACAGTTGCGTCGAGGACGAGGGGGAAACACCCTATGTACGGGATGTCCACCCACTGGTCGGCCCTGCTGAAGGTGATGGGGACCTCGGACCAAGGGCGATAGATGGGGTTGGTGGCGGCATCTTCCGTAGTGACGGCGAGCACCCACCGGGAGGTGAGCTTCTATTCTCTTCTGCTCTCGGTGGAGGTGAGGTCCCAGAAAATGGTGGCGACCACCTTGTCGTGATCCTAGAAGGCATTGTTATTGCCCCTAGGTGGTCGGCGGCCTCCGGCTCCATCGTTGGTGTCGTCGTCTAGCGTTTTGTCCTGGAACTCCTTAGCCAAGCCAAGGCAGTCCTTCATCTTATGCTTGGTGTTCTTGTGGAGAGGGCACGGGCCGTCGAGGATCTTCTTGTACTGCTCGTCGTAGTTGCACTTGGCACGAGGTTCATTAACGGCTGCGACGATGTGGTCTGGCCAACGGCGACGATTTTGACCAGACTTGGGACCTTCTGGCCGATCACGGTCGCTGTCCCGATGGTAACTGCGGTCGTCGTAGTGGCGGTTGTTGTGGCGTCGGTCGTCGGGGCGATCATCGCTACGTCAAGTTGGGCGATGAGTGCCTGCATCCTCGCGGTGGTGGAGTCCTCGGATGAAGGCGGTGATGACCTCAGCTTCTGTGATGTTTGGAATAGAATTCCTCATCTCGGAAAAGTATTTGATGTAGCTACGGAGGAGCTCAGATGGCCTCTGGTAGATGTGGGTTAGGTCATGCTTGGTGCCCAGCCGAGTGCACGTAGCCATGTAGTTGTTGGTGAAGACCTTCTTCAGCTCTTCCTAGGATCTGATGGAGTCTGGGGCAAGGCTTGTGAACCAGTTCATGGCGGTTGGCGTGAGCATGACGGGAAGATAGTTCGCCATGACACTAGAGTCTCCTTTGGTGGTGCGGACACCAGTGGTGTAAGCCTATAGCCACTGTGTTGGATTCATCCTTCCCTCATATGGCTCGACCCTAGTGATTTTAAAACCACGAGGCCACTAAAGTGTTCGGAGCACCCTCGTGAATGCTGGGGGCCCTTCAGGGTTGTCAGCGTCGGCGTCTGCAGCGTTGCCGACATTGAGTGGCTCGAGAGCTGAGTTTGAGTTACCGTACTCTTGCTCATACTCCTGGCGGTGGCGTACTTCTTCTTCATGGCAACCAAAGCGGTGTTCGTCGATACATCGTCATGCATCTTAGAGATTGTTGAGGTGCACTCGGACATGCTAGTTGACCTCCTGGTCATGTTGGCGATGATGTTCAATGCGGTTGCCCCTAGCTCCGCCCTGGAGGGATTGCCTATCGTCGTGGTGCTGGTCGGTGAAGCGACTTGGGCGGCGATCGGATCTTAGCGCGGCTGATCGATGAATCAAGGTTGTGGAGTATGAAGGCCTCTGATCTTGGCGGATCTCATTGACCTAGCAGTGCACCACTTTGAGCATGGCGGTGACCTTGGCGACTTCCGGTGTCTGTGGGAGTCGAGCGAGCTCGTTGGCGGCCACGGCCAGGTTGGCACTTTGGGTCTTGTACACATCGTGGCCGTCAACATGAACAAACTCGTCATCGAGGTTGCATTGGAGTTGGCGTGGCCTTCCTTGTGAGTCAAGCTGCTGCTCGTCCATCGCAAGGGCGACCTTGTTTGCTCGGTGCTGTGCTTGGTTGACGTTCCAGTTCTCACGGGCAGCGCGTTCCTCCTCGGTTTCGCCATTCTGAGGGGGGGCTGTTGATGCTGACGTTGAAGATAGAGCCACCACGAAGAGGAGGAAGAGGAAGTAGTTCGGTGGTGGTTTCAGTGATGGTCTCCATAGAGCCCTAGGACTTGAAGTCCAGATTCTCCTCTAGGATGGTTTGGTGGGATGCTCCGGGGCGTCGGCCAACGTGTAGCATGTTGACGGCCGGCGGAGGCTGGTCGGTGATCTGGTCGGCGAGAGGATGGACATCTCCAACCTAGTCGGCAAATTTGCCCTTTAGGTCATCCTGGTAGGCGGCGGTGACGTTGGTGAACCCAAAGGGTAGGGCCGTAACCCCTGGAGTTTCCCAAGCAGCCTTTGATAGATCTAGATCGGAGGGTGGTCGGCGCTGAACCAGAGTGTCCAGAGCCGATTCAGCGATGCAGAGGCAATCGGCGAGCTTCTGACCAACCTGATCGATAGATGCGATCAGATCGTCATTGTTGATGTGCCTCCTCTGGTAGCGAGGAAGCGGGCGGCGAGTTATCGATGAAGGTGCTAGGGTGATCAGCGCAGAATCGATCTGCATCGGCTTGATGAGCTCTCTAACTCCATCAGCGTTGATGATCCATGAGATCGATCCGACCGTGAAGATCTTGCCGGGCTGTGGGAGGGACGAAGAGCCTGTGGAACGTACCATCTTGTTCGATATAGAAACAACACGCACACCCCTACCTGGTGCACCAACTGTCGATAGAATATCGTCGACAGTCCTCCGAGGGATATCCCATGAAGGTAGATTGATCGTCAGAGAGACGTGTAATCAAGAACAAGAAGGCAACAGAGACACACGACTTAGATAGGTTCAAGCCATCAGTATGACGTAATACCCTACTCCTGTGGTCTGTTGGTTTGTATTGGCTATTGTATGATATTGCGTGTGTAAAAGGTAATAAGGTAGGCAAGGATAGTAATAAATGCATTAACGGTTTCAATCAACTCCTACAACTTAATGCAACAATATATAAACTCATATATATAGAAAGAATTGTTTTTATAAAGTAGGAGACTTAGAATGCTTCGGGGCTTGTCTCGTTCGAACGAACTAGGTTGGTGATCCATGCACTCCGGCAAGTCCTCTCCTTGCTCCTCTTCCTCTGGCACCTCCTGTGCCTGGACTTCTTGTGGATCTGTCCTAGTTTGCTCTTCCTGAACTACTACTAGTAACTCCTCCTGCGATCCTATATGATGCAGATGTATAAGTGCTAATGCATAGGTGCATCAGAGAGATGACATGTAATGATCATGATGCATGAAATGTAGATGACCATGTTTAACTTCATTGGACATAGTAATAGCAAAGCTCTTCTACAAGGTAGTCAACGTCATCCAAGAACATGTACTACTATCTACTACGACAACCACTGTACTAACATGCCAAATCACCACAGCAAACTAAGATGCTACAAAGATACACCAAAGAGAACATTATTAACTAAACTCGCATTAAAGAAGATAATTTGATTTCATTTTAAACTAGGGCTACACAGCAACATATATTTCTGATGTTCATAAAAATCTGAGAAAATTACAGTAGCATAGTACTACTCTAAGTAGACTACCATAAAATTTTCATGGCATTTGGATAAGTAGAATAGCCTACACAAAAATGACAAGGCATAATTGCTTAAAAAGGCATAAATAGAAAACCTTAGTTAAAAGTGCCAAGCAACAGATTTCATATTTTTCCTAACATCCTTAAGGTATTGGGATACTCCCCACAAAATTTCATGGTCATAGGATTCCTAGATAATTTACAAAAATTTACACAAGTATCAATCAATGATAAAAGAAAAATCTATAAATCAAAAACCACACATGCAATGACTCTCAAATTT